>CM022702.1:43344575-43629575 GCA_012295165.1 Asparagus setaceus | reverse complement strand
GGTTTGGAATTCGTAAAGGCACTTTGGAGAAGTCAAAGAAGGCTTCAGGGGAGATTCTTTCCAGAACATTTGAATGCAACAAAACAGGGAGGAAGAATGTGCCGAGGGAAAATGAAAGTGGAATAATTATCAACTGCCGTCCGGAAACTAGAATTAATTGTGATGCAAAAATGAAGATTAGGTTGACTTCTTCAAAAATGTGGAAGGTTACTAAGTTTACTGCCGAACATCTTCATGCTTTAACAAGTCCCAGCAAAGTAGCTCATCATTATTCTCACAAGCAACGACATCGATCAAAGACTTGTAGAAGCTTCATTGATAGCTTGCATGAAGAGGGAATGAAGCCCTCTACTATTAATATCGTGGTAAATGCTTTTTATAAGGGAGAAGATGACGAACGAGTCACCACGCAATAAATAATTGACCATATCAGAATGACAAGGCACAATAATATTGGCACTGAATGCTTAACTATTGTTAGACATTTTCAAGATAGGAGGGAATCAGATCCAGATTTTTATTTCGCTATGGAGGTCGATCACCTTGGTACTATGAGGAGTGTGTTCTATGCCGATGGAAGAGCTAGAGCATCTTATTTGAGTCTTGGAGATGTGGTAGTGTTTGATACTACATACAAGACTAATCATTTGAGTTTACCTTTTGCTCCATTTACGGGAGTAAACCACCATCGACAATCCGTCCTCTTTGGTTGTGCATTGCTTGCGGACGAACAAGAGGGGACCTTCGCGTGGTTGTTTTCTCAATGGCTCAAGTGTATGCATGGGATTGCACCAAAGGCTATCATAACTGATCAAGATGCACAAATGAGAAAGGCTATCAATGAAGTTTTGCCGAACACTCATCATCATTTTTGTTCTTGGCATATTAGAAAGCATATTGCCGAGCAACAAGTGAAGTTGAAGAGCAAATACGGGGATGAGATGCCTACACATTTCAATAATTAGTACAATGCTAGAAATATAATCAAGTGTGAGGAGCTATGGAAAGTCATGAAGGAGAAATTTGGCATAGATGAAGATGAAGATAGTTGGCTAACAAGAATGTATAATTGGCGTGAATATTAAGTGGATGCATACTTGAAGGATTGTTTTTGGGCGGGAATGACAACAAGCCAAAGGAGTGAAAGTATCAATGCCTTTTTCGATGGCTTTGTCAATGCAAACACTAGTCTTGTTAAGTTTGTGCGCCAATATGACAAGGCATTGGCAACTCGTCGTGGATCGGAATCCCATGAAGACTTTATGACCTTGAATACCATGCCCATGATGAGTTTCTCAAGTTCAATTGAAGCACAAGTGGGAAGGGCATACACTAGGGTGATCTTGAAGATGTTTCAAAAGGAGCTTGGTGATGTGATGTCCTTACATTATGAAGAAGCGTCGAAGGAGAAGTTGAAAGTTGTATATTTAGTTGGCAAGTATTCCGAAGAGTGACAAAATTGGGAAGAGATAATTTATGAAAAGAATGGAGAGCTTAAAGTTGCATGCACTTGTGCATTTTGGGAAACCGAAGGGGTGCTTTGTAAGCATATTTTATATATCTTATGGCTAAATCAAGTGACTTCTATTTCGGATAAGTATATCATGCATAGATGGAAAATTGATGCAAGGTATAGGTATTTTGGCTTTGTTGATGCCATGAAGTTGCGACAAAATGAAGAAAGCATGTAGCGGGAGAGTATTATAAGATTATGGGCTTTACGAGGAAACTTTAATGAGGCATTTGTTATGGCGGTGAGCTCAAATGATCTTCTTTCTAAGTTAGAGGATGCCATAAAAAACTTCATTACGGAAGCGGGAAAGGAAGTAAGGTGCAAGATAGTTCAAACTCGGGATTCTCAAGTTGAAAGTGAAGTTGATTCAAATACTCATGTGATTGTATTAAAAGATGGTGAGGAGATTACGGTTCGTGATCCTCTCGGTCCCGCGAAAACAAAGGGATGTCCAAGAAATTCTACTAGGATTAAAGGTGGCTTTGAAGAATCAGAAGAGCAAAAGGAGGTGAAACAACGAAGATGTGGTCATTGTCAACAATTCGGTCATTATAGAACGGGTTGTCAATTATTGGTTAGTTTAACTTAGTTTTCTTTCTTTACTAGAAGATGTTTTAATGTTTTATTATCTTGAAATATCACTAGGGTTAGAAATGTTTTATTATTTTGAAATATCACTAATTGTTTTTTTTCTTCCTTTCATTACTAGAAGCAAAAGAGATAATTTGCGTGGACATTTTGGGTGCAAGAGCAAAGAGATAGTTTGGAAAAGATTATGCAGGTCGGGCGGGCGCTGGTGGCCGGATGGGGGCATGCAGGTTGGCGAATGGCGGGTCTGGGCAGCTGCTGCCTGTAAGCAAGGGAGAGAGAGAGAGAGAGAGAGAGAGAGAGAGAGAGAGAGAGAGATGTTTTTCTGAGTTAAGTTTTGAAGAAAATGAATGGTGGAGAGAAAAGATAGAGGAGAGAGAGGACGGGGAGAGAAGCCAGCTCACTTGCCATTTCAAAATTTGGGGTTTTTGCAAAAAAACCTCACCAACTCATCCCCTCAATCTATTCCAATCCAAGGGTTGATATCATGCCACATCACTACCAAGTAAAATGGGTATGCTTGGTACCAAGCATACTCATTTTCTCATATATATATATATATATATATATATATATATATATATATATATATATATATATATATATATATATATATATATATATATATATATATATATATATATATATATACACATGTCATTTGTTTTCTCTTATTGAATAAAAAGAGCTTGTTTTTCTCTTGTTGAAAAAAAAAGAAAAAAAGTTTTTCTTTATCAATCTCAAGCCCAATATTAAAAAAATAAATATAAAAAAATAACTAATCGCCCCATTGTCTTAGCCCATGCCCAACATAAAAAAAGAAAAAAAAATTAAAATAACTTTGAGTTTGGGCAAACTACGGCCCAAACACCCTAGGAATCGATATCGGTAATGATATCTATATCGATGCTTGTAACGATACCTAGGGGCACTGTAGACTGCAAACCCGAGCCCACCTCTTCTTTTCTCTCTTTTTCTTCAACTTTTGGATAACTTTTTCCTCTTCTAAAGCTCCTCCCTAAGGTAAAATCTCTCAATGTTGATCTTGTAATTAAAACTTTTTGGGATTAAATTGTGAATTTGTAAAATTGGGTAGATCTTGTGCTTGAATCATATGGAAGATAAAATTATTATCATGTATAAACAATGATTCACAAGTTTTATGAATGGAATTAAAAAAGAAGTATCATGATGTTTTCTAATTTTTTTTAAAAGCGATTAATATTTTTTATAGATGGCACCTAGAAAGAGATCCCGAACAACATCTTTTTTCTCTCAAGTTCAATCCGATGACAAGATAGATATACACTCCTTTCTAGGATTGAGAGTTTAAATATACATTTTGAGAGAGGCTTCAATGGGCGCTTCAACCTTATAGATCCACAATCCAATCCAAATGACGACTGCAGTAGGACTCACGAGCACGATGAACAAAATCCTAGCAAAAGCCAATATCTCTTTAGTCTGAGAATTCCATACTGGGTGAGAAGTTGATTCAAAAAAAGGAATACTTGGCTTCATCTAAAATAAGGGGTATTAGGATAGTCATCGACCTTCCCATAATTAAAAATATTCTTGGACTCGAGGATTTATTGTCTAATGTACCTGATTTCTTCCATGTGGCTTCTACCATACAATCCAAGACACCAGAATACAATGAGCTGGCCATGTTCTTATGTGGGAAGATTTTCACATTTAACTTTGGTTCAGGGAATCTCAAGCTAGAGTATAGATTACTCAAATTTTTTTCTAAACTTTGATTTCAAACTCACCACTGCCTATACCACCATCACTATTCATGATATGATTCTTCTTTATTAGTTAGCCATTGGTAGATGGTTCAGTAGCCCTAGAATTACCTTTCTATGGATGAGATATTTAGTTGAGAATGTGAGAGAGGGCCAAGTCACAGTCTTTGCTAAGAGTTCAGCTTTGCTACCCCTACCTGGTCACTAGACTTTGTCAAACATTTAATATTCCTGTCTTATCAGATGAAAGACTAGAGGTGGGTAAGGGATTATTGAAAGACCAGACTGCAAAGAGGAGTATATCAGGATATGATGTGCTTGATTCTTCACATAGAGCTCCTACTCGACGCCTACAAATTACACAACACCCTATTCCGGAACTTCTTGAGGGACAGGCTAGACATGAGACCCATATTGCTAGAATGCAGTCCCAGATCAACTATTTTATAGAATCCATGACCTTTATAATGAAGAAGTAGCAGAGAGTGCATGGTGATGTAGCTGGAACCTAACCTGAACTACAAACCTCTGTCACACCGCTACAGACTGATGACATCCTTGGCGGATGGGAAGTTGGAGCTGGTTCTACTACTAGAGCTGGTCATAGTACTAGTATAGGAGTTGTTACTAATGGGGATGATGAGGATATTAATGAGGAAGAGTAGACGGGATGCACTTCAGGGGGGGAGGATTTATCTTTTCTTTTTCTTGATTCTTTTTAGCTGTATTATTCTCTTGTTTGGATGTTACCTTCTTTAAAACTTATTATCTTGGGATGTTTTATGATTTATCTTTTGCCTTAGAAATTTATGCGTGCATTGAAGACAATGCAAAATTTAGATGTGGGGGTATTACAATTATTTCTCTTTATAAATGCTAAAAAAATATGTCACTTGCCAATATAATTAAACTGACTAATAATTAATTTACTTGATTAATTTTAAACTATCTAGTTCGCTTCATCTGTGCCGGTGTCACCCCCAGAGCTTCAAAGGCCTGGCGGAGAAATGGGTTCAATGGCAAACGGAGGCCGAACTCCAAATGCCTCAAATACAGAGGGGCCCGGTCCGCCCATGATCAAGAATGGACTCCGACCCTGTTGGCGCTGTTATTCTGTATTCACGGGGATGTCAAACTTCCCGTGGAGAACGCCCAGCTGAGAGTGCACCACCCTGGAGCGGATCCTCACCAACTTCTCTAACCTTTCATCAGGAACCGGGGCAGCCATGTATAACGGAGATTCGTGGATGATTCGCTAAAGAAGATGATCTGAGAAAAATTGCAGTTTCAAAATCGAAATTCTTAGAGAGCAAGTAACCGCCTCTTTGGGTAACAACCCTATATATATAGACTGATGGGATGACAACTATCTGCAACCCAATGGCCAGGGGTTCAGACAACTATCTGCAACCCAATGGCCAGGGGTTCATCCAACAGCTGGAGTTGCTCCCAGGACCCAAAATGGATTCTCGAGGATCGAGGCACAGCCCACCCACTTCGGTCAGCCCGCAATCTGGTGCGTGACCCGAAGTGACAATAGTAAAAAGCCTGTGCTGACGTTAGCCACGTCTTTTCTGAAATGACTTTACAGTTCCTTCATTAAATGGGCAGCAAGGCTTGGCGAAGCGATCATCTCATTTCACTTGAACTCGGCTCAACTCCTATTCCAAGCGAAAGGGGCCAACTGTTATGGTAATTCAACCACTGAAGCATAAAAATCCCCGATTAGTAGTAGATAAGTATCCCACATTAAAGACCGAGACCGAACACGTGACCATCTCAAAACGGTCAACTCTGAAGCTACCCATAGCAACAGCGAATCGACTTGAAAGGCGAGACTAGTCATCACCAGCCCATGTCGACTCGAGAAGCGGTACTACTCGCCCTCACTGCTCGGTCAACTCGGCAGGTGACTCGACCATGAGCACCCCCTTCGCCTCGTGTCGACTCCTCTTGGAGTAGACTCAAAAGGCGGCACTCGTCGACACCCTATTTAGCAACTCACTGTGCTTTTCACCTCGATTTTCCAGTGGACAGGGTGCCACCTTTGCATTAAATGCATGATCAGTATCATCATTACTCCACCCTCAAAAGTCTTTAAGATACATCGGACCACGCCGACGCCGCACACCCAACATTAAATCCCATTTAATGCCGACTTGACCCCATCCATTCAGCAGGCGACACGTGTAAAGGAGAATCTGACTCAGCCGTCGGCCCATTCCTGGTCGAAGTGACCACCCTCCATTCAGCGGGCAACACTTGTAAAGGGGAATCTGACAATAGCCAGCTCAGCCCAAGCCCAAGTGACTAGATTACCCCCCATTTCCATACTATAAAAGGCTATACTATTCCATGAACAAAGGTAAGCTAACTTAAAACACAAGATCTAAACTTCCAGGAACTCTGACAGTTCATCCTTCATTTCCTCTATTAAAAACATCAACTGACTTGATCGTCGGAGGAACCATCAGGGAAATAGACCCCATCCTCTTATGAGTTGTTCGTTTGTGCAGGATTGAAAAGCCTCTACATCTTAGTTTTATTCTTAAGTAAGCCTTTTTATGATAATGCTAAATAAATTTTTGAGAAATAATTTTTAAAGCATTATACCCTACTATAGCTCTAGCGTAGAACTTTATTTCAAATAATAAATTATTTTCATGCTTAACTTAGAGTGGATGTCAATTGTCAAGTCCTTTTGATCTAAATATTTCTTAAGTTATATATATACACATACATATATATATATATATATATATATATATATATATATATATATATAGAGAGAGAGAGAGAGAGAGAGAGCAAATCTCCTATAAACTTAAGTTTATAGGGAATAGTCATACACCAACTTTTCTATCCATTGATGTTGCATTGGGATCCATGAAAGATATGAAGCCCATTTTGAGATTTGTGCATCTCTTGATGGCACAAATCTAAAGGCAACATCAATGGATAAAAACGTTGGTGTATACTATTCCTATAAACTTAAGTTTATAGAAGATTTGCTTTATATATATATATATATATATATATATATATATATATATATATATATATATATAACATAAGAAATATTTCTCAAGTCCTTTTTATCTAAATATTTCTTAAGTTATATATATATATATAACTTAAAAATGTAAAAAAATAGAAGAGTCTTGAGAAAAAGGGCATCAATAAAAATCTTAAACTCCAGGTGATTCTATCTTACTAAGCCTAAATTGACTAAGCAATTAAGCCCGATGAGTATTTCTATACTTAATGACCTATGACCAAATAGGTTGCGATCCATTGACCCAAAGCTCGTTACATGGTCACTTAGAACAACCATATAAAGTAGAAAAATTACCAATGAATGAAGATATATATATATATATATATATATATATATATATATATATATATATATATATATATATATATATATATATATATATATATATATATATATATATATATATATATATATATATACCAGAAAGAGCAGGATCCAAAATACCAAGCACAAACAGCAGCAATAATATTTATTCTAAGGATGGATTTCTTACAGTGTAAACTTCCCGAGACTGAGCACTGGGTTTTCTTCCACTCTTAGCTCTCTCTTATTTCTTAAACTCTTTGTACAACGATGCTCTCACCCTTTACAGACTCTGCTATATTTATAGACTTACAAAGCATCTTCACTATGCTATGATAAAGACTTATCTTTACACGTTATAATAATACAAAAGCATCTTACTGTGCTTAACTTTACACGTAATAAAAGCATCTTACTGTGCATTGAAAGTGACATTAGCACAGTATACTCAATTATATTTGATTACTGTTGTTTGACAACGACCCATGCAACTCTCTTAGTGCCAGCGTAAAAGGGGTTTTCTGTTGAAGAGATGCCTTCGGTCTCCCACGAGGCAAAGGGGATAGGGATGTTTACGGCTCTGCTTTTTCTTTGCCTTTGGAATTGGTAGGGATATTATCCAGATTTCCTAGTATCCCCATGGCGGCTTCCCACATGGTATCGATATCATCGTCTGGATCCTGTGCGTCTGGAAGAATTGTATCTTCATTGGATTCAAGGCTTTTGGTAGACTTTGAGTCTCCGATATCAAATATCTCGAAAAATTGACGTTTCATATATTAGAGACAACGCTGCTGAATGGCAGCTTCTGAATCTTGAGGATATTTCATCCTCATCATTTTGGCAATTTTCAGCATAGGATTTTCCTTCTGAACCTCATTAACAATTGCCGATTCAAGAGCTTTAGTATTTCTCTTGATTATTTCATTAATTTGTTTGACTTTATCTTCTATAATAATTCCGGACCACCATCTATAATGGTATTGTCTTTTTAAATAGGGTAAATGACCCTCGGTCCAATCTGTTTCCAAAGACCAAGTCCAGATCCATGGGATCTCCGTTTCAGCGAAGAAATAGATCAGGCAGAGACCTTCTACGATTTCTTCTCCATGGAGCTTAGAAATGACCGGATGATTTTCCAGCCAAGGAGAGTATAACTCTTAGATTGCTTTTGGTAAAATAACCAAATCCGCACCATAAGCAGCCCACCAATCGAAGAACCAAGTGGGTAAACCTTTATAAATGGCTTCTGGACATAGCTTTATAAGCCATGTATGTTTGTTCTTGGGATTTTGATATAAAAACATTTTATAAAAGGCTTCTTTATAATCCCAATAATTGAAGTAATATACCTCTTTGCTAGTGCTGACTTTAACCAATGGTAATTCCTGATTAGGAGTAATTGCCCAGTTTCGAGGAAGTATAACCTCTTGTATGATGCATTTGCTAAAGTTAGGAGGAACTGAATGATTGTCATTGCTCCAGAAATGGGTTATTTCCATTCCCTTTTGTATGACTATTGTTTTTAGCCAAGCCATCGATTTTAAAGAGAGGGTAGGATAGTAGACAGAATCTAAATATTTCTGTCTTAATCTTTCAGGTTCATTCATGGAAGGTATATCTTCCTTTTCAAGATATAAGACTATATCAGTCTTTTTCTTGGTAGTCCATTCAATGTCTTTTTTCACTATATTAGTGAATGGCTCTGGGTTATTTTCTTGGCTAAGCATATCATGTATGCCTTTATAAAAGGCTTGCGAGGGGCTGCTTTGATTACCTTTCTTGGTACTAGTACGCCATGAATTAGTATTGCCAGGAGTATGACTCATTTGAGAATGATTTGGAGAATGGCTGCTGCTACTCCCTCTCCCTCCTCCAAAAGGAGGTTTACTGGACCTCATGGGAACCCTGTAAGAATTCACGAGTGAGAAAGTCAGGTAGAGAATTAGAAGTTCCCTTAATATGTGTAACATGAAATTGATACATAGCCAATTCGGCTTGCCATCGATCAAATATTTGCTTTGACACAAGATTTTTAACATCTTTTTCAATAACACTTTTAGCATAGCTACAATCAACTCTAAGCAAGAATTCTTGGTTGAGAATATCATCTCAAAATTTAGCTAAACATTTAATAATAGCAAGCATTTCTTTTTTAATGGTGGAATAATTTAGTTGAGCATTATTCCATTTGCCAGAAGTATAACGAATCAACTGCTCTTTATTAGTATCAGGATCCACTTGTTTAAGAATTCCTCCATAACCAATATTAGAGGCATCCGTTTCTATGGTTTTGAACCAGGTGCTATTAGCTAAATTAGTACAAGGGAGACATTTTACTTGCTCCTTGATTCGTTTGACTGCCTGAGTATGTTGGGCAGTCCACGGCTTAGGATTCTTTTTCAATCTATTGTATAAAATGGCTGTGTCTTGAGCTAGATTTTTATAATAATCTGCTACGTAATTTAGAGATCCTAAAAATCTCTGTAGCTGCTTATAATCAGTAATTTCATCTGGGAATTTGGATACAAATTCTATACTTCTGTCAATAGGAATTATAGTTCCTTAATTAATATTATGCCCCAAGAATCTAATCTGGGTTTGAAATAATTTCATTTTAGGAGCAGATATAGCTAGCCCATTTTTGATGATAAGATTTCTGAAAATCTCTAGATGTTTAATATGCTGTTCAAAGGTATTTGAAAATACCAAAACATCATCTATATATGATAATGTGAAATCCGTATAAGGTATGAGAATATTATTCATAATGTTCTGAAATTCAGAAGGAGCATTTTTTAAGCCAAAAGGCATGACATTCCATTCATAATGGCCAAAAGGAACTATAAAAGCAGTCTTATATCTATCTTCTGCTTTTATTTGGATTTGATAATATCCGGATTTTAAATCAAATTTAGAGAATATTTTCGCATTATTAATGCGATTCAATAAGTCTCTTTTATTAGGAATTGGATATCTTATCCATTTAAGCGCATTATTTAATGGTTTGTAGTTTATTACTAATCGGGGTAGTCCTCTTTCTTGTTCAGCATGATTATTGACATAGAAAGCTGTACAACTCCAAGGAGAATATGAGTTGACTATAAGCTTTTTCTCTATAAGAGAATTTATTTCTTTCTTGCAGTAATCTAGATATTCTTTATTCATTTGACAAGGTCTAGCCTTTGTCGGAATAGTTTTTTCATCAAATCCATCTATATATGGAAGAGAAACAATATGTTTCTTTCTATCCCAAAAAGCTGTAGGTAAATCACTGCATACAGTGGCTTTAAATTTATTTTCAACTTGAGTTATCAACTCTTGATTGTTTCGGATTTTTTCTTTTATTTGAACAAAGGACAATTCTTCTTTAAGAAAATTAATCTGCTGTTCTTTGAGCAGAATTTGTTTTATTTCGTTTAATCTCCTCGTTTGAGGATCAGTTATAAACTCAAAGCTAATTTCCTTATTTTTATAAGTGGCTTGAAAGCCTTTCGTGTCAATCTTTAAGATTGGCATAACAGAATGTAAAAATGGGGTTCCAAGTATAACTTGTTGTGATAAAGTTTTGACCAAAATACAAGGAATAGGGATACAAATTTCATTAACACAAATATGTGCTTGAGGTAGTTTATATTTAACCTCTAATTTGTGACCACTTGCCCCGCTAAGGGTTTGTGTGGTTTTTTCAAAATATTTAGAAGGAGCGATTCCTTCGTTGATCTGGTTTAGGTGCACCACTATCTACCAGAGCTATAACATCTGGGATAAAAATTTGTTCAGCAATGGCTAGGGTGATTTTAATATACCATTTTTGCGAAGTCACTTGCTGTACAAGCTGAAGAAAGTTATTACTTTCTGCTTCTTCAGAATATAATGATCTTTCATCTTCTTGAATTTATTTTAGAAAGGATATACTTATTTTCTTTCTTTAGAAGTTTTACTTCTTCTTTTAAACCTTTAATTTCTTTATTTAAAAGGATAAAGATAACGGTTGAGAGGTAGAAGCATTATGTTGCCTTCTATTCATGACCTCTGACATTTTATAAACATTATCAATGTTTGGTTTTCTTTACTTTCTTTGGTAAAAGTAAAGCTTCAATTACTTTAGTTTTTAATTCGGAGCTATGTCTTAGTTAATATTTTATCAATAAATTCTTGTTTTTCTGTTATTACATTTATTGACAATCCATTCATTTGGACTATAGCTTTCCAATATTCGAATCTTGAATTGGACAAGCACAATTTTTGTTTCTTCCCGATCGAAGACTCATAAGAAGATTCGAAGATATTTCTTACGATCGATATCCTTGTTGATCAAAACTTTGTATAAAGTTCTTTTAAGACCTTCGTCTGTTATTTCGTTTAACTTCTTTTTGTATAACATCTATTTGCATAGTGGCCTATTAGTCCACATTTGAAACATTTAATTTGATCAAGATGTTTTTCACCTTTTACCTTTTTCTCCTTTTTTCATCTTTATTTTTCTTGAAGAATTTCTTCTTCTTTTAAAAGGCTTTTAAAAGTCTTTTGATATCTCTTTTCTTTTCTTTATCGCCTTATAAAGGTGATCATAAGCAGTGTTCACAAAATTCTCCTAATTCTTTTCTTTTAGTAAGTCTGTGAGACTTCAATTGATTTTTAATTTTAAGTCATTCTGAGAGCTAAACCCTCTTTATCTGAGGCATTTATTAAATAGCCGTATCCAAAGGTATCATAGGGATATATCCCGTATTCACCGAATTTTATTCCTTACTCTTTATGCAAATAGATTAGGTAAGCCATCTATGAACTTGGCTTTCCAGTGATTGCTATTAGCATCTGTAAGAGACATTACTATATTTAAATAAGTGTCTTTATACCATCTAAAATGGGTTTAAGAAGGACATCTAAAATTTTGTAATAAGGTCCTTATTCTTTCTCCTTCATCGAGATATGCACCAGTAAAATGATGCACTGTTAACATGAGAGTATAAACTGCATCTTCTCGTTGTATATTATTCTCTGTTTTGGTAGCATTAAGAATTTCTCCTCAAGCTTCTGGAGATAAATAATTATCCCACCATCCTTTAAGGATGCCAGTAAAGCCACAAGTAATATAACTTGCTATCATTTTATCGGTATTACTATTCTGTCTACATACAGTACCGTACATAAGCATACGATGTATAGTAGAATTTATTTGGGTTTCTGATAACCCATCTATATTCCATTCGTAGATATTTCTACCGTTATAATCAGCTTGTAAATACGTATCATTTTCTTCAAATAATACGTCTGCTGGAGTAGGTCTTTTGTAATAGTACCTTTCTAGTCTTTTAGCCGGATTTTTTATTTTATTAATAAATTGATCTTCTATGGCTAAAAGCTGGTTAGGAGATAGATCTCCTTCTGAAGAATTTGCCTCTTCATCTTCTTCTATATTAGAAGAACTTTCAATTTGAGGAGTTGAAGGTGACTGTAGAGTAAGAAGCTTAGCTTCTTTCATCTTTTTTGTTATAACTTCAACTATTTCGGTAGTAATTTCAGGGTCTCTTTTAAACCCAGAAACTTCTATTGGAGGTTTAATTGTAGCCTGCTCAATATAATTGAGTGGTATTTTTTGCTTTTCTAGTGAAGGAATATCTTCACTCAATTTCGCTGTTAATTTTCCAATTGCATCTTCAATACGAATAAGTTGTTGTCCAACAATTTGAAGATGAACATTAGTATAATTATTCTGTTTGATAATATCATTTATCTCTTTGAGAGTTTCATTATTAGAACTATTGGGCTTTATAAAGCGTTAGTTTCTAAATTATGAGTAGAAACTCGGATAATTTTAAGGGATCTGTCGGTGGATAAACCGACCTTACAATCGCATTAGTACTAGTTTTCCATTGCTTATAATATTCTTCTAGTACTCCAATTTGTAATTCTCTTTGAGGAATATAATTCTTAAAAAACCATGGAACGAAATATTCTAAATCTTGTTTTCTCTCGGTCTTTATAATATTCATCTCTCGGTATGGTGATCTTTTTGAAAAGGTTTTGAAAAACCATTTTCTAAATTTGGAGTTATGCTCCTTTTGAAATTCTTCATTTAAAAATTTTCTTAAATTACTTCCTTTGAGCAGATCCATTAAAGTCTAAAACTTACTTCAGATCTTGTAGGGAAGATTTATCTTCCTTTTATATTGTGCATGGGTAATATTATTAAAGGATATATTTATTCCTCAAACTTCAGAAATTCTATAAGAATCCGATCTTGATCTTGATCTTCTTGTGAAGAGCATTACGATTGGGACAATTTTATTGTCCTTAATGGGTTGAACAATATTTCAACTTCTCCATCATTAGTTTCTATGATTTGATCTACCTCACTATTTATTATAGGTTTTGGTAAAATTGCTTGGGGTATTACCCGACTTTACGGAAAATTTACCTCATTCCAATTTAATTGTCTATTAGTAGCAATATTGGAGGATAATAAATTTGTTTCTATTAAAAGCAGTTTTACGGCCATTATGATTTTTAGCCTTAGGGGCTAAAGTAGCCAAAGCTTTATAATGTATCGATATATTACATAATAGTTTACGACTCGGGTAGAAAATCATATCCATGAGTTCGATATTCAAATTTATTACTTCTAAAATATTTGGGTGCATTAATAATGAGACTTAGATTTGGGTATACATTAAAGCATCTTGGACCATTACATAGGCTTGTTTCCATGATCCCTATGAGGGATTGAGTCCAATTTAAACAGCGTCCATCCCGCATGACGAGGTTAACATAGAAGTATTTAGCCCTTGTAATGTCAAGGGTTTAAAGGCGACCTGTATTAAGCCTATATGGATGTATTTATACTTATCCATATATGGTTCAATGTCTTTTAGACTTAATAATTTTATCGTGCATTACGTATTATCAACGATATGATGCGTTCTAGAGTTTTATGGCAATAATGGATTTATAATCCCAAAAACCGATCTGATAAATATCCCTATTAGGGATCTTTGGTATCAGAGCCATGAGTGGCTAAGTTAATTTCTTGCTGTCTATTATGTTTGCATATTAAAAGTAGAATATCAAGGTTAGATAGATTCATTCCTTTACTTTGATTAAGAGGTTATGTTGTTAGCTGTGGAACGTCACCCAAGTCGCGCCATGTAAAGCCTGTGATTGGCCGGGATGGCTGTAAAGGTTGTGTAAGTCGTTGACAGACGTGCAGCTATTTACTTAACTTGTTAGTTAAAGTAAAAGAATGAAAAAACTAAATTTTATTTCCTACTTGATAATATGGCAAGCGAGCAGAGACGATTAAAAATATAGTGAAGCCCGTGACTCGTTCAATCTTACGTTATCACGGAAAAAGTCAAAAGCGCAATTAGCGAAATTTCCTACGGAAATTGAATCATTGAACAAATGGTCTAATATATATATATATATATATATATATATATATATATATATATATATATATATATATATATATATATATATATATATATATATATATATATATATATGATAAAATGAGATGGTGAGCTCATATTCTTATCGTGAGCTAGCCTAATAGGCTACTCAAAATAATGATCTGCACTCGTGATTTGCACTCATCATGATCTATATGTGGAAAAAATTATATTGTTTTAAAATTTTTAATCATTCTTTTGGCTTTGTGTATAAGGAACAACTGCTAAGCTGCCTAAAAAATTAACATATCAAACTAGTTTGATTCATTTTTCAGAAGACTCCAAATTATGTAAATTAATTATGATGTACATTTGATGACGTGTTGAATAAGATGTATGGTGCCGATGATGAATTTGATGAGCCGATTTGTCTAGCTCATGATAAGATTTGAGCTCACCATCTCACATTATCATTACTATATATATATATATATATATATATATATATATATATATATATATATATATATATATATATATATATATATATATATATATATATATATATATATATATATATATATATATATATATTGAAAATAATGTATATGAGGTGGCTCATTTAGCTAAATGAGCTACTAAGAGATAGCCATATGATGAGCCCCACCTTACTAGTCACATTAAAGGTGTGGACCTCATCACTTTATTTCTTGGTAGCTCATTTAATAAAATGGCGACCATATATATATATATATATATATATATATATATATATATATATATATATATATATATATATATATATATATATATATATATATATATATATATATATATATATATATAGAGAGAGAGAGAGAGAGAGAATGGTACCAATCATGCCCATTTTCTTTGGTAGTGATGCGGTAGAATATGAGCTAATGGATTTGAATAGATTGAGATGGATGAGTAGGTGAGCTATTTTTGCAAGAAAACCCTTGCTTTTGATTTAGAGGTAAGGTGGCTATGTGTCTCTTTTTGTTGATCCACGCATTGAGATACAACATCCGATTCTTCCTTGGAAGTTTTCTGCAACTATAGTGCAGTTCCCTATGTGTTTCCCTAGGAAGTCCCATGTGAAGTTTCATTGTTCTGCTCAAAGAGAAGCTCCTTAGATCTTTTAATGATACTTTCATCTGCATTATCAGCAATAATACTTGGAGGAAAATTGTTATTCTCAATGGAATTCACATGAATAGATTCCTCCACAGTAAGAGTAATTTATTAAAAATTCTGTAAGCTTTGCTGGAAGATATGTAGCAAAGAAATATACCTTCAGAAGATTTTTGATCAAACTTACCCAAATTATCCTTGGTGTTTAAGGTGAAACATTTGCATCCAAATATGCTAAAGTAGTTTATGTTGGGGGTCTTACCATAATAGAGTTCATAAGGAGTCCTCTTTATCAAAGGTCTGATAAGTACTCTATTCAGAATGTGGCAAGCTATATTGACACCTTTAGTATAAAAGTATTTAGGCAAGGATGAAGAGTTGAGCATTATCCTAGCCATTTCCTAAAGTGATATGTTCTTTGTCTCTATGACACCATTTTGTTGTGGCGTTCTAGGTGTAGCAAAAGTGTGCTTGACGCCTTGATCATGGCAAAAATTGTTAAACTTCTCATTTTCAAATTCCCTACCATGGTCACTTCTACTTCTTATCATTTAATTTCCACATTCTTTTTCAACTCTCTTGTAGAAGTGAGAAAATACCTGAAAAGCTTCATGTGTATGAGCAAGAAATAAAACACAAGTAAATCTAGAATAGTCATCAACTAAAACAAAACCATATGATTTATCATTCATTCTAGCAACATTAATAGGACCAAAGAGATCCATATGAAAAAGCTCAAGAGGTTTAGAGGATGTTACCATATTTTTGGCATGAAAGGAACTTTTAACCTGTTTGTTTTGTTGACATTCTTCACATGAGTTGATCTTTGGAGCTTTAAGTATAGGAATGTTTCTCACTAGACTTTTCCTAGATACTTTATAAATAAGAACAAAGTTTGCACGCCCAAGCCCTTTGTGTCATAGCCATGAGTCTTCATCTTATGACTGCCAAACAGTTCACCTTTTGTTCTGTTAGATCTTTAAATCAAAGGTATAAACATTTGCATCTCTGTAGGATTAAAATACCAAAGTTTCATTTGTACCATAAATAGAGTATTTTTTGGATACAACTGCAACTGAAAGATTACAATCACCAAGTTGACTTATGCTAATCAAGTTAGCCTTAAGTTCATCAACTAATAAAATATTTTTAAGCGCGGGTGAGGGAAATTTACAACTAGTTCCAATACCAATAATGTTACATTCACCATTATCTCCAAATATGACTTTGCCACTTTCATAACTTTATAGGATTACAAATAATATTGAATCTCCAGTCATGTGTCTTGAACAATCACTATCTAGATACCATTTTATTCTATGTTGGGAGAGATTGAATAGTTGCACGAAAGGGTTGCGATATGCACTTAGGTACCCACTTGTTGTTAGGTCCTTGAATGTTAGTACTCTTTTTTCGTACCCACACAATATGAGAGTATCTTTGAGGGTTTTCTCTAATAAAATATTTAGTGTTAATATGCCCTCTTTTCATACAATAGTACAAGTGACTCTAGGGTTGAAACTGGATCTACTTGATCTGTGTGTATGGAAAGATCTCTCACAATAATTCTATTGGTTAGAACCCTGGGAATGTCTTGGGGAAGTTCCATAATACTTTCTAGGATAATTAGAGGATCAACTGGAACTTTTATAAAAATATCCAGACAAAGTGCTATGATACTTTCTTGAAAAAAATTCTAGTGGGATTAATGGAAATTTCAACATCAGAACTATTAGCCTTATTATTAAATATGATTTTCTCTTTCTGTAATTCATCAATAAAAGCTTATTGTGCTTTAACTTTTGTTTGCAGTTCAAAGTTCTCCCTAAGAACTGTCTCATGGATAGATTTGCATGAGGCATGTTCCCTCTTAAGTTCTTTATATTTTTTATGAATCTTTTCAAATTCAAAACTAAGAGCAAGAAAGACATCTTTATCATCTTTAGAACAAAAAATATCAATGTCTTCATAATTGAATATTACCTCTTTGTTTTTGGCCATGAAATATTTGGATTCACATGCTTAGCTTGGCTTCGTGTTGGGATGTCCCTTCATCATCTGACTCGCTAGGTTCTGATTCTTTCCATCTAGTATATAGGGCCTTTCTGCTCTGAATCTACGAGACTTATCCTTTAACAAAGGATAGTCCTTCTTAAAGTGCCTGAATTGTTGCATTTGAAGCAGTTGAAAGAGCTGGCTTCATTTAGCCTTATGTTGCCCTTCTTTTGGAAGAACTTCCTCTTCATGACTCTTTTGACAAGTAGACCATTTCAGCATAGTCATCACTTTGGCAAGATTCTTCTTTATGTTGATAGCATGATCTTCTTCCTCCATTCTTCTTTAGATATTCATTTTGATTTTATTATTTTTAAGAATGCTCAAAAGCTCTTAGGATTTGAGCTTACTAACATCTTTTGCTGGCTCGATAAGATTGGAGATGTAAGTGAAGATAATCTATTTATGGGGATAAATGGATAGGTGATTGGAGATGTAATTGGAAATATCTAGTAATCAGAATGGATCTTTCTTGAAGTAGTTGATGTGAACTTATATGAAATGTCTCAGTTGAGGATATAAATGATTTATGATTTACTCTGAGATAGATCTAAGAATAGAGTAGAGAAGCTCTAGGGAATTTTCAGAAATAAATAGAGATGAAGCAATCAGCACAAAGAGCATACCTGAGATATATAAGATGGTTCACCCCTCAACTAGGCTACATCCACCGACCTACTACCTCAACTAGGATTTTTCAAATCCACTATACTTGAACTTCAACTTGAAGTTCCTAGATTACAATACACCCACTGTCTCACTTGACACCCTCAAGCTAGCAGCACTTCACTACTCTTCACACCCTGAAGAGCTCACTCCATTTACAAATGGAATTTATGGTGTTCTTTTAATACAAGACATAAGAATAAATATTCACTCAATAGCAAGCTCACTCCAATTACAATTGAGGCTCTAATAGCTTGCTAAGGTTAAAGTAAGATGTGATTTAGTGGCACTTAAGATTTTGGCTCAAGAAGACATTGATTTGGAGGATAGGATAAAAATAGGCTTGGGCAATGACTCTTCTACTTGATGCTGGTTAGAATGAGTTGAACAATCAAACACGATGGCTATAAATAACCAAGGGATGCAATAGTTCATGAGATAAACCCGTATGGGATATTTTGACAATTTTGTGCAAGTTGGCGAGATAAGGTATGGAAAGGGTTAAAGCAAGATAAGGACCCAACTTGGTTTGATAGGATTTTATCCAACTTGATTAGTTGAAAGTGGAGGGACAAGAAAAGTGGCTAAGAAAATATATATGAGCACATTCATTATCATGAAAGCATGCCAATGTAGTTCGCAATCTGTAGTCGTCAAACAAGGAAAATGTGAGCACAAGAGGGGATTAAAATATAAAAAGGTTTCTCATGAGATGCCTTGTGTTCATATGGAATGATTCTCTCTTAAGAATAAATAATTCACAAAGACTAAAATAATCTAAGGGTTAAAAAAAATGAATGGATGAGAGAGAGCCATGAAACTCAACCAAGATTCTCTTGAATAAAATATCATATACGAATAAATAATAGATCCAAGAGGGGATATTATATTGAAAACTTTGTGGGCTGATGAAAAAGGGATAGAATAAACAAATCAAGGGGACATGAATTATTTTATCGTTTGCAAAGTTGTGATGTACATAGGCCGGAAGTTATAACATAGGTTCTATTAGATAAGATAAGTGTAGGCGTTGAAAATTGCCTATAAGCTCCCGAACACAGCTTGTGATAAGGAGTTGACGATCGGCGAGCCATCCGACGACATAACGGCGAAGCGTCGATGATACAACAATAAGTCACCGCGACGCCAACGCATAAAGCGAGTCGACGAAGCTTCCAGGTTAATAAACCGAGTCGACGAAGTGCATAAAGCAAGTCGACGAAGCGTTCAAGGCTAATGAATCGACGAATCGCGTGCGAGCGAAGGGATAAACCCAACTTTGAAGCTCCAGATCAGCGAAAATCGATAAACATGAATCGAATCGGACTCGGAACACCGGAGGACGGCGAAAAACGGAAGACAAGCGGCAGGCGACTTCGGCCAAAACCGAGCCGCGAGTGGCTCGGCCTTAACAAATGCTCGGCCAAGGCGAACCACTCTCAAGTGGCTCCAACCCAAAAGCCACTTGAACTTAGCCCGGGCTTGACGATTCGACCATCCGCATTGGAGGCTATAAATATGAGGTGCAATGCTCATTTGCACAGATCCGGAATTTTGGAGAGAGAAGGAGACTCTGCCGGATCAAGATCTGATTTTTGGCGACAAAGGCGAGGCTTTTGAAGATCTAGATCTGACTCTTGGGGAGGCGATCAACTTCGACATCGGATCTACATCGTTTCCTCGAGATTAAACCTCGTTTTGGTCTCGAGAAGAGCTTTGATATCGCTTAGTCGATCTCATTTACTTGGGTTCTTATTTCCACTGAGAAATAACCCCTCTTGATCGTTTAGATCTCGCACCAAATCCGGATTACGCGGTGGTCCACTGACGGAAAAGAAGTCCCCGGCACAGGCAAAGACACCCACGCAAGCGAGGATCTGATAAACGGATCTCACGTTTGTTTAGGAGAAAAGTTATAATTTTTCTTTGATCCTCATTGTAGCCTTATAAAAAGGCGATCTTTTTTATTTTCGAATTCGTTTGTAAACCCATAAAGATGTAATGAGTTCGAAAGCAATGAAAATCAAGGAACCGACTTTTCCCGCGAACAAGCTAGCGACCACAGTGGGAACTAACGATCTTAGATCTGAGATCGTCGTGTCGCAACCGCGGATCGAGATCTTACCTCCAAAGAAAGCTTTCTCATGGAGGAGGATGCAAGAAGACAACCCTCGCTCAACCATTGCCGAGATCTCCCCTCGCGGCTTCATTCCGGCAATCCAACAAGCCGGGGGTTTAGATCACAATTTGTCGACTTCTTCGAAGAGGGCACATCAAAGCGACGCCAACGCCAAGCTCGTCAACTTGCAAAGGCCTTGGAACAGGTTGATGAAATCCGCTACTATGCAAACTTGGAGTCCAGGAAGCGTCAGCCGCCTCCTTATCAAACCGCAGACAATCCCTCCACGCCATCGACAGACGAATGGGTTCTCGTTAAGAGAACTCGTTCGACCCTGAAGGAGCGTATTCAGAAACGCCGTGCACGTGCCGTTCAAGCTGCGCTCTTGCAAGAAAGGTACAAGACTTGAACAAGAAGGAAGTGGTCAAAAAACCACAAAAATCCCGTCAAGTCTGGGTGCCAAAGTCCAAGACAGCGCAAAAATCAGAGCGCAAGACGGTCGTATCCTCCTTCCAAAGCCGACACAGCCCAAGCCGCTTCGGCCCCGAGATTGGGGATCGCGTATGCACTCCTGTCAAGTTGATCACTACTCAAAGGTGTCCTGTCACATCCAAACAAACCAGAACACCCCAATGTATGTGTTCGTGCGCCATGCATAAGAGAATTCCAGTCGCGTCTAGACTGGGGGTTCATGACGAAACCAAGGAGCCCGTTAAGACTCCACGCTCGCAAGGAGGTGGTCTTAAACGAGCAACTCCTGATGCGACCTTGGATCATTTAAAGGCGACAATAAATAAGCCCGAGAATGTCAACAAGGTTCTTCATCTCCAAAAGAAGACGTGTCCGTCAAAAGACAACGTTATACTTGGGGTACCGCACCAACAAGCGATGAATTGCTCCAATGAGCTGCACCATTAGGCTGGGGGTGTGAAGAAATCCCAAAAGGAGAGTGTTCAAGAAACCAGCTCTCACTTTCCATACGGGAGACTTATCAAGGCAGTATCATCAAAATGTAGCTGCCCCAGGACCATTTCACAAAAGGTCTCGATGTTCGAGAAACTTACTGCTGAAGCGTCGAAGCCCAAGCCAAAACGCTTCCACCAGAGAAAATCCTTCCTCCAGGGTGATGAATTCCTTAAAGTCACCATCAACATGGTTGGCAAAGAAAAGTCAGCAATTGCTTCAAAAGTCTCTAATCCCGACTTTTCTCCTCGAAGAAAAACTGATTCAGGGATAGTTCAACGGATGTCTCAGCTCCAACTAGAAGCCGTCGGACATAGGGGTTACTCGGAGATCCATGAAGGGCTATCCTCGAGTGATGAACTTTCGGATGCTTACTCTGCAATCGCCTCTGACGATACAATATCCAGCACGGGACAAGCTCGGGACGCGTTCATGGTCACTCCTGATCAGGTAACCTAAATAATTCAGGATGCTCTAGCCAAGCAGAAAGAGAACTTCAAGTTTGAAATGGAGATAGCTATGCAGCAGATGAGAGAGATGCATGACCAACAAATCCGAGCTCTGACGAATCATCAGGGTGAAATGAGTCATCGCAATAACGCCGACCAAGAGGAAAGCGACTCAGACAGGGACGAAGATCGCAACACAAATAGCCAAAACTCTAGGGGTGGTCCCGTTGTTCTTCCTCAAAATCATCTGAAAGAAAATGCAGGCGAGGATGAGATGATGAAAGAGCTGGAGGATAAGGTCAACGCCTTGATTTCCGCTCAAGAGGTAAAGAAGACTGGGATGCCATGTCCGTACCCAAGAGAGTGGGAGTCGATCCCATATCCGTCGAAATTTAATTTGATTAACTTCATACCGTTCGACGGAAAGGGGTCCCCCACTCAGCATTTGTTCTATTTTAAATCCCACTTGGGCGTTATTTCTAGTAACGAGCCCTTGATGGTTCGGTCATTCGTTGGCACTCTTTGAGGAGCTGCCTTCGATTGGTACCGCCGTCTCAAGCCAGGGAGCATCAATAGTTGGGACGACATGAAAAGCTCGTTCCTCAATAATTTCTTTGACAACGACATTGAAGTGTCGATCGGAACCCTTTTGGACGAGAAACAAAAGGATGGGGAATCAGTTGACAGCTTTGTTAAATGCTTTCGCAATAAAGCAATGAATTGCAGAGATCCTGTCACGGAGGAATTCATTTTGCGGACATGCCACAATAATCTCTCCATCGATGTCTTGGAAGCACTGGGGGCTGTGCCATCCAAGACCTGGAAAGAACTGAAAGAGCGCGGGGAGCAAGCTGAATGCTTCCTCAAAAGGAAAAAAGCCGAGAGGCCAACCGATGGCTAAGGCATCCGCAATTGCTGATGATATTCATCAACAACAACCTTGGGGGCAACGAAGGACTCCTAAGTTAAGATTCTAGGAGGAGTATTCTTTCAATGATGATGAAGTTCCAGCCATCTTCAAATACCTCCTTGCTAACAACAAAATCAAGCCGCCGCCTATCATGAATCAGGAGGAAGCTAGCAATACCGGATCAAAGTATGCGTGCGTACAGGGAGAGTCCATCACCCACTAAGGCTTATATTACTCACGAAGAATAACATCAAGCCTTGGTTGGCCGGCGTCATAGCGCCAAAATAGGCCAAACAAGAATGGCAAACACTCAAACGGTATATGAGTATAAAGCTGCTCCCTCTACACTCAAACGGTATCACAGTATAAAGCGCTCCCTCTACACTCAAACGGTATATGAGTATAAAGCTGCTCCCTCTACACTCAGAGCATATCACAGTATAAATTGCTCCCTTTCCTCAGATGAGTAAAAGAGGTTAAACTGTTCCTCCCTTACTCCAAAAGGTATATGAGTCTAAACTATTTCCTATTTTGTCGGAAGTTCTGGAGAATAGTATACATATTATTCTTAAGGATAACCGACTATGTGGCTAGATCTGATGCACTCCTCCTTTGGACCCGGTTTAGCAAAATGCAGGGGTGGATATGAGAAGATAGGAAGTTCTTGGAGAATATTATACATAATATCCTTAAGGATTACACGAAGTCATTTCGATGACTCGGACGGCGGGTCATGTTCCCAAAGATGAAGCGTGTCATATCTTCTTCAAACCTCGTTGGAACAATGTAGGGATCAACTTCACCAACCCCCATCGAGTGACTTGTACAAATCAACACCACCACTTGTGATTTATACTCCCACTTCCATTGTTTATTGGTCAAACCTTCCTACGCTAGGACCAAAGCTAAATTCTCTCTCGATTCCTTCCAGAACGAGAGGTCCACTTGCAAATCAAACGATCAAACCTTCCTACAATTAGGAGCGTCTCAAAATTCCCATTTGGTCAAACCTTTAGGGCCAAAACCATAATTCCTTCTCAATAAACGAGAAGTCCGCCTTTAGATTAGGTAACCAAACCTTCCGATAGTTAGGGTTATCCAAGTCTTTTTTGATTCTCGAAGTGGAGATCCCACTTTTAGTTTCTTTTTTTTCACCGGAGATAGAATATAAAATTTTTCCTCTCCAACTCCTCTTCCAGGTCATGATGACTGAAGGTGTAGGCCGGAATTGGAGTTTCATCTTTCTTCCGGTTTAGTCTTTTCTCCGATTGAAAAAGACACCAAGCTTCGTCTTGGGAAATTTTATCCCGAAGCCTAAGTAGGGATAAGTCTACGCCTAACAGGCATTGCCGGTTAGTTCTTAACCGTGAAAAGAACAAAAGCCCACATATTCAACATTGTGGCAGGTACTTATTAATAACACCACAATCCACGCCTTACACGTGTGGGGAATTTTATCTCGAATCCTAAGAAGGGATAAGTCAACGCCTACCACGCGTTACCGGTTTAGTCTTTTACCGATTGAAGAAGACACCAAGTATCATCTTGGAGCATTTTATCCCGAAGCCTAAGTAGGGATAAGCTAACGCCTACCACGCGTTGCCGATTTAGTCTTTTCTCTGATTGAAGAAGACACCAAGTATCATCTTGGGTATTTTATCCCGAAGCCTAAGTAGGGATAAGCCTACGCCTAACAGGCATTGCCAGTTAGTTCCTAACTGTTCGGGTAGTCTATTGCCGTAAAATATGACGAAACCTACGTATTCAACATCGTAGCATTAAGTCTAGGAGAGTTTCATTCTCTTAGCATAACGTTACGTGCGGAACGGGTTTAGACAATCCGCACGCTAGCCCGATTCAAACGGTAGTCGGTAAAGGCTAATCAAATCCGTTGATGGCTGGGGGTTGGCCAATAACCCTAAAGCCAACGCCTACCACACGTTGTCGGTTAGTCTCTTGCCCCCAAAAGATGACAAAGTCTATGTATTCGACATCATAGCATTAAGCCTAAAAGAGTTTCATTCTTTTAGCACAACGTCACGTGTGGAACGGGTTAAACAATCCGCACGCTAGTCCGATTCAAACGGTAATCGGTAAAGGCTAATCAAATCCGTTGATGGCTGAGGGTTTGCCAAAAATCCTATAAGCATGATGGCTAATTACTTCAAATGAGATCACACTGAACATCGATAAAAGGAAGATAGGGTTTTATTCAACTAATGAAGAATCAAGTCTTTCAAACTACAGGCATTCAAACATTAAGTTTACGACACAAAATTTGTTATTCCAGCTGGGACAACTCATTGTTGTAAGCTTGATGGAGCTCCTCCTGTAACTCAGCCTTGAAAGATTCCTCATTCGCATTCAGCGTCTGTGCAGCGTTCTCCTCAACTTCGACCAATTTTTATTCTGAGAGCTCCAGCTTCTTGGATAGGATGGTCCAAGCTTCCTCTTTGTTAGCCCTGGTTAGCTGCAAAGTGCCTAAGTTCTCTTCTTTTGCTTGGAGCTCTCGCTTAAGTTGCGCTATCTCGGCCTCACTCGAAGCAATAAGAGAATCAATGTGGCTCAAGGATGCTGATTTTTCGGTGAGGACAGTCTTAACCTGATCTACCCGGCCTCGCTGCACCTCAACCTCGAATTCATTAAGAACTTCGGTATACGCCTCGGATGAGGACCCATTCGATCGACCACATATGATGAAACACACGTAAACTGCGGCTCCGTAGCTTTTGAAGATCGAGTTCCAGGCGATCAAGATCATCGACAATGGCCTGGGCTAACTCTGGAAAACCGGTGTCCCTTATCAAAACCGTCCGCGGGTCAAGGATCGGCCTAAATTGACGGAGGGAGAGCCCTTTATGAAGAAGCTGGTCGATCACCATGTTCATGAGAGAAAAAAATGACCGGACTTCAATACAAATGATAAGCCGATCGGGATCATCGTCTAACATCAGCGCCTTAGCCAAATTGTGAAGCTGAGATGTACGCCCTATAAAAATAAGACAGTGAGCATTTCAGAATCTTAAATCAAAGGCCAGTATAAACATCCTTAGCTGACTAACTGGTACCTGGCTCAATCGGTATTGTTTCATGGTTTGACGGGTCTATTGGAATATGAACTGCTACTGATGCACCAACTGTTGCAGTTGGTCTCGTGGCACGTTCGTCAGGCATAGCCGCCGACATGGCACCCAATTCTGAAGGAGCATTGGAATGCCTGCTCACGACAGAATGAATTCCTTAGATTTGTCGAATTGTGATTGTATTAGTCATTGTTGATGTATATAATCACAGTCACTAACCTCGGATGAGTTTAGCTTTAAAGAGAGCGGAGTCCGCTTTCTCTCCTAAAGCCAGTGACTCGACCAAAGAATTCGCTACGCGAAGAAGGACTGCGGAAGAGGCGGAGTTGGGATCTCCGGTGGTTCCTCCGACGGTCAAGTTAGTGGAGTGGGGGATAGTCTAATAGAGCAGGAATTCACTCGGAAGAGATTGCTTACCCTGTTCGCTGTTCTCGTTGCTCTTTATATCTAGGGTTGGGGGTATTTCCGTCTTTCCATCGGTTGAGGAACCAGCGATGAGTCACCCTTTCCCTCCGTGTGAGCAGGTGATTGGCCGAGCATTTTATTTATGCGCTATGGGGGCTGGCCTTCACAGTGTCAAGTGCGGGTAGTTTGAGGGTTAGTGTGGTCTATTCGCCATTAATGGGATGGGATTGGCCTGTAGGCTGCATGGGTCGAGGTGCCTTAAATCTTGTGAGAGATGGGGAATTAAGGGCTGTCGGTGCATTTAATGCGATGTTGATGGGCTCGAGTCTTGTATAACCGTCGTTCGAGTGGAGAGGAACCACATAGGATGAGAGAGGGAGTTGAGGCCGGTGGCAGGCCCATGCGACCTCTTAGGTCCCCAGGATGATTCTTTGAGGGGCGATTGGGGCGCCTTATCGCGTCGCCCTAGAGGACGAGTGGCGAAGGGTAGGCACGGATTTGTTCCACATTGTTTGGAGAAGTCGGTAGCTTGTAGGAAGGGATCGTGAACGGGCGGCGGTCGGAAGGACGACCGACACCGCCTTCGCGTCGTCAGAAGCTGTCGATGGGCTTCATACCCGCCAGCGTCGGTCATGGCGATGGTCGTCGATGGGCCGGGGCGGTGGTACATGCGAGCCGGTCGGTGGGTTGAGTGTGGAGGTTCTTGTCGGTCCTCATTGGTAGACAAGCGTTCGTTCGAATCGGCGCTTGGTTTTCTCTTTAATCAGCGATTAGTGGTTATGACCATATGATTGGCCCCTTTCGTTTGGAGTCGGTTGGAAGCGAGTCCAAGTGAAATGAGTAGCGTGCCACGGCGGAGGATTCGAGGTGGAAGGCTCGATCGAGAGGCCGGAGGGCTAGCCGGGACCGAGAGTCGAGAGTCGAACTGCGGGTCGCCTCGATGAGTCGAAGGCGGCTCACCGATCACCGTGGACGACGCCAAATTGATCGAGGCTCGGCTCAAGTCCTGCTTGTCGGAGGAGGGCAAGAAGGAGGTCATTGAAGAGTATAAGCGAGGGACCTATGGGGAAAGTGGAATTGTCCCTAGGCTGTCAAAGGCGGGCTACGATGCCAAGCGCAACTTTCTTGAAGCCCTTTGGCCTTGAGGCTCACATATCCGCCGAGTGGAGGGTTCCTGCTGCGTTCTCAAGGTGGAAGCGGGGAGGAGTGCAACTTGGCGCCGAGGGCGACCCGATGAGGATGAGGGCGGCGGGGGAGGGCGAGGGCGAAGATGAAGAGGGGGAGATTAGGTCGCCTGCCGCCTTGTTCTTTTGTTTTGCATTGGCAGGTTGTCTTATATTTATAATACATTTCTTGGTGAATGACAATTGAATTTCGTTTCTCTGCGCTGACTCTTTCCCCTTTTTTCGCCCTTTCTTAGACTTTATGGCAATAACGACTTTGGCCGGACTGGCCGTCATCTATGTTTCGTACGATATGGCAAATGGGGTCGAGACTGCGGGTCGTCGCCCAGTCGGCCTGATTGGTAATTTCACGCTCAATTCGTGGTCGGCTATAAGTGAGTGGGGTCGACCACTGGGTGATAGGGTCGTTGTCGGCTGTGGAGGGGGCGACTATTCGTTCTTCGATTTGAGCATAGGTGTCACCAGCGGGCCGTCCTTTGATCGCTGACTTTTAGGTTTCCGGGATGGGCGGTAGGTTTCATTTAAGACAGGCGCTTCGGTGTTTTTCGAGATGACGATTCAGTTTCCGGGGTGACCCCTCGAGTTCCACACTCTTAATTTCTTCCGTTGATCACGAGGGGGCTTAGCATTTATGGGTCCTATTATAAATAGGGGAGGAGACCATTACTTATCGTGCTCTCGTTAGGTTGGTGGCTAATTCTGTCTTTACTCCATCTCTAAGGTTTCAAATTGGGAGCACCGGTGAGTTTCTTTGAGATGGTTAGAGGCGTGGGGTGGATTCTCTCCCGAGTCCACCGCCGGGGTTTTCAGTGAGTGTGGCGGTAGTTCCGGTTATCTGTGAAGGAAGGGGGGAAACCCCTCGATTGCATCCAACAATTGGGGCACAGTTTGTGATAGTCATTGTATCTATTTTAGTAAGAGAGAGTGGGAGCGTTGACTATATCTCCGAAGAAGGGCTGTTTTGTTTACATCCATGGATTACGATTTATTGTCTGATATGGAGCCATGGGGTCAACACCCAAAATCCTTTAGCGGTACTTCACTCGGCCTAGAACCGAGGTGAGCGGAGGATCTGACGGAAAGTCGAAGATCTTGAAGGCGGCGGCGACCATTTGGATGCCCATTTAGGCTTGTAATTTCAATTTTCCTTTTATTTTGGTATTTGGTGCGACCCATTGTAAACTTTGCTTGGAATATTAATGAAAAGTCGCATTTCAAGGATGGTGGTTGTTCATTGATTCATTCTTCATTTTTCCCTTTTTTTGTTTTGTTCATTAGTCGAGCGGGTGCGGCCGTGGGGCTTACAATAAACACAAGTGGATCGAAAATGGGTTGCCCACATTGGGGCTTACAATAAACACAAGTAGACCGAACGGGTCGCCCCTCGTGGGGCTTACAATAAACGCAAGTAGACCGAACGGGTCGCCCCTCGTGGGGCTTACAATAAACACAAGTAAACCCGGCAGATGCCATTTTGTGGGGCTTACAATAAACACAAGTAGACCGGCAGATTGCGGCCTGTGGGGCTTACTTCTGAATTAGCCCGATGGCGTGGTGGTCGTTCGGGCCCGCCATCGACTTCGCTAGTTGGGTGTATAAGGCTGTCTTCATCTGCGGTTCCTTTGTCAAGCTTCGGTTTGGTCGAGGCACGGCGCTAGTCACGGTTAGCTCTTCTGGCGGGAGCTCATGAAGAGACGGCCGCGTGGAGTGGTGCCTAGGACTTACGTGGCGCTAGGTCTTATTCGGCCGAGCGATCATTTTGAGGCAAAGAGCAAGCTGGCCGGCTCCGCGTGGGGCGGCGACTCCGTATAGAGACGGCCGTGGAGTGGTGCCTAGGACTTACGTGGCGCTAGGTCTTATTCGGCCGAGCGATCTACATTTTGAGGCAAAGAGCAAGCTGGCCGGCTCCGTGGGGCGGCGACTCCGTATGGGACAACAGCGTAGGTCGGTGCCCGAGACTACGTGGCGCTGGGTCTTATTTCGGTAGAGCGATCTACATTTTGAGGCAAAGAGCAAGCTGGCCGGCTCCGTGGGGCGGCGACTCCGTATAGAGACGGCCGCGTAGGTCGGTGCAGACTTACGTGGCGCCTAGGTCTTATTTCGGCGAGCGATCATTTTGAGGCAAAGAGCAAGCTGAGCGGCTCCGTGGGAAGCGGCGACTCCGTATGGGACAACAGCGTAGGTGGTGCCGAGACTTACGTGGCGCTGGGTCTTATTTCGGCGAGCGATCTATTTTGAGGCAAAGAGCAAGCTGGCGGCTCGCGTGGGGCGGCGACTCCGTATGGGACGGCCGCGTGGAGTGGTGCCCGAGACTTACGTGGCGCTGGGTCTTATTTCGGCGAGCGATCTATTTTGAGGCAAAGAGCAAGCTGAGCGGCTCCGTGGGAGCGGCGACTCCGTATAGAGACGGCCGCGTAGGTGGTGCCGAGACTTACGTGGCGCTGGGTCTTATGGGGTCGGGTCACATGGTGGCGACTTAGCGGCGGATCACGCTCCTTATTTCGACTTAGCGGTTGGTTAACCGTTTTGACTTGGCGAGTAGGGTGTGGTTACTTAATTGGCGAGTGGGATCACAGCCAGCGACTAGGTGAAGGGTTCCTTGACTTCGTCCTAGCAGGAGAATACCTCAACTTCGACTTAGTGAGAGTGGTAGGTTAAACTTGACTAAGTAAGTTGGGTCGCTTTGTCTCAACTAGGTGAGAAGGGTTCCTTGACTCGGCGTGGCGAGAAGGGTTCCTTGACTTCGGCCTAGCGGAAGAATCGCTGAACTACACCCGATAAGGAAGTTACCTTGACTCAAGCTAAGAGAGTGGGATGTCCCGACTTCGTGTTAGGAGAGTAGGGCGTACCTTGACTTCGGCCAGTGGGAAGGGTCCCTAAACTCGGCTCCAGCAGGCGGCCATCCGACAGCGGATGAAATTGGATTTTCATGATTCACTTTCGTGAGAAGGCGGTTTGATCTGTGCTGACTAGTGATTATTTAAGGCGCTCCTTGTACCATTTAAGACAAAAGGATAATTGTCAGGCAAAATTCTATTTATATTGACGGCTTTTGAACAAGGTTTACAATGCAAATTCATTGAAAAAACTTCCTGAGGTGTTCTATGTTCCAGGGATGTTGTAGGGCTCTCCCATCAGAACTTCTGAGGCGATATGTTCCGGGGCCTGGTTCTTCGAGGACGGTGTAGGGCCCTTCCCAATTGGGCCAACTTGCGTGCGGTGTCTTTATCGAGGCGCTTTCCTCGGCACTAGGTCGCCGACTTGGAATCTCCTTGGTGGGACCTTCTTTGTTGTAATGTCGAGGCGATCGGCTGTTGATTGACGACTTGCACGTAGGCGGTTGCGGATCTCCTCCATCAAGTCCGGTGTCCTCGAAGTCCCTCGAAATTTGCTTCTTCGTCGAAGTGTTGGAGTCGGATGGTGGGCATGCCGACCTCCACCGGGTCACCGCCGCTCCATAAGTTAGCATGAATGGGGTTTCCCGGTTGAACTCTTGTGGAGTAGATCACATGCGACCATAAGATGCTGGCGGTTCTTCGACCCAATTGCCGACCGCTGGTCGACCCTCTTCTTGAGCTTGGAGGATGCATTTGTTAGCGACTTCCGCCGACCCGTTACGCAGGGTGGGCTACGAGGCGAACTTGAGCTTGATCCCCATTCTTCACAAAATCTTGGAATCCCAGGCTAGCGGGTGCGTTGTCGGTGATGAATGGCGAGGGCCGAATCGGCATCTGATCGACTTCCAAGCAAAGGCTGGTGATGTTGGTCTCCCGATCTTCGCCAAAGGCTCGGCCTCGATCCATTTGGTGAAGTAGTCGATGGCGACTATCAAGAATTCTGTTGCCGAGGCAATGGGAGCGGCCCGGTATATCAGTCCCCATTGAAGCGAAAGGAAGTGGTGAAGATAGAAGTGAGCTCTGTGGCTGGCTCTAGGGATCTCGCAAAGAATTGACACTTTTGCATTTGGAGGCGAGCAGCGAGTCGGCCACAATGGTCGACGATGTATCCTGGCGTATAATCTTAAGTGAGAGTTCTTGCCCTTGGGTGGTTTTCGCAGTGCCCTCGTGGATTTCCTTAGGACATGTCGGCTTGGTGGCCGGAGAGCAGGGAGAAAGGGCCCACCCGTGCCTAGGTAGGACGACCGATAGAGCCGGGCCGCCGATCATGAGGTAGCGTGAGCGACCCTGCGCTTCGGCGAATTGCGGCGGGTAAGGAGCGGCGGTCGAATTGGACGAGGTCCGGCAAAAGATTCCCGAAGGTCGGTGCATGACATCGATGGGTCTCATAATCTTTGGAGTGTGGGAGTGTGTCGGCGAAGATGGGTGCGGAGCTACTCGAGGCTGGTTGAAGCTGACCGACAAGGCATCCTTCGGCGTTGGTAGCGGGGACTTGGGCGATCTGAAGTTGGCGAAGTGGGGGCGAGGTCCTTGGCGATCTTGGTGTCGAGCCATCCTCTTATCTTTGGCGGCGTATTTATCGTTGACGATGAAGCGACCAATTGAGAGTCGGCGGTACAATTAGGCTTCGGCCTTGGCGCGAAGGCGGCCCATGGCCGGCAATAAGAGCTTCATATTCGGCCTCATTGTTGGTGAAGTGAAGGCGATGGGCTGCTCCGTGGCTGTTCCCTTGAGCTGCCGAGGGCAGCGCCGGCCCGCTCCACCTCGCTTGAGGATCCGTCCACCTTCAATTCCCACTCGGCGACTTGGAGTGCGGCGGGTTCGGGACATGGGGAAGCGCTTCTGGCTTCGCCCGGTTGACTTGGGGGTATGGATTGGCGAGGCGGCTTGGTCATCTGCCGCCCGGATGGCGGCGGACTCTATGAGGAAGTCGGCCAATGCTGCGCCTTTATGGTGGTTACGGGCTCGGTGAACATCATATTATTTGAGCTCGATCGACCACGCCACCATCCTCCCGGATGTGGTGGGACTCCCGAGGATTTCTTCATCGGGGCTCGTCCATACGATGATAGGATGCGCTGGAAATGCGGGCGTGTCTGCGAGCCGTAGTGATGAGGCGAAGAGCGCCTTCTCGACCGGGGGTTCAACTCCCACGCCCTCAAAATCCGGTGACATAGTAGGCCGGCTTACGGATGTGGTTCTCTTCTCGACCGGCCGGAGCTCCGCGGCTTCGGTGAGGCGGCCCAGGAAATGCAAATCAGGGTCTCCCCTTCCACCGGTTGGCTCGAGTGGTTTGGTGCTCGATATGCTTTGAGTTCTCACGAGGCGTAGCGGCATTCTTGGTCCACTCCAACTTCTTCTTGGGATCTTTGGCCCCTCGAGAATTTTGAAGAAAGGGAGGCTTCTCTCTGCCGACTTGGGCAGAAGCGCCAGGCTATCTTCCCATTGAGCTTGAATGTCCTTCATGGTGCGCGGCTCGGGAAGTCACTCGATAGCTTCTATCTTCTCGGGTTGATCTCAATCCCTCTACGGGTGATCATAAACCCCAAAATTTTCCGTACACTCCAAAAGCACATTTGGTGGGGTTGAGCTTCATCGCGGTAATCGCAGAAGGGTGGCGAAGGTCTCCTCAGTCGGTGATATGGCGGTACCAATCTCGACTTCACCAAGATGTCGTCCGTAGGCTTCCACATTGCGGCTGGTGGGCCTTGAAGATCTTGTTGACCGACCTCTGGTAGGTGGCCCGGCATTCTTGAGACCAAAGGGCATCACTTTGTAGCAAAAGGTGCCTCGGTTGGTGATGAAGGGCGTCTTCTCCTGATCATGCCTGCGCCATGCGGATCTGGTTGTAACACGAAAAAGCATCCAAGAAACTTAGCAACTGATGTCCCGCACTTTAGTCCATCAAGCCCGATCAATGCGGGGAGGGTAGCTGTTCTTAGGGCATGCTTTGTTGAGGTCGGTGAAGTCGGCGCCGTCCTCCATTTGCCGCTAGACTTCTTCACTAGGGCGGCGTTGGACAACCACTTTCGGGGTATTGGACTTCGAATGAAGTCGGCTCGAGGCATCGACTCTCTGGCGCTGCCTTTTGCGCTCGGGCCCCGAGTGCCTCTTCTTACGTCGAGCGGAATGGCGTGTCGGTCGACGAGCTCATGGCAAATGGCGTCGGCGAAATGCGAGCATGTCTTACGGACTCCAAGCAAACACATCAAGATTAGCTAAAGAAAAGCAATTATCGCACCTCGTAATGGTTAGAGGTTGGACCCTATCTGGCGTCCTCTGCGCCTTTGTGGTGATGGGGATCTCATGAAGGTCTTATTTGGAGTCGTTCTCTCGCGCTCGTCCTCTCTTGAGTTGGCGAGCCGTCTTCTCAATGGGCATTAGGTGTGACTCCTTTCCCCTTTGTGGTGAGGCGTGGCGAGGCTCGGGCTTCCTTACGGTGGCCGGACCGTCCGACCCCTCTTGGTGTCGGGAATTTGATCATCCGATGGTAGGTGGGCCGGGATGGCCCAAGAGGAGTGGAGATGTTGGCCCAAGATGACATTGTCGCGCCCGACTTGATGTCCATCACCACAGGCGGGCGTCGGCGGTTGATTGGCATGGCGGTTGACCTACTGATCGGGGGAAGGGTGATCTGGCCCTCAGGAGTTGAGAGTGTCTGTAAAAGCCGATCGGGGGTCTATAGGCGGTGGAGCTTGGACGGTCGATGCCCATCGGTTGAGCATCCAAAACAATATGTCGACCAGCTCGGTGTCGATCATGATCCTCTTTACCTTGAAGCCGCAGATGTCGGCCGATATGACGATGGGGTCGCCGTGGAGGCGCCTCGACTCTTCCAAGTCCGGCTGAAAGAGATGGACATGTCGGCCTACGCCTCTTGTGCAGCTGTTCACCCGCGGAGCATGCCTAACATACCTCTTTGGTGTTGGACTCCCCTCTAAGGTCGGACCTCCACCGATGGTGTTGATGACTCCCAGAGCTCCTTGGCGGCTTCCTGCGCTCGAGTGAGATTGAGTCAGGGGCCGAAGCGAGGTCGGTGGTGGTCCCTCACAGCTTCTTTGCTCTCGGTGGATCAAATTCTTCAAGAAGCCTCTTTGGATGGGGTCTTCAATGTCCTTTGGAGAACACGGCATTCTCACGGTGTGCGTGGTGAGTGGTCGGTGGTATCGGCGAATGTGTGGAGGTCTCTTGCTTTCAGTGCTTTCTCATGGTGGCGGGGGCTTGTGGAGGAGCCCCTCTCTGGGCCTTGTCGGGGCCCGAAAGGAGGTATTGAGGCTGTGAATCTGGGAGGGCGTCTGCTCTTCTATCCTCCCTCTGTCGAACCAAACCATTGCGGTTGTTCTTGGGAGGAGGATTTCTTGGGATGTGCCTCGGCTCTTCTCTCCAGAGTGCAGGCCCGACCTAAGCGGGATGGGCTCTTTGGGCGGCGTGGGTGGTGGTGAGTGCTGGAGGATGAGGGAAGATGCGAATGCTGCTGGTGGAAGTGTCCCGGGGTAGTTGTGGCCGTCTTGTTGGACTCGAGCTTGCGTGGCGATCTTGTATGCTTCGCTTCTTCCATGTTCATGTAGGCATGGGCTTTGGACATCAAGTGCTCGTAGCTCTTGATGGGCTTCTTGTTGAGGAGCTTTAGGCAATTCGCCGGGTAGCTTGACCCGCCACCCGAAAGACGCCATGCGCGACTTGCTCCCACGGTCTTCGACTTCTAGCCTCTTAGCTGAAACCTCTTGATGTAGGCTCACGAGGCTCTGGCAGCTCTGCTTGATGCGAATGAGCACAGCGGAGGCGGTTTAGGCTTGGCATTGGCCAAGAAGTGGTGTATGAGCTAGGCTCAGTTCTCGAAAGCTCTTAGATGGACTTCTTCTCCAGCGAGTTCCACCAAAGCTTGGCTTCTGTCAAAGTAGCGGGGGAAACGGCGGTGTTGCTTCGGTGCTTGCATCATGACCATGGTATTGTAGTAGTCACGCACATGCTCGGATGGGTCCACATCGCCCGCATACTTGTCCATCGTCGGCATCTTGAACTTCGGCGGCGCTTGTATGATGGAGTCGGTGAAGGGTGCTCCCTCGATGGCGTCGGCGGCCATTTGGTATACTTGATTATGTAGTCAGTCGATGCGGGTGGGCGGTTAGGAGTAGTCTCTTGGTAGCGGTGTAGTCACGGAGGCTGTGCGGGTAAGGCGATCTACGCAGGCTGGGAAAGAACTTTCATTGGTGAGGTCGAATGCTAGGGGCGCCTAGGCTGGCGCCATGGGGTAGGCTGCCTCTGCGGGGTGGTGGCGGCGCTCACAAGTGATCACTCGTGACTTGTCAAGGTGGGGAGTCTCGAGAGCAGGATCTGCCTCTGAAGCGGCGGTGGCTGCCAGCGGTGGAATAAGCGGTGGCGGAAGAGGCAGCCCGCCGTTGTTAACGATGAAACTTCTTTAAAGTGAGGGAGAGTGAAGAGGTCAGGTACAAAAAGCTTAGGCCCCGGGCATGCATGGTGGCTTGCATGGCTTGGGTGATCTTCGGTGGATTCACGGAGTTGGGCTTGGTGACATAGCGCTTTCGTAGGTTCTCGACGGGAAAGATCATCATTGCTGAACATAGCTACAAGAAGAAGAAAGGAGGCTACGGTGAAGCCAAGCTGATGATGTATATAATCCGATCACTAACCTCGGATGAGTTTAGCTTTAAAGAGAGCGAGTCCGCTTTCTCTCCTAAAGCCAGTGACTCCGATAAAAGAATTTGCCTACGAGAAAGAAGGACACGCGGAAGAGGCGGAGTTGGGATCTCGGTGGTTCCTCCGAAGCCGGTCAAGTTAGTGGAGTGGGGATAGTCTAATAGGCGAGGAATTCACTCGGGAAGAAGATGCCTACAATTACATTTGTTCTCGTTGCTCTTTATATCTAGGGTTGGGGGTATTTCCGTCTTTCCATCGGTTGAGGAACCAGCGATGAGTCGCCCTTCCCTCAGCGTGTGAGCAGTGATTGGTAGGAGCATTTTATTTATGCGCTATGAAATGGCCTTCACAGTGTTAAGTGCGGGGTAGTTTGAGGTTAGTGTGGTCTATTCGCCATTAATGGGATGGGATTAGCCGGCGCTTTGTAGGCTGCATGGGTCGAGTGCCTTAAATCTTATGAGAGATGGAATTAAAGAGTGTCGGTGCATTTAATCGATGTTGATGGGCTCAGTCTTGTATAGCCGTCGTTCAGTGGAGGGAACCACATAGGATGAGAGAGGGAGTTGAGGCGGGTGGCCAAGCCCGCTGCCGCGGCCTCTTAGGCGTCCTTGGATGATTTCTTTGAGGGGCGATTGGGGCGCCTTATCGTCGCCCTAGAGGGCAGTGGCGATAAGGGTAGGCACAGATTTGTTCCACATTGTTTGGAGAAGTCGGTAGCTTGTAGGAAGGGATCGTGGTTGCTGAGTCGGAAGGCCCGACACCGCCTTCAGCGTCGTCAGAAGCTGTCGATGGAGCCGGCTTCGCGCCTTACGGCGTCGGTCATGGCGATGGTGGATACGATGGGCCAGGAATTTGGAGTGGGGCCACATCTGGCGGAGCCGGTAGTGGGTTGGTGCTTGTCGGTCCTCATTGGTAGACAAGCGTTCGTTCAGATCAGCGCTTGGTTTTTCTCTTTAATCACTGATTAGTGGTTATGACCATAACAGTCATAAATAGCTAGTCCTACAATTAATGGAAGAAAGAACCCATACCTTTAGAGGAATGAACCTCAGCAGTCTCGGGGATCTTTGGCTCAGGCGATATATCATCGGGAAGATGATCATCTCGACGAGAATCGTATGTCAAATCCATTGCGGGGATGTCCATAGGCAGGCCGGCTTCATTAAAATATTCTAGCAAGAAGTCTGACACGAGGAGACAAAGATGAAGAAAATAAAGTTAGGAAATCTGCAACGAGTAAAGATGGCTTACATCCTATAGGGGGATTTGTCTCTTTAACCCCAGTATCTTTATTTGCCTCCTGCAATTTCTCTAAAAAGAGCAAGGAGCATAGAGGTAATTAGGGGAGGCACGGGTTCCGAGTCATTCAACTCCTGCACTCGCCATCAAAATAGAGTATTACCAATGATAGATGTACCTGGACTTGTTGAATCAGGTCCTACATCGATAGTCCCATTAATCGAATGGATTAGAGTCTTTCACCATGGACTCATGCATCCGCTGGGTGAAGCCGGGTCCCTCGAAGAAGCAAAATCATGGTGAGGAGATGGAAATCACTCGCATCCTTTGCACAAAAATGGAGGAATATGAGTTCTAAACTCGAGGAATTAAGTATTCAAAGGCGATTAAGCATTACCTCCTCCGCTAATGAAGTCATCACCGGTTAAGTCCGTCACAAAAGCTCGCGGATCCACGTGGGCTTTGTGGACTAGCTTCTTCCGCTTAACGGCTTGAGTTCCAGCTCGAGAGGCACGAAGATCCTCCATTTCGGCGGCCATACCTGAAGCGACGAAATAATGTCAATAACTCCAAAAGAGGAGAAGAAAGAAGAGAGAGGAAATGTTGACAAACCTGGCCCAACATCTTCTTCGTCAGCATGGTCTTTTCTTGGCGGTCCACTGGCGGATATCTCTTCTCTATCATCGCGCGCGGCGAGTCTTCGCCCGCTTCTGTGTGACCGTTGCTTCTGAATCATCCGAGCATTAGCCTTGGAAGCCTCTTCGCCACTAACGCCGAGATACGCCTTATATGAACAGGTTCATCGGTAGCTAACGACCATGTGCAATATAAGAATGTCGACTCAGCGGACGATCAGACGAGAGTGAACTTAAGCGGTGCATCCGTCACACTCCGGCACGGGCTCCGGACACCGTCTACTAATCCCCCATGAGTCTGAAGTTGTCGACGTGGATTTTTGACTTAAAGCTGATCATAGCCAAACTGGCGAGCGAATCGGCAAGGCAGATATGGCTCTATAAAGCACTGACTCCTAACCCGGAATGTTAAGTAGCCTGGCCTAATATTCATAAGCCAAATAAAGTAGTCGACATCAAGAGAGGTCCGACTCGCCCCCGGCATCTCTTCATCGATCAAGGACTCGCCGTACTGGCCGGAAAATCAAGGAAGCACCTAGAGAAAATCCAGCCCTTATGAATCTGCAATTCCCTTCTTACATCTAAAAATACTCACCCCTTCTATTTGTAGCTCTCCAATAATTGTAATAAGGGGATACGGGGGTCTGCGATACTCGGCGCCGTCATCATATCGGGACGGTGAAGGACGAACCAAGCCATTAAGTAAGTGTAGGGGAGCTCCACCTTTGCAAGAGGAATCCGAGCTGACGGCCCATCCCCTACCTGAACAGAGGTGTTAACTATCTGCCGAAGCCCACGATGGATGTCAACCACCATCACCGGGAGAAGAGAAAGCTTCTTCTTGTAAGCAAGCTGAACTACAGGATAAAGGACCTCCAAAGATAAAGTATCGCCAGACTGATAGGGTACCACGCACTTCTTCAGCCAGAGCGCGAGATAACCGACCAGGAGAGTCATCGGCTAAATTGGCTTCATGGCATGCCACAGAAATGTACTGAACTTGGTACCTGCAGGAAAGCCACCCTCGGTGCTGCTAGTGGTATAAGAGCAAGCGCTGGACTTCTGAATCAGTTCGTTAATTTTTGAAGGAGAGAGTGGTGCCAATTCACAAATCGCCTCACCAGAATCGCTCTCCAGGTTCTTGAACAAGTAATCTGCAAACTGCTTCAGACTCACTTGTGGCTTGGCCTTCTTTGCTAGTGGCTCATTCTATGCCAAAACAATGCGATAATGACAAGTGAGATCCCATAAGGTATCGTGGCAATCAGGCATATGATCTTTCAGCTGACTCAGTTCGTGATTCAAAGGGAAATACTCCTGGTATAGCATCCTCCCCATCGGCAAGCCGAAAACTTGATGCATTTCATGAAGAGCTAACCCCAACTCTCCATGCCTAGTCAAAAAGGTGTTTGAATCCGGATCATAGAGCTCTAACAGCACGAAGAAAGGATGGGAGTTGATCGGCAGCCCATACATGGTGGCGCGAATGGCCGCATATAAACCGCATGCGTGTAATTCCTCGCTCCATCGACTGAGTACGTAGTTTGGCATTTGAGCCCACCAGTGTTTGTCAGAAGAATGGAGCCAACCGTAAAACCTATGGCGTGCTTGGCATCTCGCTGACCGAGGCGATTCCTCAATGTATGAGCAGCAGTAAATATATCACCACGGGGTGGTGTGTCCAAGCCTAGTACACCAGGACGTAATCCGACAACACGATTACTGTCCGAACCTAGAGTCGCCTTGTGGGTAATATACCCACAATGAATGCCGTCACGTTCCTCTGTCAAGCGCCATGACATCTCACGTATCACGGCTTGATTCCTTAACTCATCCAACAAGCGATGGCGAGATATCGGCGGGAGATATAAAAGCCCAACTTTATCTTTATGCCGCCACTGTTCGCTCTCAATAAAAGTTGAGTCCGAGTCTTCAACGGAATCCCTGAATAAGTAATCCATCTTGTTCAGAGGGTGAGTGGAACTAGTATCCCTCATGAGCGGCGCATCAGTAATCAACAGGCGGAGCACACGAGGACTTCCTTCTTGTATCACCTGAATGGTCTCCACGGATGTACAGTGCGGCGAGAATGCGCCGGAACGCGAGGAATATCAAGTGGCATAATGCTGCATACGGCGTCCATCAATCGCATGAGAAGGGAATGCTCCAGAAGGATACTCAAATGAAAATGAGTGATTAAACTTCGTTAAATCCAGCAATGAAGGACATTGCAAAAAGTAGCATAGGGCGTAGAACTCATCTCATAAACCTGCGGGATAGAGTCACGGCCTTATAGTGGGTGAAACGATTCCGGCCGCATTATGCACTCATAGGACAACGTATAATGTCGCACAAATGAAAGCAACAATATACCCCGTCCGGCATAATATAATACGGCATGGAATCACCCCCGTAAGATAGGAGTTGACTAAGCAAAGCCTATCTTTTAAGCGACGACCCTCACGAAGGAGAATCGCGACTTCTCCTAGTTTGTCTCATAAAGAAAAACAAAGTGGGAATGCAGTAAACCAAATGCAAGTTTTGGATGCACTGAGAGGTGGAAAAGCTCACCAGTGATGAAGAAGCGCTTTCGTGAGTAGCGGGCGGGCGTTGACTCCTCGAAACGGGATCTCCTCGATGACATCTCGACACGCAAGAGGAATCATCTGGTCAGAATCTGAAATACAAAAGGGAAACTATGAATTCAGAACCAAAATCCTAAGAAAGCATATGGGATTTCTTGGTCGAATTTGAATTGAACCTACAAGGAGCATATGCGCTGACATCGGGTTTGATTCTCGCTCGAAAACCTCTCCTGAGCAAATTTGGCCGTAAAATGACCAAAATACCGCTGGGGCCAGGGTGGGAATTTCGGCCATCTAGGTCACTTTCAAGTACACAAATTTCAGCCACCCAAATAGCCCTCAAACCCAAAGTTTTGGGGCTATTTTTGCACAAAACCCCCTGAATTTCAGCCTTTTTTGCACAAAACTCCCTGAATTTCAGCTACAATTTGCATATAAACCCCTCAAATTTTAGCCAAAATAAAAATTCAGGAATTCCCAGCGATCATTGGCATACCAACCCTCCAAACTACAGTCCAATTTTTGCATGAAAGCCCCTCAAATTTCAGCCCTCTTTCTCATGACCAAAATCCTTCAAACTTCATGCAATTTCACCCCCAAAAACCCTAATTTCAGGTGTGCAATCAAAACCCTAATTTCTTGCACATCTACCACCTGATTTACATGATGAAATAAAGATCAAATATGCAAGAGTTATAAGGGTTTACCTAAAGAAAAGCTCGAGCTTGAATCTGAAAGAGAGTGCTCAAAAGGCTTGAAGGGACTCAAAAAGTATGTAGATTTGGAGGAATCCTTGAGCCCGACACGTGGAGGAAGCTTGGATCCCTGATGCTATTTAGGGTTTAAGGGAGATGAGGTGAGGAAAAGAAGAAAACAAGAGAGAAAAAAGGGGGGTGTTCGGCGGAAACAAGAGAGAGAGAGAGAGAGGGGCCAATTTTGTAAAATTTTTTGAATTGAAGAAAAAGAGGAAGGGGCCGGTCCTATTTATAGGGGAAGAGGGTTTTATTTGGGCCCAAACCCAATAGAGGGAGGAAAGGAAAAAGAACAAAAAGAAAAAGGGAAACCTAGTTGAAGGCAGGTTTGACCAAAGGAAGTTATAATGGGATTGGAATCCTAATCAAGGGTGAATTCAACTAAACCTAATCAAAGGAGGATCCAGCTAAACCTAATCAAAGGAGGATTCAGCTAAACCTAATCAAAGGAGGATCCAGCTAAACCTAATCAGAGGAGAATTCAGCTAAACCTAATCAAAGAAGACTTGGAGACCTAATCAAGGGGGGTTTGGAATCCCAGTCACAACAGGGTTTGGAATCCCAGTCACAACAGGATTTCGCCTATCCCAGTCACAGTGGGATTTTGCCTATCCTAGTCACAGCAAGATTTTAGCTATATCCTAGTCCGTGAGGATTTACTTATCCTAGTCACTGTGAGTTTGGCTATCCTAGTCCTGGCGGGATTGACCAATCCTAGTCAAAGTAGGATTCGACCAAATTCGAATCCCCATCCACTTGCCTCATCAGTTCTCTCTCCCACATGGGGTCGTCGCCCATCAAGGGTCAATTCTCATATGGTTCGAGTTATGCGAACCCCAATCCTACTCCAACTAGGTGTATGAGTATAAACTGTTTTCTAATTTTTGTCGAGAAAATCCTGGAGAATAGTTTTATATTCTTAAGGATAACTCGTCAACCCCCAATTTCCTCCCACCGGGATACTCCAATAAGGTATACGAGTATAAACTATTTCCTATTTTGGCGAGAAGTTCCTGAAAAATATCTTAAGGATAACTCGACCACCTCCGAACGGGTATATGAGGATAAACTAATTCCCGAAACTCCACTGAACGCATGAGTATAAATTGTGTTAACGCCGGCCAACGCGTCGTAATGGAAAATCGCCGTTTAAAGGTTGAAGGTTGAACGTCAAGAGAAAATTTCTGACGCCGGTCAACGCGTCACATCTCAAGAAAATTCCTCGGCGTGGTGGAGTCACGCAATGAGCGTCTAGCGGAGAGTCCACCGATTAAAGGCGAACCCTCAATCTCCTCCCACTGTGGTTAGGCCTACGTCAAGCGACGCAACGGAGAATTCGCCAATTCAAGGTTAAGCCTCACGGAATTGGATGGTCAGTTCGACGACAACTCACCAACACGAGCTAAAACAAGAAAATTCATTCACCAGCTTTCGATTCAAGACTTCAACGGTGGTGGACCATAAATCTGACGCATGATACTTTCGGTCATCCTACAAAGTCTTGGATAGTCCGAAAGAATTGGAGAAGTCAAGATTGAAGCCATTTTAGGTCCCATTATACCTGCAAGGTTGGGGCCTATCATATCCAAAGTATTTCGGCTTCTTCTATAAAAGAGCGAGACTGAAACACTTTGGAGGGGGTATCTGTAGGCGTTGAAAATTGTCTATAAGCTCCCGAACACAGCTTGTGATAAGGAGTTGACGATCGGCGAGCCATCCGACGACATAACGGAGAACCGTCGATGATACAACAACAAGTCACCGCGGCGCTTAGCGCGCAAAGCGAGTCGGCACCAGCATAAAGCGAGTCGGCGAGGCGTCGGATAATAAACCGAGTCGACGAAGTGCATAAAGCAAGTCAACGAAGCGTGCAAGGCTAATGAAGCGACGAATCGCGTGCGAGCGAAGGGATAAACCCAACTTTGAAGCTCCGGATCAGTGAAAACCGATAAACCTGAATCGAATCGGACTCGGAACACCGGAGGACGGCTAAAATGATCGAAAGACAAGCCGCTTGGGCGACTCGGCCAAAACCTAGCCACTTCTAAGTGGCTCGGTGGCAAACCACTATAAAGTAACCGGTGGCCGAAACGCTCGCAGTGGCTCGGCCAAAGCCGGCTGCCAGAGGTGGCCGCGAACTTCAGGCCCGGTCGACCCGCATCCGCATTGGAGTCGATAAATATGAGGTGCAAGGCTCATTTGCATAGATCCGGAATTTTGGAGAGAGGAGGAGACTCTGCCGGATCAAGATCTGATTTTTAGCGACAAAGGCGAGACTTTTGAAGATCCAGATCTGACTCTTGGGGAGGCGATCAACTTCGACATCAGATCTACATCGTTTCCTCGAGATTGAACCTCATTTTGGTCTCGAGAAGAGCTTTGATATCGCTTAGTCGATCTCATTTGCTTGGGTTCTTGTTTCCACCGAAAATAACCCTCTTGATCATTTAGATCTATACCGGATCAGGCCACGTGGTCGAGAAAAAGTCCGACACGAGGCAAAGATACCGACAGCGAGGAGATCGATAGCGGATACAGCGTTTGTTTAGGAGAAAAGTTATAATTTTTCTTTGATCCTCAGCTAGCCTTATAAAAGGCGATCTTTTTTTATTTTCCAAATTCGTTTGTAAACCCATAAAGGTGTAATGAGTTCGAAAGCAATGAAAATCAAGGAACCGACTTTCCCCGCGAACAGTAAGTTATGCACACAAAGAAACTATCATACATCAGTTAGTTTTAATAAAAGACTACAGAGGACATGTGGGTTTGTAGTTCTTTGATTAAAATAATTCTTGTCACTTGTTGCATGTGACAAGATTCATTTTGTCAATTTTCTACAGAGGACTTTAGCGTGGTGATAGGGCTTGAAGCTAACCTAAGCAAGTGTGCAATTTTCTACGGAGGAGTTGCTGAACCAATTAAAGTTGCCATTCATGACCTCTTGGGGTTCCATGAAGGGGTTTTGCCAATCAAGTACTTGGGGGTTCCACTCATATGTAAAAGACTCTCATATATGGATTGCAGTCCTCTCCTCGGCAAGATTAAAACTCAGTTTCAGAGCTGGATGAAGCATAGGAAACGTTCATATGCAGGTAGAGTTCAAATTATCAAAAATGTCATCCTAGGTGTTCAAATCTACTGGACTTCAAGCTACATTCTTCCTACCAAAGTCCTCCAGAAAATAGATGAACTCTGCAGAAGCTTTCTATGGGGGAAAACTGAGCATAATCACAAAGTCCCTCTAGTGGCATGGGACAAAGTTAGTTGGATAAAAAGCAAGTTGGACTAGGGAAATTTTTTGCTCTCACCTGGAATATTGCCTCAGCCATGAGACTGCTTTGGTATTTCCACTTCAACAAAGAATTACTATGGATAAAGTGGATTCATGGCACCTATCTGAAGAGCACGGATATATGGCGGGTTCATGCAAGGAATGGAGATTCCTGGATGTGGAAACAATTGCTAAAATCTAGAGATAAAGTCCTTGATACCTGTGGAGGGATTGACAACATGAAGCTCCTAATCAAATCCTGTTGCCATGGCTCAAAAGTGCATCTCTCAGCATTGTACCATGCTCTCTCCCCTGCAAATAACAATGTAACATGGCATACTACTGTCTGGGAGAAATTCAATATCCCTAAACACTCCTTTGTCCTATGGCTTACGGTGCAAGACAAACTACTTACTCAGGACAAGCTGCTGCGGAGAGGGATTATCCAAGATAACTGCTACTCTCTATGTTCCAGTTCAAGTATCAGTATTGAAACTCGGAATCACCTGTCCTTTGATTGCAATCTTTCAATGGATGTGTGGAATCGTATAATGGAATGGCTTCGGTTCAACTGGAAATCCTGTGATTGGAATCATCTCATGAACTGGTATACCACTAGACTTAGAGGCAAAGGGTTGAAACAAGGGGTTAGAAGAATGGCTCAAGCTGCTACAGTTTACAGCATTTGGGGATAAAGAAATGCTAGGATCTTCAATCATAAAGTTAGAAGCACTGATCAACTTGTCAAAGATATTAAAGTTAATATTATGACAATTGTGTTCAACAGCTCTCAAGTGCAGAAGGAAAGCAAGGAGTGGATCTGCTCCTTATAACTCTGTTCTGTGATATAGAATGTAAATAAAATTTTTGTGATTCTCAGAGTACTGAGTATCTTGATGTACACAAACTTTTCATATTGGTGAGTGATATAAAATTCTTCATTTACCAAAAAAAAAGATTCATTTTGTTAACAATTGCGGCTGTCCAGATTATCAATAGGAAGATCCATGGAAAGATCACGGGAAGATCTATGAGGGACCTACGGGAAGATCCATGGGAAGTTCAAAGGTAACATCCACTCAATGGAATAAAGGATTAGTGTCATTTAATCTTGTCTTACTTTACTATTGGCAAACTTCACAAATTTAACTTAGACCCAATACATAGAGGCTTCAACAGCTTTTACTCCACCTAAGATTCCAAATCTATCCGGAAGTCCTCTTGGTATCTGAAATATATAACACTTAAATAAAATATTAGTACTTATTAATTTAGTTTCATTAGTCAAAATATAGGGTTCCCAATATTTTTATTTTTCCCCCATTTGGGTGTCACCTCTATTCTTATTAATTAAATTTTCATTGAAAGGGCTTATTTCTAGTAAAGTTATTCTGAGTAAGTACTTGATTAAAATATAGGTCAACATTTAAAACAATATAAAACATACACTATTAGAATGTATAAATGAATTTGAAAGCACATATTGAACTTGATAAAGGTTAAATTTAGGGTAAAGAATTTAGACAGATGAATTTTACAGTATATTGCAATTAAGGAAATACCTTATTTCTCCTATTATCCCTATGATATGGTTTCATTATTGGGGAAAGAACCTAGGTGATTCATGCATGAGGAAATGCAAAATGAAAGATTCAATGTATGCAGAGAAAGATTTAGCTATATAAACACTATATGTTAGTAGGCTTTGTTCATCAAACCAACATATAATGCTAGAAGGATTAGGGAAGAGGAACTGTCAATTCTGGTACCTTAAATCTTATAATGCTTCTTATCTTATTTCTGCTTTTGTTTCATGCCATTTTCCACTGTTTGTTTCTGCCACACATGTCTGTGTATATATATATATATATATATATATATATATATATATATATATATATATATATATATATATATATATATATATATATATATATATATATATATATATATATATATATATATATATATATATATATATATATATATATGAAAAATGTATATAATGACAACCTATTTGTGTGTGTGTCATTATATATATATAAAATATGATGTTTGCCATTCATCTCTCTCTGTTTTATTTTTATTCTTTTATTAAGAGTACAAATTCTTTTAGTTTGTTTGTTCTTGGATATGAAAATGGCACTAGTTTAACACTTTAATGTGGTTTCAATTCATTTTATTCATTTTTTTTACTTTTCATAATTTCGATATTTTTTATTACTCGGATGGACAAGTTGAGGTCAATATTTTTAAAATAAATCTTCCAATTATGGATAGACAAATGACCCTTAAGGGTTCACTTTGTTTTTCAAAGAATTGATTGGACTCAATTTTGGGACCAAATCATGCTCGTGGGATATCCATCTTGGTAAAGTTTACCCTAGAGGACCTTCAAAAGGTGGTCCTCTGGTTTATAAACGACATGAATGGCAAAAGCTATTTAATGTTCAATTCTATAGCACAAGAGATCCGAGTAAAGAGACCTTCACAAAGGTATAATCTAGCTAGCTTATCCAGGTTTAAAATCTTTTCTATTTTAAATTTCTATTCTAGTAGTTATATAATTCAGTATTTTAATATCTTTATACTACTTATTAATCTTTTTCAGGTTGCTAATAAATTGAAGAAGATGCTCCACCAGATTCCATCATAGTGAAAGAAGAAAATAATACAGAGTCAATATATCGCTATGATAATCACTTTTTCTCTTTTATTGTGCGAAATTTTTGTAATGGTTATATTAGTTATGAATGAATCCATGAATGAGGATTTATTTTTCTTCTCCACGATGATTAGAATGTTTGGAATTAGTTTCTCATACGAGTACATATATTGAGCCAATCCATGAGGTGACACAACAAATCTTCAATTTTAGCAAAAATGATACCTCAACATAAAAAATTCCTATATTATAATTGGTTTGAAAGTAGACTCATACCCAAGGGCGGATCTAATGAAGGAACTGGTGTCACGTGACACCAGTACCTTCAAGGGTGCTAACATTGATGCCTTCATTTTCACATGGGTGCAGTACTAGAATTAGCCCACAAACTTATAAATATGTTGTCTGGGAAATGGATAAACAAGTTTTATTTGAGATTAAGTTCACATACATGTGGGGTCCACTTGTCTTTTAGTTTAATTCGTGCAAGTTGGCCCATGAGATCATAAGCCTTCACAGGCCCCCAAAAAAAATGAAGAGGAAGCTACTCTAGGTTACTTGTTCTGTCATACAGAGGAAGAAAACACACAGTGCAAAAGCAAAAAAAGATTTGAGTTTCTCTATTTGTTCTTTGATTAGAGATAGTTTAAAATTAGAGCATTGTGAATATCGTTTAAGTCCTATCTCATCTTTATAATTTCTCCTCTCCTTCTCGGAATGAGGTTGTGATGCATAAGAATTTTATGTCTTGAGTACCATGTTTGTGTTTCGCTATCATCACTACGTATTTTGTGTACTCGTTTGATTGATATATCATCTAAACTCAACCAATTCCATATATATTCCTATAGGTTGAAGGTACTAAAGTGCTGATTGCCTCAACAATTGTTTAGACAATTTTTAATTATTAGTTATATGGTGACACCATTTTCCAGAAATCCTGGATCCGCCACTGCTCATACCCTCTATGAAAATTGAACTCCCTTCTATCTCTTTATTACGTCTTGTTGTATACAATGAAGCTACATCTGGTAAGTCGGCCGGTTCGATCCGAAACAAGATTGGACTGGTCATGTGGTGGCTACTTTCTAGACAGGTTTGATTCTGCAGACCACACTGAAAGGTGAATTGGATATGGACTAGACTGAGCCCAGTAAAAAATGCCCGATCTTGTTTGATTTTCCTTCTTTCAAATTTTGTAAGCAATAAGGTCACATATATATACTACTTATTATTTAGTGAATGGGCATGATTCTTTCAAAATGTAGCATATAAAGCATCTCCACAATTTGCTCTAATTGACCCTTTTTATTCAAGGTGAATCATACATTAAGTTGATAAAAGTAACTCTCTGTTGCTCTTTGAGAGTGAAAATCATATGAACTTAAGTGTACAACCATAAAGGCAACAATAGTAACACCCGACTTATACCAAATTTTTAGGATCTAACTAAATGAATTTATTTTTTCATCCCGCTTCTTATTATATCTTCTAACAAAGTTTTCTTAAGCCTGTCTCATTTCTTATTGCATAAGTTTGATACAGTGCAATTTTCACCATATTCACATCCTCTTAACTTGTACATAGCCGATAAGGGTAGAGCCTTTGGGAAAAAAATTGCTTTTGGAAAAACAAATTGGATTATATCCTTCATTGCATTGAGGTACTTATATACAAGTAAAATATTTCTACTATCCTAAGCAATGTGGGACTAAAAGATAAAATTATGAGACAACGGTGACAATTACTATTGGCTGTTGTAGATAACAAACTATCTCCACCGATTCTCTTTCATTTTACCCTCGATAGGAGCAACCTCCTAATAAAAAATAAATGTTTTCACTATAAAGCGGAAAAGAAAAATATCCAAATTCCACAAGATATAAATAAAGGGTTGTTTCCACTAATACCCGAAAGTTAATCTCATTTTTAAGTTTGATACCCTAAAATCCAATATTTATAAGCCAAAAAATACCTTAGAGTTCATCAACTTTGATACCCTAAAGCTCATTTTGACTAAAAACTGTCCCGAAGAACTTTATCTTTGATACCTAAATCAATATATTCAACAATACTACTTTGATACCTAAACTTCAATCTTTTGTAAAAGTTTGATATCAAGCTAACTTTTTATTTAAAGTTTCGGACCTCACAGGTAAACTTTGTTTTTGGGCAAAATGAACTTCGAGGCATTAAAATTAAAAACTAGTAAACTTTAGGGTACTTTTTGGGAAAAAAGGAAAACTCTGGGGTAACAAAGTCAATAATGCAGTAAACTTTGGAGTATTTAGGTCAAATAACCCATAAATAAAATGATTGTATAGTTTTAAAAAGTTTCCACTATAAAGTTAAGGAAACATTTTTCCAAATTCCTCCAAATATCCCTCGAAGCTTACGGATTACTTCACACATCCCTGTAGGCATAAAAATTGCTTATTAGTACGAGACAAAACTTCGTGGCCGATGGGTTGACAACCGGCGATCCATTCGACAAACCGGCGTCGCCAAAAGCGCATCACGCGCGCAAAAGCGTAGAAGCGGTCGGCGAGCACATGAAGTAAGTCGTCGAAAGCGTCACGAGCCAATGAAGCGGCGTGCGAGTTGATTAAACTCAAGCGTCGATGAGGCGGAATCAACCATACTTAGTCCGTCGATGCAAGCGAACTGTTTGAGCTCACGAAAGTTGGTCGGCACGGACTCAAACACAACGGCAACATCAGGGGCAAAACCAAGCCGGGAAGACCAAAAGAATCGACGGGAAAGGCGAAAAGCGATGACGCCGCCAAGAGCCGCGCCAGCGACAAACCTCGGCCAAAGTGGCCAAGGTGGCTCGGCCACTTTGGCCGAGCCACCTCGTGGCGAGGTGCCGACAAATGGTAGGGAGGCCTCGACCCCTTTGGTAGAGCCACCTCATTAACTGGTAGGGTGGCTCGACCAAGTGCCGAGCCACCAAGGTGGGGGCACCCCTTTTTGTATAAATAGGGGGTGTCTTCGAGAGCACTTGGAGGCTGGGATTTTGGGGGATTTGGAGCGGGCTTCCGATTGGATTTTTGGGATCTTTCAAAGGCTCGGACTTCTGAAGAGTTCTTGCGAGATCTCAGTAATGCGATGAGTTCGAGCAGCGAGCACAAGTTCGATCAACGTCGGATCTTCAATCAAAGGTGTCGAATTGGTCGAACTGAGATACCCTCTAGATTAAGCTTGTCTTAATCTCGGGGATAGCGCTGTGATTTCTCCTAGTAGATCTCACCGCTCGGTGATCCTCTCGCGTGAGTGTGATCCCTCGCCGTTTCCTTCGTGAAACGAGCCCCTATCTGTAGTTCGAACGGGTCTATCCGGATCGGGATTAGCGGTGGTCCACGGACACAAAAGTCCCGGCACGGGCAAAGAACCAGCATGGCGGGACCTCGATATAACGAGAGATCCTCGTGTTTGTTCACAAGGGATAAAAGTTGTAATCTTTTGATTTTCATTGTAAGCCTTAAAATAAAGGCAATATTTCTCTTTGAATTTGTTTCAGCGTGAAGTTTGTAAGCAAGTTGAATCAATGACAATCATCCCAACTTTTATCATGAACAAGTGGCGACACGATGGGAGCCACCGGCCTCGATCGGAGGAGTCGTGCATGGCCAGCGATTCCTATCGGTGGAAGAAGAGGTCGAGTTCGAGTTCGACCGGGAGAAGTTCGAGGTACCTATCCTCACCCTCCTCGGATCAGTTCCCCGCGGCTCAAGAAAGTCTCGGCTGCAAGGAGAACCCGATGGGTCTCCGATATAGAGCCCCGGAGACGGAGTCCAACCCGCTGCAGCGGTGGCGAAAATCCCCGGCCCGAAGTCGGATGGTGCGAGATGAGCGCCGACGATGCGCCGGCTCTCAAGCGAGCTTCGCCAAAGGCGGACGACAAAGCATGGCGCGCAGCTTGCCAAGGCCATGCAATCCATGGATGGGGTCCTTCTGGCGGATCTAAGATCCAAACTCACGCGAGGCTTGGCCTCAAGTGATCGACGATTTATCCAAGCCGTCCAACCGGCGAGTGGGTCCGTGTCAAGCGGAACGCTCCACACTTCAGGCGCATCCGGGCGCACGCACTCCTGGCGCAAGCGAGCTTTGGTGCGGCGGGCTCGTGAGTTAAAAAGAAGTGGCAAAGAAGCCACCAATGTACGCCGGGTTTGGAGGCCCAAGTCTAATGGTGCCCCAACCTCGTTACCCACACTCCCGTCTGCTTAAGCCGAAGGATACCGCTTGCAAATCCAGCCAAAGTCAAACCGGCGGCGCCTCAAAGACAAAGCGTGCGCATCGAATGAGATGGTGAAGCCAACTCCGTCACCACCACCAAACCAACTATCAAGGATCGTCGGTCCTCGAGAATCACGGGTCACTCCTCATGCGGGAGGTCGCACCCGTTCAACAAGGACAAGAAGACTCCTGCGGCCTCTCTATCGAGTTGAAAATCGAAGTCAGAAGTCTGCCGAGACTTCAGCCCACATCGGCGAAAGTCTAGGCGAGTCACTTTCGGAAGTTCGATGGATTGACCCGTCCTCGGAAGGAGCGTTTTCATCGGCGATGAGGGCGTTATACGAAAGATCCGCCAACATACGGCGAGGTTGCTCCGATACCTGCGCCGATGGTACTACTACCGTGCAAGAGGTGCGAGAAAATCTCGAAGGATTCCCCAAATTGACCTGATCATGCTTGTGCTCCAAGCTCATTAAGGCGATGCTCTCAGTGCAATTGCCATCAAGCTCGAAGGGTGTCGATCTTCGAGAGACTCACCACGGAGATGCCGAGACCTAGGACAAAGCGATTCCAAAGGATGATCTCGAGAGGGTGAGTTGCCGAAGGTCACTAATAATATGACCAGCAAGAATCATCGTCACGGGCTATTCAGCGCATATAGCGGCTAACTTCGTTTGCGGTCGGGACTATCCGGCGGTCGAATCGATAAGATTCGAAGGGTTACCCATGGAGGATGATCGTCGAGATATTGGCTCCATGTCGCGCTCGATCATCTTGTATCTAGCGAAGGAGCCCCCAAGAAACACTTATGATCGATCTGAATCAAGTGGCCAAAATGCTAGGCGGCGTTGAATAAACAACGGAAAACTTCAAGTTAGAAATGGAGTTGGCCATGCGGTGATGAGAGAAATGCGACCAACAGTCAAAGCCACGACAAAACATCAAGGTGAATCGAGTCAGCGCGTCAGCGTCGATGAAGATGATAGCGATTGGATCGGAGGAAGCGCCGAATATGATAACCCTCGAACCCGCGGCGGCTACTTTTGCTCATGAAGCGAGAAGATTAAAGACCTCGAAAGCAAAATTAACTTCGTTGATTTCGCCCAAGAGGTGAAGAAGACGGTATCCTTGCTTGCCATACAGGGGTGGGAATCAATCCCATACCCTTCAAAGTTTAACTTAATAAACTTTACACCGTTTGGCGGTAAGGGTTCCGGCGCAACACTTGATTTACTTCAAGTCGCACCCGGGGTTATTTACGGCAATGAGCCCGATGGTTCGGTCATTCGTTGGCACCCTTCGTGGGTGCCTTTGATTGGTACCGCCGTCTTAAGCGAGGGAGCATCAACATTTGGGGCGATATGGAGTCCTTGTTTCTCTCCAACTTCTTTGATGGCGATACCGAGGTATCCATTGGAACATTACTTTCGGCGAAGAATGGAGAAAGCGGTGAATACTTTTGTCAAGCGATTCGTAACAAGGCGATGAGCTAGCCGAGATCCGATATGAGAGGAGTTCATCCTCGGACCTGCCATAGTAATTTGTCGATAGAGCGTGCTTTCGAAGCAATGGGGCGGCACCATCGTAGCGTGGAAGGACTTGAAAGTTCGTGGAAACAAGCTGAAAGGTTCCTTAAAAGGAAGAAAGCGAGAAAGGCCGGCGGCGAACCACGAACAAACAAAATTTTGTGCCACGGCAAGGTAAAGCGCCGGCAAAGTCGTAGGCGCTAATCAAGCGTTGACTGCAACCACAACGGCCGGTCATAGCAGTCGCCAGCGGCAATCGCAGCCTCAATGGCGCCGGCAAACTCGAATCAAAACCTACGGTTCGAGATTCCCCAAGACTTACTCGTTCAAAGATGAGGAAGTCGGGCATTTCAAGTACCTTCGGAAAACAAAATCGGTTGCCAATTGTAAACCAAGAGGAGGCAAACAGTTCTGAGATCCTAAGTCGCGTGCCTCCAGCGGTACATCATCCTACAAAGTTACGCTACCATCTGGAGATAAGATTCAAGCCTTGATCGATGTTGGAGTCATCACTCCAAAACCTTCTAAAGAGAAGAAGGTGGGGCGAATGCGATCTCTATAAACCGGATCGGTTCCTTTGGATTGGTTTCAACCAACCCAATGTGAGAAGGTAGGAATGAAGATGGTGAATGAAGATCCTCACGAACGCGTGAGAAGGGGCTCGTCACCGCCTGGCGACAACGGAGAAATCTTTTGGGTCCACCCTGACTTGCTCGAAGACGATCAGTGGACTACATCCTCGGCCAAAAAGAAGTCTAAGGGAAAAGGCAAACTATGCCATGTTGCTTCAGCAATTCCAGAGAAGGATGATGAAGTCTTTGCCACAAGGAGTGGACACGAATCTGACTACAAATATCAGGAGACCCCGGATCAAGCGAAGACGCCGGCCGGGGTGGCCTGAATCCTCTCACTCGTGCGAGAAAGGGCAACAACAGACGGCGCCGAAAGCAGCCCGAGCAAAGGAGAAACAACCTCGGTCCGGGAGCTCAATTCCGAGGCGGTCGATTCAATCACCCGATTGTGAGGATAGAGCCGGAACATCGAGCTCTCCATACGCTTTGATGTCATGGCCCGGTTGGCAAACATCCGGCGGGATAACTCTTTGAGTTGCTCCGATTATAAAAGAAACAGGAAGCTCTACAAGAAGCTCACGGGTGACTCGAGGTGTTTCTCACTCGGATCAAGCCAAGTCCGGAAGAATCGCCCAACAATGCAACCTTGCGACTAAACACTTACCTGTATCACCTTTACAAAGGAGGATATCACGGACCAAGAATTCCAAGCACGATAGGCGCTATACTTCACCGTATATTGGCTCTAGTGAAGTTAACCGGATCAAGTCAATCCGGGTTCGGCTGGGAGCATTATGCCCTAGCCTCCATGTATCACCGGAATCCTGCGATGGTGGCATCAACGAACACAATGATCTATGGGTTTAACACCCGGTCTCTCGGCGCTTGGTAAGATCGGATAAAGTGCCAAATGGGGAATTTAAAGTCGAAGTCACCGCTATGTGATTGTGAGACTTCCTATAACTTATTGTTGGGTCGACCTTGGATCCGCGGTAGCGTTATAGTCCCATCTACTCTTCATCGGTGTCTCAAATATGTAGACACAAATAATGAGGTCAAGGCGGTGGTCGCGGACAAGCAGCCGTTTAAGGGGTGGAGAATTATTTTCTTGATTCTCTCCTCTCGGTAATGAGTCGGCTGAATCATCGGCCAAAGGCACGGACAGCGGTGAAGAAGGCGATTCCGGCCGGCTTGATTATAGTGGTGGTTTTATTTTAAATGACATTGTACCCTTGTAATCAATCTTGGCGATGAAGAATCGTCGGATGAACATTGTAATTGGCAAATTGCCGATGAATCAATAAATGGCGATTTAGAGTACCCTTTGTCTTTGAATGATGTGATAACGAGTTATACAATGATCGAGTTGCACTGCCAACTTCGATCATCTTACTTCACACAAAAGCGATTCAGGGACTCCTTTGGGACAACACTTGTCATCCCGCGAAGATCAAGTAGTGAAAGAGACTTGGTTTCTAGGAAAAGAGATCACGGTTCAACGCCGAATCATTTCTTTGAAGAAGGTGAAGATGACAATGGGCCTATCCTCCACACATTGATATAGTCGAAACAGCGGGTATCATGAAAAGATGGGGTATGACTTGACCGCGAGGAAGGTCTATGTTTGGACGAGGCCCTCGAACCCCTCCTAAGCGGCATATGTCCCAAGAGGAAAGCCGGATAACTACTATGCATTTAGAAGGGATTGGGATCTGAATCCTCCTCGGAAGATGAATGCTCGTGGTGATTGATAATAATCCACCGGTGAGGCGGACATTCGTCGACTCTTGACTTGGGATTGACACCAGCCTCGGAGAAGTTATTAAGGCTTTGATGTCGAATATGGCCACGATCGATCTGCTACTATTGAGGGTGATGAAGATATGCCAACATGGGAAGACCCATGGATCCATCAACTCGAGCGGTTTGGGGATAGGTTGAACAAAGAGAACCCCCACTAAGGATGAGGTAGTCGAGGTTAATATGGGTGATGAAGAGCATCCCAAACTCATAAACATCAGCAATACTCTCCTTGGAAGAAAGGAAGAGTTGATTGCCCTAATCGGGAGTATATCGATGTATTCGCACGGAGTTCACGAGGACATGGACTCGACCTAATGTGGCAACACATCGCCTCAACATCAAGCGGATGTCAAACTGTCAAGCAGCGGCAAAGGCGGTTTAGTCCACAAATATTGGAGGCAATTGTTGTGAAGTGAAGAAACTCATAGAATGGGATTCATCAAGGAAATTCAACATCCGGATTGGGTGGCGAATATAGTCGGTCATGAAGAAAAATGGGTCGATTAGGATGCAGTATGCACTCTGAGACCTCAGCGGCTTGCGAAGATGACTTTCCTCTTCCAATCAGCGATGTCATAGTTGACAACCGTGTGGATTTGAAAGAATGTCCTTTATGGATGGCTTTTGGGTATAATCAAATCAAGATGTACCCGATGGCGCCAAACACCTGGCGTTGAAGCGCCCATCGGTATATATTGCTACGGTCATGCCGTTCGGCCTCAAAATCTGCGCAACATACCAGAGCAATGGCGGAGATTTTCGGGATCATCTTGAGCGGTCGAATGCTACGTCGACGATTTGGTGCGTGAAAAGCCGTGACAAAGGAGATCACATCAAAGATCTTAGAGCGGTATTGAACTCATGCGGACTCATCGGCTAAAGTTGAACCCGCCAAATCCTTCCTTGGGATGTCGGTGGCAAGTTCCGGCTTGTCGTCACCGACAAAGGAATCCACGTCGATCGACAAAGTGAAGGCAATTCAAGAGTTGCAACCTCAGAAATCTGAGAGAGCTCAGGGGGTTACAAGCACGATTGGCGTACATCCAACGGTTCATATCGAACCTATCAGGAAGTGCCAACCGTTCTCCAAGTTGAACAAGAAGGGTGTGTCGTTTATTTGGGGCGGCCTTTGCGAGGCATTGAAGAGATCAAATCATATCTCGCTAAACCTCCGGTTCGTTACCGCCGTCCGGAAAGTTTTTGATCTACGTCAAGGCAGCGGATCATTAGTTAAGCTTTACTTGCGCAAGACGACGACGGCGGTCACGTAATGTGCAAAGGTATTACCCGAATGAACATTGGTCGGCCGAAGTCTCGCTATCCAATGGTCGAAGCAGCGCCTCGCATTAGTGTTCGCAATTAAAAAATGCGACTATTTAGCCTGACAGACGATTTATGTTATCTCTAACGAACCGTCCGATATTTATGACCCAAACCGCCTCAATGAGTTGGCGCTTGGCTTAAATGGGCCTTGCTCTTGTCCCAATATGACTTGTATTTCAAACAACGTGGTCACCAAAGGACAAGCGATTTAGATCTCTGGTCGCCACCACAACGGATGCAGCTTGAGCTATATGATGATCTTCCTGATGAAGTTCAAGAAGTTAACACTACATCGCACCAACAAATATGGCGATTGTACTTTGACGGAGCTTCGAGCACCAACGCGGCGTTCCGGATGTTCTAAGATCTCCGGAGTCGAGTTGTCTTGATTTCCGGAATCATGTCATGCCTCCGGCTTATTCGCCAATAACCTTGTTCCAATAACGTAGTCAATACAACGCACTACTTATTGGACTTAGTTTCGCCAAGGAGCCGGTCAATATCTCAAGCATGATTCGCAATTGATAGTTAAGGTGTCGTGGTGACTACGGTCGAACTGGATCTAATCCCCTATCATCGATAGCCGCTGAAATGGCGGACTCATTCAAGAATTCTTCATCGAATATATCCCACGCCCAAAACGCTTTATGCGGATGCACCGGCGGCGTAGTGTGTCGCCGCACAACCTTCCGGAGACCGAGCAACTAGTTACGGCCGACTCACCAACTCTTTGTACCATTATACTAAGAGGCACAAGGAGATAAGGGGTAGTTACCAAAGAAGTGTATACAATCCAAACCAAGTTGGAGCCCCGAGATTGGCGCTTCCTATCGATTACGCCTTACATGGTATTCTACCGTAAGACGGAAGGAGAGAGAGTCACCCCAAGAAGAGCTCCAAGATTCTTTTACTAACACGTAGACCCGATGTTATATCACGGGGTACGATGGTCTTGTCTCGATGCCTCTCAAACAAAGAGGCGTGAGAGGTCCTTCGAAGCACACGAAGGTGAATGTGGTGCACACCACCGGTCCCAAGCTCTACGATCGAATCGAGAATGGGCTACTTTTGGCCAACGATGATTAATGACGCGGCCGAGTACGCCGAAATGCCACGCATGTCAAATTCACGCTAATTATATGCATCGGCCTCCCGAAAGCAGCTGCACCCTTCGCCACATCCCGCCATTCGAGACATGGGGAATGGACGCCGAGGTCCCATTTTTCCTCCGCTTCCAAAGGCGATCGGTTTATTCTAGCAATCACTACTTCTCCAAGTGGGCTCAAGCAATTCGCTAAAAGAAGTAAAGGCGTGCATCCGTTGCCTTATCAAACACCATGTCATTTACCGACACGGTGTTCCAAGACGGATCGCATGACAACGGTCCCCAATTCATCAGAATTCCTTCATCGTTTTATGAAGTTCAAGATACAAGATGTCTCGCCAATGTTTTATAATCCAAAGAAGAAATGGATTAGCCGAGGCGCTCAACAAGACCATCGCTAAAATTCGCCGCTTGTGAAGAGTAACAAACGACCGATGATAAACTCGAGAAGCACTCGGGCGATCGCACGATCGACGACGACGCCAACCGGAGAGACCCCGCACTCCCGGTTTACTGCGCGGCGCTCTCCGCTGGAAATTCAGATTCGCCACTTCAGACGCTCTTCAAAGAGATGACGACCAAGAACAACATCAAAACGCCTCAAGAGCTTGAGATGTTAGATGAGAAGCTCGAGGCTCAACAATGCATTGAGTTCTACCAAGCTAAGATGTCGAGGGCTTTCAACAAGAAAGTTCGAGAGAACCTTTAGAGAAGGAGATTTGGTCCTCCGCCGACGCACCAATAATCCTCACTTCCAAAAGAAAGGTAAATTCAACCTAAATGGGAGGGTCCGCTTGTAATAGAAATGGTTTACTCCAATGGTGCATATCACAACCCAAAATGGCGACCGCATTAATGCCGATAAATGGGAAGTTCCCCAAGAAATACTACCCATAGTATCTTCTGGATAACCCGCTTCAACGAAGTTCGTGGATGTTTCACCCACTTTTCGCGAGGATAACCCTAGATTTATCCTCCATCACATTTCCCCACCGATCAAATTCCTTGACTGTGGGCCTACAAATTTTCTACATTGCCACAATCTCCTCTTGATTCCTTCTATGAACAAGAGGCCCAATTGTTCTCTTTCACGGAGATAGAATATAAAATTCTTCCTCTCCAAGCTGCAAAATCCTTTCGCGGTCAAACGGAAGGGTTCCATCTCTTTATCCTAGGTAGCCGACCAAGGTATGCGCCGATTTTCGCATCTGTGTTGTCCGATCAAGGTCACCTGAAGTCTCTTTCGCTTCTCGAGTGGAGATCCCACTCTTAGTTCCATTTTCATCTTAGGTAGCCGATCAAGGTATGCGCCGATTTTCGCATGTGTTGTCCGATCAAGGTCGCCTCGAAGTCTCTTTCGCTCTCGGAGTGGAGATCCCACTCTTAGTTCCATCTTCATCTTAGGTAGCTACGATCAAGGTATCGCCGATTTTCGCATCTGTGTTGTCCGATCAAGGTCACCTCGAAGTCTTTTCGGTTTCTGAGTGGAGATCCCACTCTTAGTTCCATCTCTCCTAGGTAGCCGATCAAGGTATGCGCCGGATTTTCGACTGTGTTGTCCGATCAAGGTCACCCAGTCTTTTCGCTTCTCGGAGGGAGATCCCACTCTTAGTTCCATCTTCATCTTAGGTAGCCACCGACCAAGGTATGCCGAGATTTTCGCACTGTGTAGTCCAACCAAGGTCACCTCAGTCTTTTCGATTCCTACAAAGAAGGAATCGCCGCCTCATCCCGAAATAGAACACATTCTTCCTTCCCACCTCAATCAATCTTAATCCTGTCACCATTCTCCCAAAAGAGGACACCAAGGTTCATCTTGGGGCATTTTATCCCTAAGCCTAAGAAGGATAAAGCCAACGCTTCACACGCTGCAATGCTTAGTCTTTCTCCGATTGAAGAAGACACCGAGTTCGACTTCAGGTATTTCATCCCAAGCCTAAGAAGGATAAAGCCAACGCCACACGCTGCTGTCGGGTTTAGTCTTTTCTCCCATTGAAGAAGACACCGTAGTTTGATTCGGGGCATTTTATCCCAGCCTAAGAGGGATAGAGCCAACGCCACACGCTGCTGCCGGTTTAGTCTTTCTCCCATTGAAGAAGACACCGAGTTCGATTCGGGTATTTCATCCCGGCCTAAGAAGGGATAAAGCCAACGCCACACGCTGTTTGCTTAGTCTTTCTCCCATTGAAGAAGACACCGTGAGTTTGATTCCGGGTATTTTATCCTAATCCTGAAGTGGATAGCCGACGCCTAACACGCTACGCCGTTAGTCTTCCCGTGAAAAGACGAAGCTCACGATTCAACATCGTAGCATTAAGTCTAAGAGTTCTCATTCTTTTAGCACAACGCCATGTGCGGAACGGATCAGATAATCCGCGACGCTAGCCCAACTCAAACGGTAGTTGGTAAAGGCTTATCAAACCCGCTGGGGTTGGCTAATAACCCTAAAGTCAACGCCCACACGCTGTCGGGCTTAGTCTTTCTCCGATTGAAGAAGACACCGTAGTTTGATTCGGGGCATTTTATCCCAAAGCCTAAGAAGGATAGAGCCAACGCCACACGCTGTCGGGTTTAGTCTTTCTCCATTGAAGAAGACACCGAGTTCGATTCGGGTATTTCATCCCAAGCCTAAGAAGGATAAAGCCAACGCCACACGCTGCTGTTTCCTTAGTCTTTCTCCATTGAAGAAGACACCGTAGTTTGATTCCGGGGTATTTTATCCTAATCCTAAGTGGATAGCCGACGCCTAACACGCGTCGCCGGGTTAGTCTTCCCGTGAAAAAAGACGAAGCCTACGTATTCAACATCGTAGCATTAAGTCTAAGAGAGTCTCATTCTTTTAGCACAACGTCATGTGCGGAACGGATCCAGATAATCCGCACGCTAGCCCAACTCAAACGGTAGTTGGTAAAGGCTCATCAAACCCGCTGAGGGTCGGGTTACAATAACCTAAAGTCAACGCCACACGCTGCTGTTTGCTTAGTCTTTCTCCGATTGAAGAAGACACCGAGTTCGACTGGGGTATTTTGTCCCCAAGCCTAAGAAGGATAAAGCCAACGCCACACGCTGTCGGGTTTAGTCCGATTGAAGAAGACACCGAGTTCAATTCGGGTATTTCATTCCGGCCTAAGAAGGGATGAGTCTACGCCAGAATACGCGCTGCCGTGGTCTCTTGCCCGTAAAAGAGTAATGGCCTATGTATTCAATATCATAGCAACAAGTCTAGAAGAGTTTCATTCTTTTAGCACAACGCCACGCGCGGAACGGATCCCGATAATCCGCGACGCCAGCCCAACTCAAACGGTGGTTGGTAAAGGCTAATCAAACCCGTTGATGGTCGAGGATTTGCCAAAATCCTATAAGTGTTATGGTTAATTATTTTGACGAAGTAAAAGAATCATAATAAACAATGAAAGGGATGGATCTTATTCATTTGAAGCAAATATAGAAGGGGCTACAACCGCTTAAGCATCAAGTCTATGACAAAGGATTTGTTGTTCGAATGGAGACACTTCGCCATTGTAAGCCCGATGGAGTTCTTCCCGCAACTCGGCTCAAGGACCCTCATCGTGTTCGTCTTCGGTTGCCTCCTCGAAGCTCACCGCCGCTTGACGATCAAGCTCCCTAGACGCAACGGTGAGGGCTTCTTCCTTGTTGGCCTTGGCCGCCCAAATCGCCATCTTATCTTCCTCAAGATGGAGCTCTCCCCGAAAAGATATTCCTCCGCGACTCGCCACGATATCAGCCCGATGTGGCTTAGGAAGATATATTTCAGAACAACCGCCCGAAATGATCGGGCGCTGTCTTCAGATCCGGACCTCGAGCCCAAAAAAACACGAGCATCAGGCCATGCCTCTAAACGCGGCCTCAGCAGCCTATGTATGAGAAAGCCCCACCAGCCTCTTTGCAGCTCGGAGTCGTCCCTCCGTGATGGGCGAGATCATCAACAATGGCCTCGAGCTAAGGTAACCCATATCCCGTATCAAAGCCATCCGGGATCAAGCAAAGGTTCAATCGATGAAGAGAAAGCCCGCCATGAAGGACCTTTTCGATCAAGTTGTTCACCAAAGAAAAGAATGAGCTGATTTCCAAACAGATAATAAGATGGGATGGATCTTCATCCAAAGATCAACGCCTCGCCGATCATGGAGTCGAGATGTAGGCTCGCACGTAAGAAAAGAGGACTTTAGAATTTTCAAGAAAATGGGCTTAAAGCTTATTTGGCTAAAAGACCCTTACCCGCTTCCTCTCTGTAGTTTCAGAGGCTAGCGAAGTCTACCGAGGCGATCTATCATCGGGATGTCATTAACCGCTGGCCGAGCCCTCAATGTGCTCATCTATCTCAACGGCCGTCAGAGTCGATTCCGAGCAAATGAAGAGGAGTCCCTACCACTACACAAGGGGAGCTGCCTGCCTCTTTTTAATTATAGTGGTATTGGCCAAACTACTGGTCCTATAATTAAGAGAAAATTCATACCTTCTTCTGGGATGGTAGTTTCGTGGAAATCTTCACCGAATGCTGTTGCCTGTGACAATGCAATAAGTCATCCATGGAAGTACTACCAGATAAACCAAACGCCACGAGATCTTCCATTGAGAAGTCCAAAAAGAAGGCATTAGGAAAGTGAATGCAATTAAGACTAACAATAGGTAAAGTTACTTACCTCCTACCGGTGTGATTAACCGCCTAGTCTCGGTTTGTGCATTTGTCTCCTACAATCTCTAAAAGAACAAAAGCAAAGAGGCAATTAGTGGGGTACAAACCGAAGTCATTCCATTCTGCATTCGCCACCCAAGAGGAATTATCGATGTTAGATGTACCGGTCCACGGATCAGGTCCTACATCGGCCTCTTCCGCCATAGCTCCATACATTTGTTGAGTAAAACTGGCTCAAGACGAAGCGTAACCGGGCTCAGCAGTAATTGTGGTGAGTAAAATCAAAGCCAGGATCATAATCCCTAGAACCCCCGCATGCGGACGGAGAAATGTCGCCTTCAAAAGTCAAAATTTCAGATTTCATCACGTTGAATTGTTACCTCCGCCACCGATCGAACATTACCGGGTCAAGTCTATATCAAAAGACCGAGGATTCACGTGATTCTTGTGGGCTAGCCTCTTTCGCTTAACCTCTTGAGAGGGTCGAATTCTTCCTCTTCAATAGATTTTCCCAAAATTCAATTGATGAGAACTCTAATGGAAAGGATGAGAAAACGAAAGGGAAAAGGAGAAAGTACCGAGATCCTTCTCATGAGCCGCAGCCTCCGCTTGGTCCTTCCTAAAGTAGAAGGCCGAAGTTGTGGAACTCCTCCTCACCTCACCCGGCCGATAAGATTTGGCGCTCTCTCGAGCTTGACCGCATCTGCAGTGTCAATGCCGCCGCAACGATGCTTCGGCTACAGATTCAGATGGCCCTCATTGGGGATCGACTCGTTAGCTACTAATAGCCAACTACAATGGAGGAATGTCGACTCCACCTCCGAAAGCTCGAGATCAATCTAGCATCGGCACATCCCATGACGCCCACAACCATGCTCGGCCATCCACAAGGCCACCTCGAAGTTCCGAGTCGCCGGTTCGGGTTCCCAACATAAAGTTGGTCGTAACCGAACTGGCAGAAAAACGATAGGGAAAATAAGGCTCAATGAAGCATTCCTCACTTACTCTGAAGGTGAGATACCTCGCCCGATATTCACTAACCTTAAAATAGCCAATGTTAAGTGAAGTTCACGGTCTTCGCACCTCCTCGCCGACCAAGGACTCACCATATTGACCAGAGAATCGAGGAAAACATCCGAAAAGATCCACCCTTTGTGAATCAGACTGCTTTGATCTCCGAAACCACTCTTCCATCCGCAATCCTCTACCAACCGTAAGAAAGGAGTAGACGAATCGTGGAACCTGCGTGCACATCATGTCCGACGATGAAGGACCAACCAGTCATCAAATAGGTATATGGGAGCTCTACTCGACGGAAGGGATGCGTGATGATGGCTCCTCTTTCCCAAACGCCAACTATATGCCGCAATCCACGGTGAATACCGCCACCATCACCGAAGGAGAGAGAGTTCCTTCTTGTGGGCGAAGTTGAACAGGATAAAGGACCTCCAAAGGTAAAGCATCATCGATTGATATGGAACCACACACTTCTTGAGCCGATTGCAAGATAGCCCGCTAGAAGAGTTGTCTCGGATAGGCTTCACCGCATGCCACGTAAAAGTCGCGAACTTGGTCCCCGGGAAAGCCTTTTGGCGCAATTGAAAGTGTATAAGAGTTAGCCTCGACTTTGATCGCTTCATTAACCTTCAAGGAGTGAGCGGTGATAGTTCACATATTTCCTCGATTTGTCCTCCAAATGCCGGAACAAGTAATGGCGAATCGCCGCACTCACTCGCGATTTCCTCTTAGCGCAAGGTTCAGATTGGCCGAGCTATATGGTAATGACAAGTGAGATCCCATAAAGTCTTATAACGATCGGGCGCGGCGCTCCTTCACCGCCTGGGCCTCGATTGAGGGAAAGTACTCGATATAGCATCTTCCCATGGGTAGACCAAATACGGCATATCTCATGCAAAGCCAACCCCAACTCGCCATGTTTGGTGAAAACGATTCAATTTGGATTATAAAGCTCGAATAAGGTAAAGAAATGGTTGGCATCGATTGAAGGCCATACATACACGAATCGTCAATACGCACCGCTAACGAAGTTCTCCATCCCATCTACCGAGGACGTAGCCAGCGACCTGCTTACTTGACGAAAATTGTACCAAGAATCTATGATTGGACGACGACATCTCGCTTCCAATTTAGCAAGGCGATTCTTCAAAGTCGCAGGCAGAACAAAAGCTCATCACGGGCGGTGTGTCCACTCTACAACCCTGTGGTGAAGGCCATGACGCTGATTCTCGTTGGAACCCGAACCTACCGGCCGGGTAATAAACCCACAATGAATATGATCATGCTCTTCGGCCGACGCCAGACATACGCGGTCACAAAGATGGTGTCTAAGGTCGGTCAATGAGAGTTGACGAGGTATCCGGGAATATACAAGGGCCCGCCGCCTTTGTTCAACCACCTCTCACTCTCGATAAGAGTCAGATCCGGATCCTTAACCGAAGTCGCCAATAGATAATCGCCGCAGGTTCGTGAGCTGGTGTCCCTTACGAAGCGTGCATCGCGACCAATCGTCGGAGAACGCTGAACTCCCTCAAATATACTGATCGCTCCGCCGATGTGCCGCGAAATCGAGGCGTAGATAAAAATCGCGGATCATCACACATGGAATAATAGTCACTATGACGCCCATCGACCGCGTAGGGCCGGAAAAGCTCCCGAGGAATAATCAACTGAAATCGAAAATACCGCTAGTAAATGACGCTGAATTCATCTTATTGAGATTGAGTCATCGACCTTATAATCGCATGATGATTTCATCCGTGATAAACACCGAACGATAAATATAGCCGCATAATCCAAACGCAATATATTCCGCTCTACGTGGTGAGAGTACGGTGAAATCGCCCCGCTAAAAACATCGACGGGTGATCTTTGAAGCCTCAATCCTCACGAAGGAGAATCTGCTCTTCCCAATCGCACAAAGGAGAACGGCTGGTCATAACGAAGGCAATAATCAAGCCTCAACCCTCACGGGAGAATTCGCTCTTCCCAATCGCCTCACAAAGGAGAACGGCGGGATACAACGATATGTGTACGAGAATATGATGACGCCGGGCGCACCACCCAAAGAAGGAGGCGCAGATTCACGCCACGCGGCGAAGTTGATCGACTTCGAAACGCTGGATCTCCCGACGACATCTGAACCGCAAAAGAAGACAAATAAAGTCGATATGCGCTTAAAATCAATAAAAGGCATCAGTAAGAAGAGAAGCTCACGGGCGCAGAACGAATAGCCAAGGCCGACAACCAACACGCCCGCACGGCTCAGGCCTTACGCTCGGCTGGCTTAAGCCAGAATGCAAGGCCAGCCGCTTCAGCTGCCTGGCGGCGCTTCAGCCAAAGGCCAGCTGGCGGCGTTTAAAGCCGCAGTTTCAGGCGCTTGTGTCAGCTTGCCAGGGTATTGCCTGGCGGCTTCAGCCAGCAGGCCGCTGGCTCGCTGGCCGCTGCCACATGTTCGCATGGCCGGCCACAGCTGGCCGACGCCACGCCACAAAATTGTCCTTCTCCCCTTGTGGTTGTCATCACCTACATACACAAGAAAGAGAGAGAAGAAAAGAAGAAAAATTTACAAAACCCTCGCATACACATACCTCATTGATCTGAGGAGACGAGACTACAGACGAGAAGAAAACAAGACGAAAGCAGCAAGGGGGCCGCCTAGGTCAAAGAAGAGGAGGATTTATGGGTATTTATAACAACCCCATATGGACCCAATCCTCTTTGAATAAGGACTCTTATTTGGCAAGAAGTAGGAATTCTAATTGGAGCCCAAATTAATTCTAGTGGGACTCTAATCAGCCCCTAATTAGGAGTCCTAATTGGAATCTCGTTTGGATGTGAAGATAGCGCCAAATCAGTCCGTTAATGGCTCCTAATTCCTCCGCTATATTGGGAAAGATTAGAAGGTTTATTGGCAAGATAACACCTCGCGAATTCTCTCGGCGTAAATCAGCGCGTCACCTAATCCTACTCCAACTAGGATTACAGTATAAAGCTGTTTCCTAATTTATCGAAGTTCGGAAGAATATTTTCACAAAAATATTCTTAGGGATAACTTCGATCGGGCGGATTGCATCGGCCAATCAGCAGCGTCGCCTAATCCTACTCAACTAGGATTGCAGTATAAGCTGTTTCCTAAATTGTCGAAGTTCGGAAGAATATTCTCACAAGAAATATTCTTAGGGATAACTTCGATCATCGAATTGCATCGGCCGATCAGCGTCGGCCAATCCTACTCAGACTAGGATTACGGTATAAACTATTTCCAAAATTTCAGCGAGGAGTTCACGGAGAATAAATCCATATTCTTAAGGATAACTTCGGTAGCCCTTAATTTCCTCCACCATAATCTCCAAGAGGGATAATCGATGAGGAGTGAAAGTCATGTTGACATCGGATAATCATATCCTCCGTAGTTAAACCAACAACACACGTGATGATGAAGGAATTAGCGAATAAGGGTTATGAAATTCCATGTACTCGACCGCGACCAATGTGTCGCCAACAAAGGAGTTCGCCGACATATGGAGAAGTCCAAAGTCGATGGTTAGTCAAACAACGACCAGCCGACACGAGTTACAAACAAAACTCACCCACCGACTTGAATCAAGATTTCAACAAGCGGTCGGACAATAAATGCGACCGTGATCTTATCGAGGAATCCTACAAAGAAGCTGGATGATCGAAAGAATCGAAGACTTGAAGCTATCTTTTGGGACCCTCAGTAGGCGAAGGCGGGAACCATCATGTCAAAGCATCCCGGACTCATCAAGAATCGAGGCCGAGGCGGCTTTGGAGGGTATCTGTAGGCATAAAAATTGCTTATTAGTACCGAACAAAACTTCGTGGCGGTGGGTTGACAACCGGCGATCCATTCGACAAACCGACGGCGTCGCCAGCATCCGCATAAAGCGGCGTGAAGCGGTCGGCGAGCACATGAAGTAAATCGGCAAAGCGTCGAGCCAATGAAGCGGCGTGCGAGTTGATTAAACTCAAGCGTCGATGAGGCGGAATCAACCATACTTAGTCCGTCGATGCAAGCGAAGCTGTTTGAGCTCGAAAGTTGGTCGAACACGGACTCAAACACAACGGCAACATCACGGGGCAAAACCAAGCCGGAAGACCAAAGAATCGGCGGAGAAACGAAAACAGCCGAGCATAAGGCGGTAGCCATGATAAACCTGGCAAGTGGCCAAGGTGGCTCGGCCACTGGCCGAGCCACCTGATTGTGAGGTTCAGTGGCCCGAGGCTCGGCCACTTTGTAGAGCCACCTCGACCAACTTGGCCGAGGTGCCGCCAGTGGCGAGGTGGCTCGACCACCACCATGGCGAGCCACCTCGGCCAACAACGTGGCCGGCAAGTGGCGAGCCACCAAGGTGGCGGGCACCTTTTTTGTATAAATGGGGGGTGTCATCTTCGAGAGGCACTTGGAGGCTGGGATTTTGGGGGATTTGGGCGGGCTTCGATTGGATTTTGGGATCTTTCAAAGCTGGACCGAAGAGTTCTTGCGAGATCTCACAGTAATGTCGGATTGAGCAGCGAGCACAAGTTGATCAACGTCGGATCTTCAATCAAAGGTATGTCGAATTGGTCGAACCGGATACCCTCTAGATTAAGCCGTCTTAATCTCGGGGATATGTGTGATTTCTCCTAGTAGATCTCACCGCTCGTGATCCTCTCCTTCGTGAGTGTGATCCCCTCGAGTTCGTTTCCTTGCGTGAAGCGAGCCTTTATCTGTAGTTCGAACGGGTCTCTATACGGATGGGATTAGCGGTGGTCCACGGACACAAAAGTCCCGGAGCAAAGAACCCATAGCGAGGACCTCGATATATGAGAGATCCTCGTGTTTGTTCTAAGGATAAAAGTTGTAATCTTTTGATTTTCATTGTAAGCCTTAAAATAAAAGGCAATATTTCTCTTTGAATTTGTTTGGTGGCTGAAGTTTGTAAGCAAGTTGAATCAATGACAATCATCCCAACTTTCTGCGAACACCTACCACAAGTCCCGCCCAGAGCTGTGGACGAGTGTAGACACTCAAACACACACATGAATTCTCAACTAAAAGTAAAATGATTGTAAGCAAGTATTTAACTGAACACGAATGAATTGAGGAGACATTAGGAATCTTTGAATTCCACTTATCAAACTGAGTAGTTTAGCTCTTCAACACGATTTAGATTGAGAATATATTTACAATTTAATCACTCAACTCATCAACTGGCCTGTCTGTTTGACTCCGAATATTTATTTTCCTTAATGTAGAGGTTTTGCATCATCATGATCAAGTAGTATTCTGCAGGTTTTGTAGTGCAGTGTAATTAAAGTTGCTTTTCTACTAATCCTTTTGTGATATGGCCATATGGGTATAGATGTCAGTAACTTTTAGAAATTATTGAGGAGAGTAGACCGAAAATATTTTTTAGATGTTCTGCGAATCTTGATTCATATATCGATCATTTGCTTTCTCATTATGGTCATTTATCTCCAAATCCTAACGTCATATTTGATGCGCGAATATGGTTGGGAATGGAATGCTCACTGTCATTTCTCATCCATGTATAAGGTTGAAGTTGGTGTCGAAGCCACAGGAAAGTCTGTGATGGCGGAACCACCTCGGTAGTCGAGACCGAGGAAGAAAGAAGTCTCTCTAGGATAGAGATGATTACTCTTATGCCATGATAAGTATAGAGACTTGAGAGGACTTGATGATGATGGTTGCATATATTTATACAAAATTTGGAGACTTAATATGAAAAGTCCCAATAAAGGCAGAAAATAAATGAGAAAATAAAGGGATGATATGCTACCTATATATAAGGTTATATGCTACATAATATAGAAGATGAGATTTCAAGAGAATATGTACTACAATATTTAACAAAGCTCATTCTCACTTCAAAACCAAGCCGGAAGACCAAAGAATCGGCGAGACGGCCTTAAAGCGGCGGAAAGCCGCAAAGCGATGCAATGGAAACCTCGTAAAAGTGGCCAGGTGGCTCGGCCACTTTGTAGAGCCACCTCGCAACTTAGTGAGGTGCCAACCAAGTGGTAGAGGAGGCTCGACCACTTTGGCGAGCCACCTCACGACTTGGCGAGGTGCCTCGACAAGTGGCGAGGTGGCTCGACCACCATGGCGAGCCACCTCGGCCAACTCTAAGGTGGCTCGACAAGTGGCGAGCCACCAAGGTGGCCGGGCACCCCTTTTTTGTATAAATGGGGGGTGTCATCTTCGAGAGGCACTTGGAGAGCTGGGATTTTGGGGGATTTGGAGCGGGCTTCCGATTGGATTTTTGGGATCTTTCAAAGGCTCGGACTTCTGAAGAGTTCTTGCGAGATCTACGAGTAATCGGCGCACGGTTCTGAGCAACGGCGAGCACAAGTTCAGTCAACGTCAGATCTTCAATCAAAAGGTAACCGAATTCGGGTCGAACTACAGATACCCTCTAGATTAAGCTTCGTCTTAATCTCGTGGATAGCCGGATTTCTCCTAGTAGATCTCACCGCTCGTGATCCTCTCCTTCGTGAGTGTGATCCCTCAGCGCCGTTTCCTTAAGTGGCGAGCCTTTATCTGTAGTTCCAGAACCCGGGTCTCTATCTGGATCGGGATTGCGCGGTGGTCCACGGACACAAAAAGTCCCCGGCACAGGCAAAGAACCCACGCAAGCGAGGACCTCGATATAACAGAGATCCTCGTGTTTGTTCACAAGGATAAAAGTTGTAATCTTTTTGATTTTCATTGTAAGCCTTAAAATAAAAGGCAATATTTCTCTTTGAATTTGTTTCAGGCGACTGAAGTTTGTAAGCAAGTTCGAATCAATGACAATCATCCCAACTTTTACCGCGAACACCTACCCACAAGTCCCGCCCAGAGCTGTGGACGAGTGTAGACACTCAAACACACACATGAATTCTCAACTAAAAGTAAAATGATTGTAAGCAAGTATTTAACTGAACACGAATGAATTGAGGAGACATTAGGAATCTTTGAATTCCACTTATCAAACTGAGTAGTTTAGCTCTTCAACACGATTTAGATTGAGAATATATTTACAATTTAATCACTCAACTCATCAACTGGCCTGTCTGTTTGACTCCGAATATTTATTTTCCTTAATGTAGAGGTTTTGCATCATCATGATCAAGTAGTATTCTGCAGGTTTTTTGTAGTGCAGTGTAATTAAAGTTGCTTTTCTACTAATCCTTTTGTGATATGGCCATATGGGTATAGATGTCAGTAACTTTTTAGAAATTATTGAGGAGAGTAGACCGAAAATATTTTTTTTAGATGTTCTGCGAATCTTGATTCATATATCGATCATTTGCTTTCTCATTATGGTCATTTATCTCCAAATCCTAACGTCATATTTAGTACGCCGGAATATGGTTGGGAATGGAATGCTCACTGTCATTTCTCATCCATGTATAAGGTTGAAGTTGGTGTCGAAGCCACCGAGGGAAAGTGCGAAGCGTGGCGGAACCACCTCGGTAGTCACGAGACCGAGGAAGAAAGAAAGAAGTCTCTCTAGGATAGAGATGATTACTCTTATGCCATGATAAGTATAGAGAGACTTGAGAGGACTTGATGATGATGGTTGCATATATTTATACAAGCTGGAGACTTAATATGAAAAGTCCCAATAAAGGCAGAAAATAAATGAGAAAATAAAGGGATGATATGCTACCTATATATAAGGTTATATGCTACATAATATAGAAGATGAGATTTCAAGAGAATATGTACTACAATATTTAACAAAAGCTCATTCTCACTTCTCATTTGTTGCCATTTATTTTGAATAACTAAATAAGCATTCTCAATGAGTTGTTAGGGAATAAGAATTCTCACTTAGTGGGTATTTAAAAATCATTTAAGTGAGCATTAAAAACTTAATTAAATTCCAAATATGCCCGATTGCTTATTAATTATCATACCAAGCATTGAAAGATTATCTATACTATATTAAAAGAGGATTGGGGTGCTAAAACTTTTAATTTCCTCTTTTGCCCTCTTAATTTTGATAATTCTTAATTGTACCAATCATCTCTAATTAACTAACTAATAAAATACTTTTAAAAAATTCCCACAATGTCCTTCAAGTTCATAATTACCAAATGCACTCATATGTCATTAAATATCAGTTTTAAAACTTTCATTATTTTCATTAAATTTTTACTATTAAATTTAATATTTAATTAATTTTAATAATTGTTTTTATGAATATTATTTTTGTTTACTAGAGTAAAATGTAATAATCTAATCCAGTACTAATCTATTCTTATATTATATGTATATGCATAGATAAAATATAATTTATACTACAATAGAATATAGACATAAATGTTATGTAGATATTATACTATACATGCACTAAATCTATCTGAAAGATATGTTACATATTAAGATAGCATTATTATATATTATAGATAATTATAAAATATTAGTATTATTGAAATATTAAAATATATTCAATATAAAATAATATTATCCTTATTAATGAAACTTCGGTGACATCTATCAAATGTTTGAAGTTTATGGTTTAATTATCACCACCTTATAGCATTACATGAAGTAACAACATATATCTTTATATAACATTTAATTTAGCATTAATTAAAATTAATTTAGCATATGTCTTTATATAATATGAAGTAACAACATATGTAAATACAAAAAAGGGGGCGGTCTGATGGTGCATGTTAGCAGGCAATTTTTCCTCTGCTAACTTACACCTCCGCCTAGTTTCAAATGGGGAAGAAGAAGAAGAAGAGCAGTAAGAGAATCCCTATTCGTGAACTAAGGGAATCCCTATTTGTTTATCCTTCTCCACCTCACTCTGATGTTGAGGAATCGATGGTGCCAACGAGCTCGGCAGTAATGGAGAGCACCGGACCTAAAGGAGCTAAAAGGAATATGCAAATGGATGAAATCCTTGCTAAAACCAACCCTCTTTCAGATCCACAGCTCCCCCAACTTCATTCAGGACTTCCGATTACTCAGAAACTAAGTAAGTATCCTATCTGTAATTCCTGGGCTGATGAAGTAGAAGAAGATGTAGAATCTGGATTGATTGAAAACAGCTCTTTGGGTGATGAGATCTTGTCTGTAAATCTTGATGAGATTAACAATGTTTCCCCAAATTTGCATAATGTTGGCAATGATGGATTAGGAATTGAAAATCTGGAAAAAGCAATGGAACAGGATAAAAGTGAACCCATAGCATCGAAATCTTTTGCTAGTCTATTTGCTGATAATAGAAAGCCTGGAAATGGTATTCCTCTAAATTTTATTCCACCTACTCAAAATCAAACTGCCACATTCTCTGCTAATGAGTGGAAGGAGGGTGAGGATTTGTGGAAATTTGCCTTGATAGGGCATGTTATTGGGTTGAATGTGAGGTTCAAATCAATGGAAGCCTATGTCAACAAGTTGTGGAGCAAAATTTCTATTCCTACAATATCTCTTATTAAACAAGGGGTCTTTCTGTTTGATTTTCACTCTGTAAAACAAATGAGGGATGTGTTCGAGGTAGGACCATGGTTCTTTAGTTCGAGGCCGTTGGTACTGAAGCCATGGTCTATAGATGAAGATATGGAGAAAATTCAAGATTGCACATATCCAATGTGGGTTCAATTTCCTAATCTTAGGCTGAATCTATGGAGCTCTACTGGAATTAGTAAAGTTGCCAGTCTAATTGGCAATCCGATAACTATAGACAAACTCACAGCTACAAGGCAACGTCTATCCTAAGCAAGAGTTCTATTGGAAATCAAATTACCTTTAAAGAATCCTCTTCCTGATCAACTCACTATCCAAGGACCAAATGGAGAGACTTACACTCAAAAAATCTTGTATGAGTTGAAGCCAAGATAGTGCTCTTCCTGTAATATCATTGGGCATGAAACTGAAAAACTGCAAAAAACATCCTATGAGAAAGAGATGGGTTCCTGTTACTAGACAGGCTAAAAAGGAAAATCAAGTTGCTAAGGATTCAATGCACAAAGAGCCTCAAGAGGAGACATCAAATGCAAAGGCTGCTGAGTCTGGATCTAAGACCTCACAGTTCTCATTGCTAGTTGTGAATGCTACTAGTTTTACAAGTGTCTCAAGGGCTAATACAGCAAGGAAAGCAGTTATGAGAGGTAATTCAACTGATCATGGAGTTTCTTTTGCTCAAATTTCACATTTCTCTCCTTTGGATCATTAGGTGCATGACTTGGACCCCTCTAGCATTGATAGAGGAGGTACTCAACTATGAATTTAGCTATATGGAATATTTGAGGGTTCAACAAACCCTCTAAGCATCAAATTGTAAAGCAATTTATACATGATTACAAACTTTCTTTTTAGCTCTTTTAGAAACTAAAGTACTTGGTAGCAAGCAACAGCTCATAGCAGGGAAAATTGCAAAAAACTGGCAATGGTTATCAAACATTCAAGAGGCACGATCTGCAAGGATTTGGATACTCTGGGATAGTGAAGTTTTATTGATTCAGAGCATTTGTTCTTCTGCTCAATACATGACATGCTCAGTAGCATCAAAGGATGGTAGTTTATCTTGTTTGATTACAATAGTCTATGCTTTCAATGAGATAGATGGGAGGAAAGCACTTTGGCATGACATCTTATCTTTCAAACAACATGTTACATGTCCATGGATTGTAGGAGGAGATTTCAATGCTATTACAAATAATGAGGAGAAATTACGTGGTGCATTGGTTACAAATTCAAATACTGAAGATTTTCAAAGTTTCATCAATTCCAGTCAGCTACTTCACCTCAAGTCAACTGGATGCTTTTTCACTTGGTGTAACATGCAAGACTCAGGCACAAGAATATGGAGCAGGCTTGATAGAGTCCTAGTTAATGAGGAATGGATTCACAACTTTACTTCTAGTCAAGTAGATTATCTATTACCAAATTGCTCAGATCACTCTCCAGGCTTGATTACAATTGGAGAAAATGATTTCGGAGGGAAAAGACCTTTTAAATTCTTCAATATGTGGACAAAACATCCAGAGTTTATTCCAGTTATTGAATCACATTGGAGACAAGATATCATAGGATACAAGATGTTCAGGCTTTCTACCAAGCTCAAATCTCTCAAGCCTGCACTGAAAAACCTGAATAAGAAGCATTTTATGAATATCAGTGAGCAAGTTTTAAGGGCTAAAGGGGAATTAGATGACATTTAGAAGCAACTACAGAATGATTTGTTCAATGCTGATCTCATAAGAAAGGAGAAAGAGAGTACTAGCAAATACACTAAACTTATTGATTGTGAGCTATCTTTCTACAAACAGAAAGCTAACATAAATTAGAGCCTTAATGGGGACAAATGTTCTCATTATTTCCACTCTATCATGAAGGCTAAAAGGCATCAAAATAGAGTTCTTTCTTTATACTCTGAGAGAGGGATAAGAATCACTAAAATGGATGATATCATTGCTGAATTCATAGCATACTACAAAAAGCTCCTGGGGACTTCAGTTAGCACCATAACACCAGATCCTGCTGTGATTTCAAATGGTCCTCTACTCACTCCTGCTCAGAGTTCTAAACTTGCACTTCCAGTCACTAGAGGAGTTTTTCAGCTCAGGAAAGCTATTAGGTACTTTTAACTCTACTTCTCTTACTTTAATTCCTAAAGTTCTTAATCCTCAGTCAGCATCAGATTTCAGACCAATAGCTTGTTGCAATGTGGTCTATAAAATCATCACAAAGATCATTGCAAATAGAATTCAAGAAGTTATGGGCTATCTGATCATTGAAGCTCAAAGTGCTTTTGTTAAGGGAAGAATCATCTCAAACAACATCCTCCTTGCACATGAGCTCATTAAGCACTATGGCAGGAAACAAATCTCTCCACGAGCCACTCTAAATATAGATCTGAGGAAAGCATTTGATACAATAAACTGGAATTTTATCAGATATATGCTTATTGGATTGAGGTTTCCTAGCAAAATGGTCATGTGGGGTATGGAGTGCATTACTACTCCAAAATATTTCCTATCTCTAAATGGAACCCTTCATGGTTACTTCCATGGTGCTAGAGGCCTAAGACAAGGGGACCCTCTTTCCCCTTATTTGTTTGTGATTGGAATGGAGAACCTGACCAAAAAGCTAAACACTCTTAAACATGACAATTCTTTCAAATTCCATCCAAAATGTGCAAGTATGAATATCACACATTTGGTCTTTGCGGATGACCTCCTCTTGTTTAGTAGAGCTGACATGCAATTAGTTGCTAAGCTGAATAATTGCTTACATGAATTCAGTCAAGTGTCAGGCCTAGAAGCTAATCCAAACAAATATTCCATATATTTTGGTGGTGTGGAAACTGATCTTAAAAATCAAATTTGTGACTTACTTCATTTTTCAGAGGGTGCACTGCCTGTATGTTATCTGGGTATGCCACTGATATCAAAGAGGCTATCTTTCCTCGACTGCTCCCTTCTAATCAGTAAAATTTCTGACCAATTCCAAAGCTGGCAGAAAAGAAAGAATCTATCTTATGCTGGGAGGTTACAACTTATCAAATCAATGATACTGGGAGTTCAAATTTTCTGGACTAGCAATTACATCTTGCCAATCAAAATTCTGGAGAAAATTGACAGTATGTGTTAGGCTTTCCCATGGGGCAATAAGTCTGCACTTATATCCTGGAAAACCATCTGTCACAACAAAGAACAAGGTGGCCTGGGAATTTTTTCAACAAAAATCTTGAACTATGCAGCAGGCATTAAACTCCTACGGATGATACATCTCAAGAAGGATTTGCTTTGGATTAAATGGATTCACGGCCAGTACCTAAGACAGGCTAGTATATGGCAGGTTAACACGAGGGCTAATGATTCATGGATGTGGAAACAATTACTTAAAGTCAGGGATATTGTGATTAAGCAGCTGGGCAACGTAAACAATCTGATTTCAGCCATTAGCAATTGCTGCAGTGATAATAAAATTCAGATCTCCTCTGTTTATAACACCCTGCTTCAAGCTGCACCTAAAGTCAATTGGTACAAAATAGTTTGGGGGGGTTACATTATCCTAAACATTCTTTTATACTATGGCTAGCCACTCATTTCAGACTTCTCACTAAGGATAGATTATGCCGTATGAGGATACTTGACACAAACAATTGTGTCATGTGTTCAAATCAGCAGCCTGAAACTCAGAAGCACCTGTTCTTTGAGTGTTAATATTCTATATATGTATGGAATAAGGTGATGGACTGGATGGGATTTAGCTGGAAGTCATGCAGTTGGGACCAAGTGATCAATTGGTATAGTTTCAAATTGAAGGGGATAGATTTCTGCATAAATTGAAGAGAATGGTGCTTTCAGTCACTATTTATATGATCTGGCAGGAGAGAAACTTGAGGATTTTTCAGCAAAAAGCTCATCAACCTGAACTCTTATTTCGGGTAGTCAAATTTCATGTGCTCACTATTATCCTGAATGTTAAAATTCTAGACTATATGCAAGAGAGAATAGAGAGATTGTAAATGAGAGGAGATTGTAATTGAGAGATTTTCATTTAGTTGATTACCATACTACTATCTGGATTTCTTGATGTACTACAAACTCAAAATTTGGAAAATGAAATAAAATTACTTTCATTGACCAAAAAAAAAAGTAACAGCATATGTCTTTTTGAGTCTCATGCCTAATATATATTCATGTATAGCGTTAATCATAAAAGAGACCTTTTGAGTACCACATTATGCCTCTTCATCATTAATAAAACCTCTTCGTCTCCTACAACTGTCCAACCCATAAATCTATAAATGTCTTACCTCATGCCCTACTCTCCATCTCAAAATCTCTCTACTTTCAAAAGAAGAACTCCAAACCTCTTCTGTTTTCTTGCAAAAGCTTACATTTGGGACACTCTATAGCTCGTGGCCTTCCTTCAACAAAGCCGAGTTTTCCCAGCCTTCCATATCGAAAAACCTCAAGCATAGTGTACGCTTCGTGCATTGCTAAAACATGATGCTGCAGTGCTGATCGTGCTTTTGCGAGATCATCTTCCTCATTGTCACCAGCGAGTCGCACCTCAGCCTCTACTGCTGCGGGATTGTTCGGGATATCACGCACCAGTGCGCCGTCAATGCTCGCCACTTATCGGATTTATGGCTTGTAACACCCGTGAATTTTCGATACGTATTTTTCTAATATTTTCGGTAAGTATTTTTCTAGTATTATTTTCCTAATATTTTTCGATACGTATCTTCTAATATTGCTTTTCTAATATTAAATATTATTTTCTAGCATTTGAAAGTTGAATATTATTTTTCTAGTGTTTAAATATTAAATATTATTTTTCGGTATTTAAATATTAAATATTATTTTTAGTATTTAAAAATTAAATATTATTTTCTAAAAGTGTTATTAATATTTTCTCAAATTATCGATTCTCTACTAATTCAAAATAGAGTTTTATATTTATGTTTATGATTTAGCTACATTATAAATTTAATAATTTCGTAAATACTTTCAGTCATAATCTCGACTATTGATATTATTTAAACTGAGCTTGGTATGCAGTGCGTTTATCATTATAATAATTAATTTTCTAATTTATATATTGTAATATAGCCAAACCCTAACCCTAACCCTAACCTAACCCTATATATATATATATATATATATATATATATATATATACAATTCTTTTTCTTTTTTAAAACCCAACCCAGCCTCTCTCCTCTCTCTTCTCTCTTTCTCTTTCTCTCTCTTTCCCTCTCTTTCCTCCATCTCCCTCCCCCCCTTCCCTTCCATCCCCCCTCTTGTTTCCTCCATTCCCCATCCTCCCCTCCCCATTCCTTCCATTCCATACCCCTCCCTGTCCACCACCCATCATTCCACGTCCATCCGTCCTCCTCCTCCATCTGACCCCCCCAGACCCCCCTCCGGCCGCCCAGCCCCATGCCGACCGCCTCCTCCCTCGGACCACCCGACCGCCCCGACCAGCCCGAACCCGACCAGACCCGCCATCACCGCCGCCCTCGCCTCCTCCCAGCTTGCGATCCGGCGTCCCCAGAGCACAGGCGCTTCGGCGGATCTCGGCACCATCGTGCGATCCGTGCACGCCGTTAAGCCGTCGTCGCGTCGTGCGATTCGTCGGCCGTCGCCTGACCGATTTGGCGTAGGCAAGATCCCGATACCGTTGACTCGTATTTTATATTTTTAGATTATTTATGAATTATTTCAGATATGAATAGTTCGGTTCGTACCGGTTGATATCATTTGCTAGCTTAACCTTTACATTTTCGATGAATATTTGATAGTATAAAATTATCCGTGATGATTGGATAGGTTAGAATTGATCTATGATTAATTTTATGCTATTTGGAAGAAAGAGTGTATTTTAGGATATTTCTAGTATTTATTAAAATTATAAAATATTTTTAAAAGAAAATTATTTGGTGGAAATAATTTATTTTGAGTAAATTTTTTAATTAATTGTTATGATTAAAAGAAAATTATTTGGGAGAAAAAGAATTTTAAAATATTTTAAGAGGTTTTGTTGAAAAGAAAAGAACTAGAGGTGATTTATGGAAAATAAAATAGTTATCGTTCATAAATAATATTAAAGAGAAAAGTATATTTTTAATTGAAATATTGGATGATTAAGTTGGGAATTGGTTTAAAGAATTTTCATGGGAATTTATGTTGAAAATTACGTCATTTCATGTGGTTAACTTTTCTTATTTTACATTTTCATATTGCACCGTTGTTGATAGTTATTCACGTTACTGTTCATGATACACGACACTGACACGTAGAGTAATTGCACATATGACATGTTAATTGCATTTATTCATAGTTTTGTTGTGTCCAGAACCGTAGTAGTTCATGACTTAGGGACTTGGTTCGTCATGAACATGACCTAGTGACATGTGTGTGTTGACCATACTTAGGAGGTGAACCCGTGTTTGATATCGGCATCGTTGACTTGATTTACCTGAGACCGTGGGATGGGAAAGTCTTGGTTCATGTGATCGGATATGGCTGTTGATGTATCTTCCAGACTTGCACCAGTGAATTTGTGTAGTCACTGGGGTTGGTTTGTAGGGCTAAAGTTTGAATTTGTGTAGTCACTTTAGTCAGTGTACTTGTGTATTCACCTGAGTCCTGCTTGTGTCGGACGGTAGGAATCGGTTGCGTGTAGTCCTCTGGCCGATTTGTGTAGCGGCATTGGATGCACGTAGGGGATTTGTGAACAGTCAGTTATCCGGTGATATGAATTTCGACTCTGTGAGAGTTATGATCCAGTGACCTGTTATAGGATGGCTAGATACGGACATCGAATTGAGATATTTGACAGTTAGGGCACCTGGTTGTACGGACACCTGAGATGCACATGTCGATGCTTTATTTCCAGTTGTATGTTCCATCCGTGTATAGTTTGGGGTTAATATTTAGTTATTTACGATCTGAGACATATGGTATATACATGAGGGTTTTCTTGTTTGGATTATTTCGCTCGACGTACTACGTCTCGTTTGTAGATTTCTTAATATTAATCTCATTCGGATATTTACATGGATGGTTAATCGTATTGTTATACGTGTATCGATCGCAGTTTCTAATTACTTGCATTCGTTTGTATTATTATTATACTGCTATTGCTTGTGGGATCTTGCCGTGTGTTATACACGCTGATGTACTCCATTCTCTTGGTGTACGTCAGATTTAGATGACGGACAGGTCCAGTATGCAATCACACTTGAGCCGGAGTTTTCTCAGCAGAAGAACCTTCCAGACGACGGAGTGGATTGAGCTGAAGCTTAGTTTCCTCTTTATTTTCAGTAGTTGATGAACTTTAGACTTCCTTCAGTATTTCCATCTTGACTCAGTTGACATTTATTTCATGACTCTCTAGTTTCTTTAGCCACATGAATTGTTTCAGATATGTGGACTCTTTTATAGTCCTGGATGTTATTTCATTTTGGTGATATGTACTCTTCTGTTCTGGATTATTATTTATTCTTACTGGCTGTGATTGGGATCTGTGACTGTGATGTATTTTATGATTACTTGACGCTTGGCGTATTAGATTGAGAAGAAATATTTTTTTATTATTCGTATTTCTCCTCAACCTAATACGTCGCGGACTTGTTCACGTACCGCTTCAGGGTAATTTGGGAAGCGGGGCGTGACATGGCTGAAGATGGCGACATTCTTTGTGGGTTTTATGGTGCCAAGATACGGAGCAAGAGGCTGCTACTCTGCTTGCGGATACTATACTGCAACAGCGGTTGAAAAATTATTATTGATTTTATGCAGGTTGTCTATTTTATGGGATATACACGATATTAATGGAGTGTTATTTAAGAGAAATGATTTTGATTTTGTTGGTAGTTTGTAATAGATAGTAATTTTTTGTGATCTCACTAGAACTTAGATAGTCAACTAAAGAAATAATTTTGTACAAAACAAAGATTCACTAAATTTCTTAAAAGTAAAGAAACACCAAATTCTATAAGTATAGTTATTATTTATTTTAATAAAAGTTGTGCATCATACGTATTCATTTTATGAATTAATAAGATCTTAATATAAAATATAAATTCATCAGCATGGACTCGTTAAAACATTTAAAAATTTAAATAACACCAACATTATAGATTTTCTAACACGTGACATCCTATATTATCTATACTACTTATAAAAGAAAACTGGGTGTCAAACCTTTGATCGCCTATTTTACCCTCTTAAAATTTGATAACTTCTAGACTTAATCTAATCTAATTCCCATATGGACTCTAACTTCTATACATAATCTAATCTAATTCCCATATGGTTTCAAAGAGTCCGATTGTTTGGTTATCTACTTGAATTCTTTATTTGTATACATTGATTCTTCATATGAAGAATTTGTAAAGATATTATGGATACAACAACATTTTAATACAAAGTTTTAGGCATTACACCATTTGCACAAGGAAATAACGAGAAGTACCCAAAAAGAGTATTATATTTGTAAAACTTATAATATAAATATTATAATATTTTAGTTTTATAATATATTATAAATATTATATGTTGCTAATAATAACATATTATAATAATGTATTATAATATAGTATTATTTATAAATTTCTATTACATATATTTTATAAATATCTATCTGTATTCTAACACATTGTAAATATTATAAATATTTACTTTGTAAATAATATTTATAAAAATATAAAATTTTAATGTCTATAAATTGTTATATAATATATTACTTTACATTATCATATGTTATGAAAAATATAATATAAATAATGCTTGTAATATTTTAATTATTTATAATACTTATAATAATATATAGAACTTTTATAACTAATATATTTTGTAATATATTTTTATATATCCATATTAGAATATATTATCATATGAATAACACATTAACAAGTAATATTTATATGAAAGAAAATTAAAAAAGAAAGTTTTAAATTATTAGATTATTATATTATAGGCTATTTATATTAGTCCCTTAAATCTCACATATCTTAAAATTAGTCCTCATAAATTATTTTAAATTAATATTTATTAATTGCTACTTCTATTCTTGATTCAAGGACTAACTTTAAAATAACTTAAGAATTGGAGTACTTGATAGTAATTTAAATTATCCAAGCGTCTATTTTCAAAATAAGTTAGTAATCGGGGATCTAATAGAAATTTCAGTGATTGGAGGGACTAATTTCCCAATCGATAGATTCAAGAGATTGATATGAGAAAACCCCAATATTATATGGTTATATAAATTCAAATACACTTGACTAAATGTTTTCTAAGAAATATTACGAAAATATCCCAACCCAAAGTTTATTATAAATATTTATTAACAAGATGGAATCTCAAGGTTCATATGAATTTTATGGGATAAATATGAATTTTATGGGATAAAGCATGGATAACAAAAGATTTACAATTCAAACTATCGAGCGAATACTAAGAGATATTATGGGTGATCAAAGACTTTTCAAGAAAACGATAGTTCATTAGAGAAGATTGCTACCAAGTCCCTGTATGTAACTACGTGCTAAAGAACAAAAGTAATCAATGCAAGAGTCTAATGAAATCATATCTTTGGAGAAAAATGAAAACTTTTCTCTTAATCTTTATATGAACATGCTTGCATTGACCAATCTCTTAGAGAGTTCGCTTTGAGTAGATATGGAGAAGAGCCTATAATAGATGAGAATTTCACACTATATACGAATGAAAATATTCATGTGACAATGAGAATAGTTATGAAAGAAAATAGATTGATACTATCTTCCATCATAAGAAGCAAATTGTGAAAGAAAAGAAGTTCCTTACATCTCTTTTAACTTTTTTCATAAGCACACACTTTCCGCCTTAATGCTCAACCATATGTCAAACCTTTGTGCTTGAAATTTTTTGAACCAAAATTTTATTTAGAATTATTATGCATATAAATCAGAAATAATTATTTCTATCTCCTATATTATTAATTATTATAATTTATTTTTTCATGATTGTTTTAATTTTCCGTGTTATCTGCATGTGCATTCTTTTATAGTCAGTTTAGAACATAATACAATCACGTTTGCAAGAATAATTATAATTTGCATCACGTGCAACGCACGTATTGCATACTAGTAATATATAAACATATATTCATGTATCAGTGTATATACACATACATACCAACATATAAAAAAGGTCGTTAGACTTGAATGGCTCCTAAAGGGTTGGGAAGATCATTCAAATTATCTATCATTCTATTCATTACTTCATTCTGTTTTTGCTTGACTCGATTCCTGCAGACAAAAGCGTTTAGGGTGTGTTTGATAACGCATAAAAAGCAGGCTAGGTTTGAACCTAGATCTAGTTCTGGTCAAAACTTATTTAGTTGTGGACCAGCTTTCCTAGTCCCACAGCTAAACCAGTTTAATTAGAGGCCCAAAATTGCATTAGAACAAACTTTTGTCATTTATGATCTGCTTTTTACCGATAAAAAAATATTCTTTAATTGGACCAAGCTCAAATCCTAAATCAATTTTAAAGAGTTGTCAAGTTGAAGTACAAGGCGTTGGTGGACCATAATAGATCAAATCCTAAGTCACGATAAATCTTAAGGAAGAGGAAAATTTTCTCTCAGTTTCTTGTATTTACTAAGGGATAAAGAAGTTTATTTATGGTTTACATGCCAGCCTACCTATAGAAGAAAACTATAATTAAAATATATTGTAATATCAACTATATTTTTAGCATTTCCAATAAATATGGTAGGTAAGTTCAATATTGATTCCGTCATGCTTTTGCTCTTTTCAATAACATCAAACATATCGCGCATGTGTATATTAATATATTTTAGGTAGCTAATAATGCCTCAAAATCTTCCTTGATTTCTTTGTTGGTGTATTTCATATTTATAATTTTTCCAGATTAGCTTTTTTTCCTCGATATTTTCTGTTAATATTTTCTTTAGGTATTCGCTGTTTTTCCTCCACGGCTCCACTATACATGGTGTGGGAACTCATTAGCATAAACCAAACGTAATTAATGAATAATTTTCTTAAGAAATTTGTTGCGATCATAAATTACGTAGCGCTAGACATGTGCTAGCTCAAGTTCTTGTCCAATAATCAATATCCGCAGGCGGCAAAGTCTCATTCCGAAGCTGGATGCGCCCAATTCCACACAAGCTTGATCATGACCCCATCATTTAGTTAGTAACTGAGTGGGCTCCTGTTATGGTGGATAAAATTCCCATGTTTCATCACTTTTTGTTGAGTATTTAATCTCCGGACATTTATTATAAAAAACGCATTGAATAGCAAAGTTAATCGCCAACGTGCATGAACATCATGGTGTCACTACAACAAAAGTTGTAAATTATGATACATTTTTTTATCTCTATGTGACACATTTTTGTGTCGCACAAATAGAGCACGACACATACCAAAAGTGTGGTTAGAGCATATGTGGAGAGCATTTTTCTACACATGTCTGAATGTATCACAAAACTCACGACACATATATATGTCGAGAGTGGTGACACATATAAGTGTCACAAAACTCATGACACATATGTGTCAAGAGTGGTGACACATAGTTGCTTCTAGACCATAAAACTATAAAAAGTATCATCATTCAACACTATAACTTCCCAGAAGGTCACTCATCCTAGGATTACTCTCACCAAAGCATATTTAACTATAGAGTTTTTTAAGCTTATACACCATCATAAATGTTTAATCATCATCATAATTAAAACCTAAGATTTATTATTTAAGCTCATTAATAGATCCTCTCACAATCCATGTTGGACTATTGGCCTTTTTCAATTATATTTAATTGTATATCTAATGACACAAGTATATGTGTCATGATTTGCTACACTTTTTATTTGTGTCACTATTATTTTTTTTAGAATAAAAACAAAGGCAAGCCTCGTTCATTTATAAAAAATATGTATGAATATGTACAAAAGAGGACATGAACAGTGTCCTATAGTAAGGAAAAATAAATTCTTAAATCTGTCTTTAGGGATACACGACCTTCTTCCTTTAAACATCCATGAGGGTGAAGATTGGGGCTTGCCGTCATTCACCACATGCATAGATATAGAAAAGGACCAAAGCCAGCCATGTATGTATAAAACAGATTCTAAGATTTCTAAAATCTAACTGTCCAAAACTAAAACAAACCCCAAGTATTACATATATAAAAGCTAAACAAAAACAATCCACAAAACTATGAACAGAACTGGAACCAAGCTAACTTTCTTCAATTGTGTGCATGAGTATCAACCTCCTTGCTCCCCACGTTGCTTTGTGTCAATTGCCAAAGGAAACATGTTAGCAAAGAGAAGATGTGAAACTTTTGTGGCTGCAGTTCCTTTCGCCACACCTGCCCATTCAGTAATAGCTTTGATGACAGAGTTGATAATAGTGATATGTGAGACATTGGCTTCATCAAAAATACAGTTATTCCTCCCTTTCCAAATGTGCCAACAGATAGAAGAAAATAGTGTGCGCCATAAAGAACCCCTAGAACTTGTTAGCCGAAGGTTCTCCAAGACATTCATAAACTCATCAAAAGAACTTGGCCATGTGAATGGAAGCGAAAAATTGGTAAAATAGCTCCATACTTGTTTTGTCAATGGGTGTCACTACTATTGCTTAATCCTTTGCAAATAAAATGACACTTTTATTTGTGTCATAAAATAAGTGTGGATGCATACAACTTTTATTGTAGTGTGTTCTCCATCGCGAAGCATGATGGCGGCATCACCGGAAAAAAAAATATTATACTTTGTTAGACTTGCACGTCCACCGCACCACTTACGTTCATTATTTGCGGATCAAGGTACCCCCTCGCGCAGTCGTTCACGTTTCCTCCCTTTAAAACTCACTCCATCCCCTTCTGCAATCAAAATTAAGCAAACAATATGAGAAAAGCTTACAAATTGATCAAAAATCAATGGAGCTCTAACTGCATATAGTATCAATATCGTTCCTATGCAGCAAGTGGTCTTAAATCCGTTCATTTCGAATGACGATCCGCGGGAGACAAAATATTCACCCTTATAAATGGCTTCTAATAAAATTTGAATTCAACTACATGTACATAGAATGACCTAGTAGGATGCACCAAGATGGTCAATTAGATATGCTCGCTGATTGGTGGTCCATGATTCAAATCATCCTCTTCCTTTCATGGGCCTGGAATTTAGGTGGGACCGTACTCCTCGAGTTTTCTTGACACGTACGGTTGAGTTCCACCAGTTAGAGCGTTCAAGCTCGCTCTCCCTCAGTTGGAGGAATCCCCTGACCAAGGTTTTCTTGACACGGTTGATTCTAGTGAGAGCGCAAAATAATGACTTCTGTTGAAGTGCAGTTCACCAACTCTGATGGTAATTATAAATGAAATGAATCATACTCGTTCAGTGTGTAAATAAATGATTCTGTAGCTCAAGAGGATGGAGAGATTAGTCCTAATTCCTTGATTACGGCCATAAAGCTTAAGCATAAACCCTAATTCCATGACCAAAATAAATAAATAAACCCTAATTCCCAAAGACATGCACCCACCCGGGAGCGTGCATTGGCCAGGACAATTCTTTCAGGTGTACTTTAAATTTTTCTTTACAAATAATCAACTAGCTTTGTGATTTCCAGGTCTCTGACATATGGAACATTTTAGGAATTGTAGCCCCAAAATTAGAGAACCAAATCCCTACTCCCCCACCCCGATAATAAAAATAAAAAAAAAACCCACAGAGAGAACTTGGTCGACAAGCCAAAAAGCCCCCCACTATCCAACCCTATATCCCTTTAACCCCATCCATGTAACTAAAATACAATTCATGTACCGTATTTTAGGGTTATGATGTTTTTACCCCTGCCAGTTAACAAGGAAAAGGAGGCTTCCAATTTTCATCATTCGGCCACATTAAATGCCGATTAGATGGACATTTTGAAGGGAAAAAAATCCCAAGTTCCCTCCTCCTTAATTTCTAGCTAAAAAGCAAAGCAATCATGTACTACCTCATTCAAAGCTCTCTATCTACACTCTCTCTCATGGCCATTTATTTCTCCTCGTAAATACTCTTTACTTCCTCACCTACTTCACTACAAAATGTCTGAAAATTATCTCCTTTACACGGTTACAAACACAGCAAGCAATGACGAGGGTGAGGGTACTTTCATAGTTATTAAGGGCTCTACTTAATTGATTAGCTTGAAGCATCAAGTGTTAGAAAAGCTTAAACTCCCCTTGCAATATTTGTCCCTGAAATGCAAATCGGAAAGGTAAAAAAGAAAAATTCAATTTAGTAATTGAAAATGATGAGGACCTGAGATTAATGTTAGAGTATTACAAACATTAACTTGTATGCTACTGCAGCTGTAGATGCCTCACCTTCTGAGAACACCTAGAGAGCTCCCGAAAATGTGTAAACAATCATTTTACATTTTGTTTTAAAATTATAATAATAGATGTTAAAGGTATACGTTAGATTTTAAGGTTTTTAGTTGGTTGTTAACCTTGTGAGTTAGTTTTATAGGTTTATAATTGGTTGGTAACTACAAGCGTTAGATGTTAATATTCTTAGTTGGTTGTTAAGCTTAAACATTAGTTGTTATGGTTTTAGTTGTTTGTTAACCTTATCTATTAGTTGTGAATATTGTAGTTATTTGTTAACATCATAGATTAGTTGTTAAGATTATTAATTTGTTGTTAACCTTATGAGTTAGTTGTAAAATTTTTATTTGCTTGTAAATATTTTTATTTGTTGTTATCTCTATAGATTAGTTGTTAATATTTTTAATTGGTTGTTAACCTTATGAGTTAGTTGTGAGTATTTTAGTTAGCTGTTAAGGTTTATAGTTGATTGTTAAGTTTTAGAGTCGGTTGTCAACCGTTTTAACCTATTCTACATTTCACCTTTACAGAACTATTTCGAGGGCCAATTCCCAATGCTCATCTACTAAGCTGATTCAATCATGTAATGATGAGTGTATTCTAAATGACAATCCTTCTGGGGGTACTATCATGATGATTGATGACATAATTAACAACCAAACTAATATTCTAGCTGAGTGGCATGCAACCATACTTGAAGAGGAGTAGAAATTTGATAGTGCTGCGGAAGTTAGATTAGCACTATAATACTATTTCATAGGAAAAAGTTTCGAGTATGATTTTTACCATAATGAACAAAAACATATAGGAGTGTATTGCCGATATAAGAACATACACAACTAGCCTTAGATGTTATTTTCTTCTCCACTTTGAAATTGCTCGACTATATCTATAAAGAAATTCCAAGCTACTCATACTTGCAGTCAACATGGAGCTAATGTAGGAAAATCAAGGGCATCCCAGAGATTCATTGTGAGCTAAATACAAGCTATTATGAAGGTTAGGCTAGACCTTCAGCCAAATGATATCAAGAATGACTTTCTCACATAGTATGACATTAAAATTAATTAAAGTAAGGCATGGCATAGTAAAGAGAGAGCACAACAGAACCTGTTTGGTGATGATGATGAGGCTTAAGATTCACTAAGATGGTAATATTTATCTTCTTATTAAATACTTATGTCTTATTTGTTATGTTTATGTATTAGTTTTGAAGGTTAACACATAGTTAGTAAGGTTACTCCTTAGTTGTTAAAATAACTCCTAAGTTGTTAAGGTTACACTTAGTTGTTAAGATTATTGTTTAGTTATTTAAGTTTATTGTTTAGTTATAAGGTTACTATTTAGTTGTTAAGTTTATTGCTTAGTTGTAAGGTTACAATTTAGTTATTAAGTTTATTGCTTAGTTGTTAAGGTTAATACTTATTTATCAACCTTCTTGCTTAGTTGTTAAGGTTACTATTTAGTCATTAAGTTTATTACTTAGTTGTTAAGGTTAATACTTGCTTAGTTGTTAAGGTTACTACTTAGTTGTTAATGTTCAATATTACTTTTTATATTTATGCAGGCATGAAACCATGGTTAAAGCTACAAACCTAGGAAGCTGTATCGCCATTAATGAGCTTGATGGCATGTTTAGGCTTTTATTCATAAGTTATAATGCCTACATTCAAGGGTTCATTGCTGCATGTAGGCCTGTTTTGTTCTTGGATGACACATTTCTTAAAGATCACTACAAATGTATGTTACTAAGTGCCACAGGATATGGCAGGAACACAAGAATATTTCTACTTACTTATTGCATATGTGATCAAGAAAATGAGAAAATTAAAAGTGGTTCTTACAAGGAGTGTTGTCCATACTACGTGGTGGGAAAATTTCTTACAATCCCCCACATCAATTATTATAATTTCTGATGCCGACAAGGGTATTATAGTAGTTCTTGAAGAATTCTTTTCAAATGCACTACATTCTAAGTGTGTCCTCCATCTAGTAGAGAATTTCAAAAAAAAAAAAAAAGATGAACGAGTTGGGACATAAAGCAAATAACGCTTAAATATTAGGTGACTTGTTGCAATCCGCAGCTTGTAAGTTCACAATATCCAAATGAGATGATTACATAAAAGAATTGGATTTGCTTAGATCATAAGGCTTATGTTACCGCAATGAACTACTTCCCATAGAGACAGGCAAATGCTTATTTCCTTGTAATAAGGTATGTTATTGTTTGTTTTAGTTTGTTGTTAAGTTTATTTCTTAGTTGTCAACATTACTGATTAGATGTTAAGGTTAATGATTAGTTGTGAAGGCTTCAGCTTACTTGTGAAGTTTATATCTTAGTAATGAAGTTTAAAGCTTAGTCGTTATGATTATAGATTAATTGTAAAGTTTGCAGATTAGTTGTTAAGGTTACATATTGTTAAGTTTATAATTTAATTGTTTTTTACGTCAATGAGAACATTTTCATTCACCTGTGTAAGAAATGTTTGTACATCAAGAGCTTAGGCATACTTGAGAATACAATCTCCCAACCTGATATCAAAAAAAAACAAACAAACAAACAAAAGGAGATAATCTAATATTACAAACTAGACTCTCAACTTATCAACCCAATCCATATAGTTGATAGGAATAGTAGCATTAAGCAAAATCATGAGCATGTTGATCTTGATTGCCTTGACGAGAGCCTCAGCTGACTTTAGAGGGTTATTATGAATCCGACTTTTTCTTTCATGCCAAACTGCATAGATAGAAGAAGCAAGGGCAAGCCTCCAAACTTGATGAACATAACCTAATCTTTTCACATGTAGTGCTAACCAACTATAGAGTATATCCCAATCACAAGACTGAAACGATAATCCCAGCCAAAGTGTGATGTTATTCCAAACATTAGAATTGAATTCATAATTGAAGAATAAATGAGAATGGGATTCAAGCTTGCATTACGCAAAATGCAACTAGGATTTGCAACATGAACCCCAATCCTGATCAACCTATAAAAAGTGAGAAATTTTCTATTTGCTGCAATCCATACCATAAGAGATAACTTAAGCAGGTTAAGTTTCTTCAAACAACCTTATGCCAAGAAACAATAGATGTAGGAGGAAGGAGAAAGTGATAAGCTTAGGAGATTTTGAATTTACCATTAACAATACAATCCTGGCACATGAAGAACACCATTAATTGAACCCCATTTAGATAGAGTCATGTCTCTAACTTTTAGAAGCTGTTTTCAAAGCCAAGAAAAATTTTGCTTTATTGTAACATCCAATATAGTGCTCCTTTGTAGGTAGTATCCATGCAACCATTTAATATACACATAGTCTTGCTTATAGTGAATAGCCATATCGTTCTTAAAGTTGAAGCAGAGTTCCATAGTATTGCAGAAAAAAACCCCAAGACCACCAAACTTGTATTCATTGCAAACATGAGCTGAGGAAACTTAGTGTACTTTACTACCCTAAAGAAAATCCCTACATAATTCATCAATTCTCTAAAGCACCTTCTTAGGCAAGAGGAAGTTAGAACACCAAAAAGCTTGGAACCCCATAAGGACACTCTTGGTGAGTTGTACTTTTGCTACATAGAGGTGTTTTCTCATTTTCTAGCCTTGAATTTATTTAGTAATCTTTAGAAAGAGAGCACCACAATACGCTGAAGGCAATCTCTTGCATACCGAAGGCAAATCCAAATATCGTATGGAAAATCTTCCTTCTTGAAATCCAGCAAGGTTTAAAACATTTTACTCGGTTAATTTTCAATCCAGAAACAAAACCAAACTCAGTAAGATAGTTGTGCAAGGATGAAACAATTTGAACATCTCCCCTACCAAGAAGGAGCAAATCATCAGCAAAGACGATATGGCCAATTTTGAACTTGGAGCATTTAGGCTGATGTTTAAAAGAACAATGAGAAAAAAGGAAATCCAAGGACCTGGAAAGGTACTTCATACTAATAATAAATAGATAAGAGAATAGAGGATCTCCCTATCTAAGCTCTCTTCTACCTTTAAAATAGCCATGAAGGGTTAGGCCTGTCTATTCGGGCTTTGGCCCGGTGTCCAACCCAGATCAAGTCGGGCCAAAAGCCAGCCTGAGCTAAGGAAAAACCCGAACAGTCAGGCCCGGCAAGGTTTTGGGCTCGGGTCTGGGTCGTGTCGCTAAAGCCCAACCCAAGCCTCGCCTAGCCCCAATTTTGGGAGGTCCAGGTAGAGAAATTTGAGTCCCGGACTGAGTTAGGGAGCCCAAACAGCTCCCTAAGTAATCATTGGGACCGGGTCGGGCTCAAAAGATTATTTGAAGAGTATGCAGTAAAGGTAAGGGTTTTAATAGGCAATCGATGATAGAGAGGCTAATTGTTATGGGTAGTAGTTGTGCCTTAGGATCATCATGAAGGATAGTTTCTAAAATTGAATAATATTTTGTTGCACTTTTAGTTAAACCTTAGAATAATGAGGAGTTCGATATTTTACAATGGTGAAAAGTATATGGAATGGTTTCATATCCTATGCTTTACATCATGACTCGTGATTTACTAATAGTGCATGTTTCTACCATAGCATTGAAATTCGCCTTTACAACATCAAGACTGTTGATTGATGATCACAGCACATCGCTGGATCCATCTACCGTACAGGCGGTAATGTGCTTACAGGTTGGTGGAGGTATGAGAAGAAAACTTAAGGCATCAACCAAATAGCGAGTATTGAAGATAGACTTAATGAGTTGATGATAGGAGATAAAGAGTGGAAAGTTATTTATAATTTCTAGTTTTTGACTTTTTGAATGGAAAGAGTTGTAAATAATAGTGATATAGATGGGTAGGTGCCAACCTAGTTGGGATGTACTTATCTATTTTGATGCGAAATTTTTGAAAAATGTTGTAATTCTAAGTGATTAATGATTATCACATTTTAATTACAAATTTATACCCTCATTACCTATTTTATATGAATAAAGATATTACTAATAATTATTTTTATCTTATTTTGCAGGTTAATAAAGAAATAATGAATAAAAGCCCAAATGACTAAAATCCTCTGATTTTCTATCAATTTTTGAAGCCCAAATATGAAGACAAATGAAGGCCCAAGAAAACCCTAGGATCCAAGAGAAATTCGTGAAGAAAAATCAAGAAAAGACAAATTCAGTTGGAAACTAACCGGTTGGCCAAACGATTGGTTCGCAACAGATTTGATCAATGGCTGATTTCTCTTCCTTGGTGACCAAGTTTGATCCAATGGTTCACATCAACTTCGTTGGGCTATAAATAGAGGGGTAGCGGGAGAGGTTTGAGTGTGAAATATTTTATAAAAACTCCATTTGGAGAGGAGGGTTACTCTTAATTGAGAAAACCTTTTAAAAATTATAACTTTTGTTACACAATAAATAAAAATTTTTCACCCCTTCAATTTTCTTTCTTTTCTTCTTATCCAAGGACCAAAAGCAGGATGAGATGAAGATCAGGAGTTGTAGGTTTCTATTTTATTTTTTTGTATTTCTTTTCTTTCGTGTTCATTTAATTGCTTTGTAGTTTAGATTTACTTTCATGCAATTTAATTCCATACAATTTACTTTCATGTCTTGCCTTTAATTCATAGAGTAGATTTACTTTCATTGCTATTAGTTTAGATTTTCTTTCTTTTCTTTCTTTGCTTTTATTTTTCTTTTCTTTTGTAATTAGTTGAATTTTCATTCTCCTCCTCTTACTCTCATCTTGATTTTCTTTTTATTTTTTCAAAGATGTGGAACTAACCTCTTGTGGGGATCTAGTTTTGCATGAAACTAGTCTAATTCTCTCTTATATTTGTGAATCACTCTCTTATGCTTAAAATGATCATGTTTAGGCTAATCAACTAGAGAACTAATCGATAGAAGAAGAATTTGATAGTCTATGCTTTCCTTAAGTGGTTTGATAGGTTATGCTTATGAATTCTAGGATTACTATCTTATTGTTATTCTCCTCATGAGTATTGATTTTATTTAGGTGATAATTTGATAGGTTATGTTTTTCTTAAGTGGTTTGATAGTCTATGCTTAATAAATCTAAAATGAAATGTGATAAAAAGAGAATGGTTCATATTTTATAAGTGAGATTAGCTAATGGATTCAATTCTAGATTCCTTCATATCTCTAATTGAATCCTTCATCTTTTGCCTTCTTGATTTTGATTTCTTGATTTCATTTTCATTTATCTCTTTCTCTCTCTATCTTGTTTTCTTTTATTTACACTTATTCACCTTCACAATCTCAATCTCTCCACAACACATTTTCTTCCTCGTTTCATTTATTTTGCACATAATCCACAATCCACTCTCTAATCTTTCCATGACCACTTTCACCATGTACATAAACTCCTAATTATCACGCATAATTTGAGAACCAAAACTTGAACAAACTCTTCCTACTTCCCGTTCCTCGTGGGATCGATAATCTTATATACTACAACTTGATAAGTTGTATACTTGCAACTTAGGAGGTAATCATTTATTTCCCAATAAGTTTTTGGCGCCGTTACCGGGGAATGGTGTATAAGTAGGATTTTGATTAATTTTGGTTCCCTAACTTGTGTGTTTTTCTTTTGTGAAGGAATTTGGAACTTGAAGATTAAGAGTTGAAGAATCAAGATTGAAGATTTGCCTCCAACGAGGCTTTGGATAGCGATTGCGTGGGTAACTCTTCTTTCTAGCATTCTCAATTCCACCCTTTAGATAGTTCATTCACATTAGAGACAATTAGGATAAAAAAATTAAAAAAATTAAAAAAAAAGATTTTATCTTTGTCGACCCTAATAAACTTTATTTCTTTGATTGTCGACCATAATAAAAAATAAAAATATTTTTTATTTTTGCATCCTTTTTAGTTGCTTTTAATTTCTAGGGTTACATTTCATATAATAGTAGGAATTCACCAAAGTGATTTGAGCATCTTGATTTGGCACACACTTGAAAATATCTTAAGGGCAAAACCCATTAATCAAGATAAGGTGAGGGATTTCATCACCCTTTCCTTAGCCCAAAAATCACTAATTCCTCACTACACTTACCCAAGCCTCTTAAAACTGATTAGATGTTGGCCCCTAAGGATTCGAGCTCATTAAGAAACAAGAAATCCTTAAGTGAACCGGTCCAAGTTTATTTGGATTAATTGGTGTCTAAGGCAAGGTTTAGGGGTTGCGTAAGGCGCTCCGCAAGGAAAAAGGTACTTAATTGATCTTTGATCTCTCTCTAGTACTATCCTTACCTGGCTAATTACCTGAGTAAACTTTAATCTTTTCACTAAGGGAATTTTTAGTTAGGAGCTGGTCTAAGTCAAGTTTAGGCTTAACCCTAGAGTTAGGGTGATTGAAAAGTGATTGCCTTGATTCGCTTTTAGTTAGTTTTTTCTTTTTTTCTTTTTCTCATCATCTTCTTGACTTTTTCTCTTTTCCTTTTTCTTTTAAAAAAAATTTTGGGTTTGGTGTATGCAAGCTTGGGTTAGGGATAATACCAATCGTTTAATCCGTGTTGATTCATCTTTTGAAACATTTGAAGAAATGACCAACCCTAATCCACCCGTTCTTCAAGATATATGTTACCCAACTAGGAATGCAATCACTTCGTGCATTAAGCTCCCCGATGCAAATGGAACCAATTTTGAACTTCGACCGCATTTCATAAACATGCTTCCCAAATTCTTAGGAGTCGAAACCGAAGACGCATACATCTTTATCTCCAAATTTGAAGAAGTTTGCCTCATGATTAAGATGAGGGACTTATCCGAGGATGTTCCATTTTCCCTTAAGGACAAAGCAAAAAAATGGCTGTATAGCTTACCCACAGATTTCATCTCAACTTGGGGTGAATTTGTAAAAGTTTTTCGGAAAAAATTCTTTCCTATCCACAAAAATTTGTAAAAGTTTTTCTGAAAAATTCTTTCCTATCCACAAAACGGTCAAGCTTAGAAACAGCATTCAAAATTTTAAAATTGTCCCGGGAGAACATTTTTAAAAGTATTTTGATAAATTTAAGGATCTTCTTATCCAATGTCCTCACCATGGTCTTGAAAAATGGCGATTATGCCAAATCATTTATGAAGGATTAGATTATTCTTTAAAAACTTCCTTAGAGTCAATGTGTCAAGGGGATTTCATGAAGAAAAATGCTGATGAAGCTTAGGATTTTTTAGAGAGTTTATCCAAGAAAACCATGCAGTGGGAACATTGTGATGACCGTGTTTCATCAGTTTCCCAACCCAAAACCAGTGGTCTTTCCTTAGAAACAAACATAGCCTCTGAAGCAAAGATGGCAACGATCATGCGTAGGTTAGAAGCTTTAGAAGTCAAAGAACGTGCTCCCGCTCAAATCAATCAAGTTTCAGCCTCAGGATGTCATAACTGTCTGTCTCCATCTCATATTTTAGAGGAATATCCTCTTTTAGGACCTGGTCAGTCACTAGGTCAGATAAACGCTGCATTTCAGTGTCCGGTGAATGATCCATTTTCTCCAACCTACAATCCAGGTTGGAGAAATCATCCGAATTTTGCATGGAACCAGGGAAACTACTCCGGGAATCAAAATTTCACTCCCTCTTCAAACCAACAATTTCCTAGGGGAAACACAGTTCCTCTCAATTTTCAACAACCGAATCTATCATTTCAAAATCAGTCTCCTCATCACCAATCTGCAAATCACACTCCTCAAATTGCTGATCATGATAAACGTCTTAATGTTTTAGAAAAGGGTCTAGAAATTTTGATTAAAACCTCTACACAGACCACAAACTTGTTGACTCAAACATCAAACACGTTGAATTCCTTCATGCAATCAACCGGGCAAATCCTCACTTCCAACACTCAAGCCAAGCTAGGTTAGAAACCCAACTTGGTCAACTAGCTAATGCCATGAGTGAGAGAGAGAAAGAAACTTTTCCAAGTCAACCTGTGACCAACCCAAAGGACACGGGTGCAAGTTCAGCCTATGAGGCTCAAGTGAATGCAATCCATTCACTCCGATCAGGTAGAGAAGTCGATAATCAGGTTAGAATGCCTCCAAGCCCAACGCATGAACCCGAACAAGTTATTTCTCCTTCTAATGAATCACCCAACTCTGATAACCAAGAGCCTGAACCCGAACCTGAGCCTAATTTTGATCGGTTTAAACCAGTTGCTCCATACCCAGATAGACTCAGGCCTAGGAATCACTCCCCTCAGGAGGAGAAGATTCTAGAAACCTTCAAGCAGGTTAAAGTCAACATTCCTCTCTTAGATATAATTGAACAAATCCCGACTTATGCCAAATTTTTGAAAGATTTGTGCACTAAAAAGAGAAGAATAAATGTTCCGAAGAAAGTCTTTCTTGCTGCCAATATCACTGATATAATCTCAAAGTCCATGCCTCTGAAACATAAGGATCCAGGTTGCCCTACCATCCCTTGTATCATTGGTCATAGTCATATTGATAAGGCACTTTTAGACTTAGGGGCCAGTGTTAATTTGCTTCCATACTCGGTTATCAACAACTAGGTGTAGGAGAACTCAAACCTATCAAATGCACCATACAGTTAGCTGATAGATCAGTCAAAGTCCCCAAGGGTGAGATAACAGATGTTTTGATTAAAATTAAAGAGTTCATTTTCCTTGTGGATATCATCGTCCTAGAAACACAGCCTGTTTCCAATCCAAAAGGACAGATACCTGTCATCTTAGGAAGACCATTCTTAGCCACGTCTAATGCTCTTATCAACTGTAGAACTAGTCAAATGAAGCTGTCCTTTGGGAATATGACTGTTGATATTAATTTTTTCAATATAGAGAATCAGCCAACTAATCAACCTTTTGAAATAAATTACATTCAGGAGATAGAAAAAGAGAATGAGATAGACCTCAGTTTTGAGGAAATTTTTCTTGAGGCGAAAAATTTTCTTGAGAATGAGGAAGCTGTTGAAGAACTATTTTCAAATGAACTTAGATTTTTGAAAATAACCAACCAAAATGTCAAACCTTAAATTTTGTATTTGAGGAAATTTTAAAGAAGACTTGGTTGCACATAATTTTGTTAATAACGAATCTAAGTTCAAAAGCATACAACCATTAATACCTACCTTCCATTCTGCAAACATCACTAAAAACCCTAAAATTTTTGGAATTTAAGCACATCGGTGATTATATCATTTTGAAATTCTTCAAATTTCGGGGTAGAATTTTCAGCAATAAGGTAGGATTTAATGTAGAATGTGAGCTTCTCATGTTTCATCTTTTATTCTATATTTTCATTCTTTGTCTCATAATAATAAAAGAATTTATTCTTCTCTCATGTGAGAGTTTCTTGTTGTTCTTTATTTCAACACAAAAAAAAAACAAAACAAAATAAAGAGTGAATAAATTTTTTGGCTTCACCCCCTTATCTTGAAGGTATTTGCAGAATTTTTATTATTGTTCGAAGCTAGCCGAACAAATGTAAGTGCTTCAATTATTATCTGTTTTACTTTGTGCATAATAAAATTTGCATTGAGGACAATATAAAATTTAGGTGTGGGGGTGGAAATTAGTCATTTTGCTTAGTCAATTTTCCTCTTTTTCTTACCATTTTTATGTCATTTTTCTCTTCATAAAAAATGTAGTCACTTGCCAACTTAATAGAGTTGATTAATAATTGATCTATTTGATGGAATTTAAGTCTTCTAATCCTTAGTTAGTTCTATACTCAAGTTTACCTTTTATGACAACTCCAAATAAATTTCTTAAGAAATGATTTTCAAAGTAGTATACTTCACTAAAGTATTAACTTAGATTTTAAAGTAATGAAATTTTTGCATGTCTAGCTTAGAGTTAAAAAAATTTTAAGTTGTCCTAATCTATATATCTTTCAAAATATATACATATACTCATATATAAATATATGCATCATATATATATATAATGCAAAAAAATCTTGAACTCCAATGTGGTTCTATCTTATTAAGCCTAAGTTGACTGAGTAATTAAGCCAGAAGGAGTATTTTCATACATAATGACCTAAGCCCACTTGGGTTGGGATCCATTGGCCCAAAACTCTTTAATGGTCACTTAGAAAGCCGACAAAGTAGAACAAAATCACTATGGAATAAAGATTGTCAAATATATATATATATATATATATATATATATATATATATATATATATATATATATATATATATATATATATATATATATATATATATATATATATATATATATAACAAATATATCTATATATGTATATTTGTATATTTTTGAAAAATAAATTGATTAAGAGACTTGAATTTTTATTGAAACAAAGAGCTAGTATGTTCTCTTCAAAACTTTTATTTTTCTAAGTTAAACTTGGTTTTGTATAACTATAATGGAAGGATTTTCTTAAGAAACTTACCTTGGAGTTATGATAAAACGTTTTCTTGAGTATTAACCAACTTCAATTGGAATGTTTGAATATATCAAATGAATTAATTATTTCATTAACTTCTTTAAATTGGCAAGTTGACTGAATTTTGTGGGTATATTCACTGCAAACCCTCACGAGACTACAACTCGTCCACTAGGGTAACCTAGGGGTTTAAAGGCTTGTTGTATGCGCTAAATACAACCGCGATTCCTGCGAAAGTGAGTTAGGTTTTCTTTTTATTTTCTTTGCTAGAGGGCTAACAAAAGTTTAGGTGTGGGGGTATTTGATTATCACATTTTAATTACAAATTTATACCTTCATTACCTATTTTATATGAATAAAGATATTACTAATAATTATTTTAACTTATTTTGCAGGTTAATAAAGAAATAATGAATAAAAGCCCAAATGACTCAAATCCTCTGATTTTCTATCAATTTTTAAAATCCAAATATGAAGACAAACGAAGGCCCAAGAAAACCCTAGGATCCAAGAGAAATTCGTGAAGAAAAATCAAGAAAAGATAAATTCGGTTGGAAACCAACCGGTTGGCCAACCGATTGGCAACCGATTGGTTCGCAACAGATTTGATCAATGGCTGATTTCTCTTCCTTGGTGGCCAAGTTTGATCCAATGGTTCGCATCAACTCCGTTGGGCTATAAATAGAGGGGTAGAGGGAGAGGTTTGAGTGTGAAATATTTTGTAAAAACTCTATTTGGAGAGGAGGGTTACTCTTAATTGAGAAGACCTTCCAAAAATTATAACTTTTATTACACAATAAATAAAATTTTTCACCCCTTCAATTTTCTTTCTTTTCTTCTTATCCAATGACCAAAAGGAGGATGAGATGAAGATCAGGAGTTGTATGTTTCTATTTTATTTCTTTTGCATTTCTTTCTTTCTTATTCATTTAATTGCTTTGTAGTTTAGATTTACTATCATGCAATTTAATTCCATGCAATTTACTTTCATGTCTTGCCTTTAATTCATAGAGTAGATTTACTTTCATTGCTATTAGTTTTGATTTTCTTTCTTTTCTTTCTTTGCTTTTATTTTTCTTTTCTTTTGTAATTAGTTAAATTTTCATTCTCCTCCTCTTACTCTCATCTTGATTTTCTTTTTATTTTTTCAAAGATGTGGAACTAACCTCTTGTGGGGATCTAATTTTGCATGAAACTAGTCTAATTCTCTCTTATATTTGTGAATCACTCTATTATGCTTAAAATGATCATGTTTAGGCTAATCAACTAGAGAACTAATCGATAGAAGAAGAATTTGATAGTCTATGCTTTCCTTAAGTGGTTTAATAGGTTATGCTTATGAATTCTAGGATTACTATCTTGTTGTTATTCTCCTCATGAGTATTGATTTCATTTAGGTGATAATTTGATAGGTTATGCTTTCCTTAAGTGGTTTGATGGTCTATGCTTAATAAATCTAAAATGAAATGTGATAAAAGAGAATGGTTCATATTTTATAAGTGAGATTAGCTAATGGATTCAATTCTAGATTCCTTCATATCTCTAATTGAATCCTTCATCTTTGCCTTCTTAATTTTAATTTCTTGATTTCGTTTTCATTTATCTCTTTCTCTCTATCTTGTTTTCTTTTATTTACACTTATTCACCTTCACAATCTCAATCTCTCCACAACACATTTTCTTCCTCGTTTCATTTATTTTGCACATAATCCACAATCCACTCTCTAATCTTTCCATGACCACTTTCATCATGTACATAAACTCCTAATTATCACAAGATAATTTGAGAACCAAAACTTGAACAAACTCTTCCTACTTCCGTTCCTCGTGAGATCGATAATCTTATATACTATAACTTGATAAGTTGTATACTTGCAACTTAGGAGGTAATCATTTATTTCCCATCAATTAACAGTAAAGAATTTATTTTTGATCATTTTAATTTCTATAAAATTTGCTAATTGTATAATTATATAAGTGATTAATGATAAGATTGAATTTCTTTGTTAAAATTTTGCATCTTTTTAGTTACTTATGAAGTTGTTATTTTTAAACAAAAATCTAATTTTTTCTTTTTCTTTTTGACAAAAATAGAACAAGTTAAAAAAGAAAAATCATGTCGACTGGTGCCCTACCAGATCTACCCCCACCTGCACTGTGCCCTGGCCCTCCGGATATAGATTTATTTTCTTGCAATGTTAGATTTACATTTATGTTTGTTTACTTTTGTAATTTAGATTTATTTTTATGTTCATAGTTTAGATCTTCACTTATTTGTTCTTATTTTTCTTTTGTAATTAGTTTTTCTTTCATACTCTCTAGTTTTTATTTTATTTTTAATTCAATAATGTGGAACTAAAATCTTGTTGGAATTCTAGAATTGTATGAAACTAGTTTGATTTCTTTTATAATTTGTGGATTATTCTCTTGTGCTTAAAATGATCATGTTTAGGATAATCAACTAGAGAACTAATTGGTAGAATAAAAATTTGATAATCTATGCTTATCTTGAGTTGTTTGATAGGTTATGCTTATAAATTCTAGAATTACTATCTAGTTGATATTCTTTTCATGAGTATTAATTTTACTTGGATGATAATTTGATGGTTATGCATTCCTTAAGTAGTTTGATAGTCTATGCTTAATAAATCTAATGTAAAATGTGATAAAAAGATAATAGTTCATAATTTATAACTGAAATTGGCTAGTGGATTCAATTCTAGATTCCTCATATCTCTAATTGAATGCTCCATCTTTTACTTTCTTAATTTTTCTCTTTATTCTTTTATTTCTCTTTATTTGCTTCTTTTTTTTTCTTTATTTTCTTCATCTTTCTTTCTCCCCTCTCAATCTAGTTTTGTTTTCATTTGCATATAGTCACAACCACTCTCAATTCTCTCCACAACCACTTTTTATCACTCCTAATTGTCACACACACAACTTAAGAACCGATTTTGATTAATTCTTATAACATCTTCCTCGTAGGATCGATAACTTTTTATACTATAACTTGATAGTTGTGCACTTACAACTTAGGTTCTATTAAAACTCTATCAAGTTTTTGGTGCCGTTGCCGGGGAAGGTGCTTGTAATTAGAATTTTTCTATTTTGGTTCTTTGATTTGTGTGTTTTAGTGTGAAGGAACAACTTTGAAGGATTGAAGATTGAAGATTGAATATTTGCCTTCAAGGGGCTAGAACCCTCTTGCTTATGGTAAGCTCTCTTTCTGGTATTTTCAATTCTACCCTTAGTTAGGCTTTTCACATTAGAGACAATTAGGCGCTAATAAAAACAAAACAAAAACAAATTTCTTTTGTCAACCCTAATAAAATTCACCCTTCACTTGGACATTTACTAACAAGAGAATAAATTCAAACAAGAGCTCTCTTTCTCACATTTGTTTGATTGTTAACCTTAATTAAAAGGTTTGGTGTGTGTAGTGAGCAATTAGTGATTTCAATTAGAGATATGCGAATCTAGAATTAAATTCACTAGCCAATTTCACTTATAAATTATGAACTATTCTCTTTTTATCACATTTTACTTCAAATTTATTAAGCATAGACTGTCAAATCACTTAAGAAAAGCATAACTTATCAAATTATCATCCAAGTAAAATGAATACTCATGAAAAGAATATCAACTAGATAGTAATTCTAGAATTCATAAGCATAACCTATCCAACTACTCAAGATAAGCATAGATTATTAAAATTTTCTTCTACCAATTAGTTCTCTAGTTGATTATCCTAAACATGATCATTTTAAGCACAATAGAATAATCCACAAATTATAAAAGAAATCAAACTAGTTTCATACAATTCTAGAATTCCTACAAGATTTTAGTTCCACATTATTGAATAAAAAATAAAATGAAAACTAGAGAGTATGAAAGAAAAACTAATTACAAAAAGAAAAATAAGAACGAAGAAGTTAAGATCTAAACTATGAACATAAAAATAAATCTAAATTATAAAAGTAAAAGAACATAAAAGTAAATCTAACTATGAGAAAATAAATCTATACTACAAAATAAAAATGCAAAAATATAATGCAAGAAAATAAAGACATGTAAGTAAATCTACTCTACAAAACAATAAATCTAAAATAAGAGAAGAAAATATTACAAGAAAATAAAAGATAAAAGAGAAAAATTACATTCCAAGAGGGTTCTAGCCTCTTGATGAAGGCAAATCTTCATATTGATCTTTATCTTCATCTTATCTTCTTCGTCATGATCAAATAAAGAGAAAAAAAGAAAAATATGAAGAGGTGAAATTTTTTTTTTATTAATTACAACAAAAGTTATAATTTTGCAAGGTCTTCTCAATTAAGAGTAGCCCTCCTCTCCAAATGGAGTTTTTATAAAAATTTTCACACTCAAACCCCATACTCTTTACCCCTATTTATAGTCTACAGCAAGCAATAAGAACCATTAGATTTTACTTGGGCTCCAAGAATTAAATCTTAGCCACAAAAAAAGTTTGTTACGAACCGATTGGTCGGTCAACCGATTAGCCACTTGGTTGACCAACCAATTAGAATTTTAAAATTCTAAAAATGCAAATAGCTCTGTCTCATCGAGATAGGCAATTTTTATATATTATATGTTAAATTTCACCTTCCAGATTGGGAGATATCGCCGTTTCTTTGTGCCTAATTATCTTGAACATGATTTTGACTTGATTTCTTTTCATATTGGATCCTTATTTCTTCGGCTTCTATAGATTGCTTAACTTGATTCCGAGCTTCAATAAAAGGTTAAAAAATAAAAAAATTTGAGTTCTTTTATTTTTTATTCATTAATTCTTTATTAACCTATATATTAAGATCAAACATGTTATTAGTGACATATTTATTGATATAAAATAGATAATGAGGGTATAAAAATATTTTTAAAATGTGATTATCAGCCCGGGTCTAGGTGGGCTTTTTTGCCCGACCCGGACCGAAAAATTTGACTGGGTCAGGACGGCCTGTTTGGACAAGCCTATGAAGTGTGCCATTAAAAAAGATAGAGTAGGAAGGAGAAGAAATGTAAGTCATAATCCAATTGATCATTTGTGGAGGGAAGCCAAGACCTACAAGTATAGCTTTAAGGAAAGAGCAACCAGTAGTGTCAAATGCTTTTCTAATATCCACATTCAAAATACATCTAGGGGATATAAATTTCCTATTATAATGCTTAGCAAGCTCATGTGCCAGGAGAATATTATTAGAAATAACTTTACATAGTAGGTATTTAGTTTATAGTTTAGTTGTTAAGGTTACATATTAGTTGTTAAATTCTGACTTAGTTGTTAAAGTTATAAATTAATTATAAAGTTTATAGCTTAGTTGTTAAGGAAATTAGTTGTTAACTTGACAGCTTAGTTGTTAATGATACACCTTAATTGTGAAATTTATAGATTAGATGTTATGGTTACTATTTTGTTGTTAAACTTATGAGATTTTTTCATGTTATATACAGGTATGGCCATGTTACCTCAAATATTGATGAGTCCTTCAACAGCTGGATAAGAAAGGCTTGAATGTTATAAATCTTATCATTGACTGAGATGATACGCAAGCAAATTATTGAGCATATGCATGATAGAATGGTTTGGCATCGAAATGGACTGGATACTTATGTCCAGAAGCTGGGATAATATTGAGAAATAATACTTATCAAGGAAGCTACTTACATGTTAAACATTCAACTAAAGTTATTGTGGAGGTTGAATCTAATAAAATGTATCATGTAGATTTGAAGAAATGGATATGTAGGTGTAGGTCTTAGGATATCACACGCATTCTTTGTAAGCACGTTTGTAATAAAATTACGTGGATATGGCAAGATATATATCATTATTATGATTAATTTATGACTATTGAAACACTCAAAAGAAGTTATGAACCAATCCTATTTCCTATTCCAGATTACGTGAAACGTATTGTACTGCCAGAACTAAGGTAGCTAAAACCTCCCCTTACCAGAAAAAGACATGGAAGACCATGTACTAGACGAAGGAACAACAGACCACTAAATACCCATCCAGTTAAGTGCTTTTGATGCCACATTGGAAGTTATAACCAAGCAACATGCAACAAGCCAATCTAGTTTTTAAGCTTGTATGTTCGTTGTTAAGGTTCTAAGTTAGTTGTCAACTTTTTTGTATTAGTTTTAACCTTTTGAATTAGTTGTTAATGTTGAAAATTAGTTGTCAATCTTTTGTATTAGTTGTTAACATTTTGAGTTAGTTATTAAGGTTCTAAGTTTGTTGTCAAACTTTTGTATTAGTTGTTAACCTTTTGAGTTAGTTGTTAAGGTTCTAAGTTAGTTGTCAAACTTTATATTTTCTATTAAAACTATATATTAGTTGTTAAATCCTTGAGATTGTTGTTAACCCTTTTAGTTACTTTTCAAACTATTGTGTTTATTGTTAAGTATATGTACTAAACTCTTTTGTTGCCAAACCTACAAACACAAGAACATCATACCATAAACAAAAATATTTACAATCATGTTGAAATATTTTGAGTAACTATTTAAAATTATTTTTAAAGATAGATATGCCTATGATCCTTCTATTGGTGCAGTATCAGATTGTTTTGCAAATTTATCCACATCTCATCGTCAAGTTGATAAATGAGTTTTTTCTTCATTCTCCCTTTGATGAGTAAATGAGCGGTGAGCTTCGCCCATATTACCCATGTTGAATGATCTTCTAGAGTCAAGTGCAGGACATCTTTGCCTTCAAGTATTGCTTTTACATATAGGTAGGTGTAAATCTCGCAGTCATACCTACAAATAAATAAATTAAAATTATTAATAACTAATCTACAAACTTAACAACTATGCTATAAACTTAACATCTATGCTACAAATATAACAACTAATCGACAAATTTAACATCCAATCTACAACCTTAATAACTAAGTCAAATATATCAACTAAGCTACAAGCTTAACAACCAATCTGCAATATTAACAACTATACTATAACCTTAATAACTAATGAATAATCTTACTGTAATTTTAACAACCAATTTATAACATTAACAACTACACTATAACCTTAACAACTATGTTATAACCTTAACAACTATGTTATAACCTTAATAACTAAACTGTAAACTTAACAACTACAATGTAACCTTAACAACTAAATTAAAGCTGTAACCTTAATAACTAATGAATAAAATTAATAATAAGTAGAGTTTCAGAAAATATGTGATTCTCTCCTCACATGGAATAGTTTCATCTTGAAATACAAGGTAGATATTGTTCTTGTCGAATCTCGCTTTCATATAGTTGAAGAATTTAAGAATATTCTGCACAAGTTGCCTATGATCAGAACAGTCATTGATGGAGCTACAGTGTTTGGCCACATTATTATGATGTTCAACATGAAGAAGAGGTTAATGATCATATGGGACAATGGGACTTAATACCATATTGACCCCATCATTAATGAATTTCTTAATGAAAATATCATCATAGACAATTTATCAGCATGCATTTTGTGTTGTACCGACAAAATAAATAAGTCACTCACTAATATCATACATTAAAAAGATATAAGTCAATGAGCTATAAATACTTACACAAAAGAATACAGAGACAAGACCATATTTTTTAACTAATGCTTCATTCTGGGCCATAGCTAGCCTTTCACGTAATGTGTCTATTACTGCTTCCGTAACCCAGAAGATGTAAAAAATATATAAAATTAGGTAGAATTACTTTATGGCATAATAATGTTATGGTACTATATGATTCTTACACTATCATCAGGTCAACCACCATGTAGGATGTCAAGCAACTCAAATCTGTCCATGCTTGAATATGTAAAACTATACACTTTTAATTTATTATAAAAAATTAATTAGAATAGGCAACAATCTTCACAACTAAGCAATAACCTTTACAACTAACCAAGAACCATAACAACTAATAGATAAGCTCAACAATTCACGATAACATCAACAACTAATCAAAAATCATAACATCTAACAGATAAACTTAATAGTTAATAGATAACATTAACGACTACACAATAAAATTAATAAAAAATAGGTAATCTTAACAACTACATAATAAGCAACTAACAGATAACCTTCACAACTAACCTATAACCTTAACAACTAAGAGATTAGATTAATAATTAATAAATAACCTTAACAACTAATAATTAATCTTAATAATTAATAGATAATATTAACAACTAAGCAATAAACTTAACAACAAATAGGAAACCTTAGTAACTAATTGATAACCTTAACAACTAAGCATTAAACTGAAAATATAACCTAAATACTTACTTGTTGCACCTGCAAGTACAAAAATAATTGAGAATTGTATTCTCTTCTTTTGTAAGTTTGACCGCTACTTCTTTTGAAATCGCATAATTATGCATAATTGTGGGATAATCATCATAGAATTTGATCACAAAACCTTCACGAAAAGGAACCCCTTTGTTTAAATCATCTAGTAATTCACTTTCCTTCTTGAGCATAGGAGAATATATAAGATTCTTCCAAATTTCAATGGGATTATCAAGTTAATGGGCTCAATCTACTCATTAAAAACCACTTCCACTCATTCTTTATCCCTCTCATTCTGCTTACCTTTATTTCCTTCTTCACGCCTCCAGTGTAAGGGGTAACAACATGCTTTGAAGGCTTGAACAATCTTTTGTTTCATCTTTTTTACAAGTGTACTTCCTTATTTACATTTATTTTTCCCTTACTAAGATTTGTTTCATGTCGGCTCACACTTAAAGGTACTTTTTTTATCCTATACATTGTTTTCTTTAACATCATCAACAAAATCCACTTCAATTCCACCAAAATCCTCTTCTTCCACAAAATCTTTCTTCTCTACCTCTCCGCTAGATGGAGGGACTTCCTTCTCCACCTCTCTGGTAGGTGGAATGTCTTTCTTAGGTGGAGTACCTGACATAAGAAAAGTTGTCATCAATAACGAAAAGGAATAAAAAGCAGTAACCTTAATAACCAATCATTAATCTTTACAACTACCGACTAACATTAACAAATAACTAGTTACCTTAACAACTAAGCCATTTACCTTAACAATTAATTATTAACCTTAACAACTACTAACTAACATTAACAACTAAGCTTAAACTTTAACAACCTTTGTTAGGCGGTGGGATATCCTTCTCCAAATCTTTCCTTTGTGGGCTGCCTTTCTCATCCACCACTCTTCAAAGCTTATCAGTCTTCTTCTTCACCTCTTTCTTCTCCATCACTTTCTTCTCAACCACTTTCTTTTGTGGAGGTGGACAACCATGCTTCTTTGTGGACATATCCAAAATACTTCTATGGAGGCAGTCCATCCTTATTTCTTCTGCTATTTTCAGCTTAACATTCGGATTATATGACCTCAAGTCCTTGTTAAGCCATTAGATTTCTTCTAACAACATAGCTATATCTTTTGTGTGGGTAGCTCTATGTTCTTTATATTTCTTCTCCATGTCGCGATGTAGTTTTTGATTTAACATTGTGATCTTTTTCCAAAACTTGAGCTGATTAAGTAATTCGAACAAATCAATTGCTTCATCATATTGCTCAATAGCTTCATTAATATTTTGTGCAATAACCTTAATAACAGTGAATTAAAAGTTTTAGATCAATAAGCATTTTAAATAAAAGCAATAACCTTAACAAGTAATCACTAACCTTAACAAATAATCGTAATATTAACAACTAACATATAACCTTAACAACTAAGCAATAACCTTAACAACTACTAACTAACATTAACAACTAAGCAATAACCTTAACAACTAAGCAATAAACTTAACAACCAACAAGTAACATAAACTTTAAAGACAAAAGTTTAAATTTAACAATATAAAATGCTTACCCATGCTGGAAGGTTATGCACATTGTTTTCTCCCTGCCTGATATTTATTTTAGGGGTATCTTTTCTTGGGCTAGGTGCTCAAACACTCTTAACTTTCTCCTTCTTCTTCTCCTTATAATTCATCCCACATTCTTTTCTTGTTTCTCTAACAACTCTACCTTTCTCCTTCTCCTTCTCTTTCTCCTTCATTCTCTTTCTCCTTCTCATTCTCTCTCAAATCTTTTCATTGTTCTCAATAAACTTTGGCCTTCTCCTTCTCCCTCATTTTCTTTGTAAGTTTATTCACCAACTTTTTAGGGTCTTTTTGGGGATTTCTGAAAGCTTTATCATAGTTGTCTGAGCTTTAGCTTTAATTGTAGAGGCTCTGAATGGAAACCCCCCCCCCCCAACATCTCTTAGTTTTACCCAGTTTGTAAGAGGTGGTTTTAATTTATAAGAAGTTTCAAATTTCTTAATCCCCATGAGTTGATAGTATTAAAGTTGCACAGAGAAATATAATTATATGAACAAAGCAGTTAAATTAATAGAAAAGCAAGAACCTTAACAACTTGTCCGATGTTTTAACATTTCTACCATTAATCTTCACAACCAAGCAATAACCTTAACAATTAATAAATAACCTTAACATCTAATTAGTAACATTAATAATTAAGCATTAACCTTGACAATCAAGCGGTAAGCTTAATATCTAATCGATAACTTTAACAATAACTCATTAACCTTCACAACCAAGCGGTATGCTTAACATATAATCGGTAATGTTAATAATTAAACAATATCCTTCACAACCAAGTAGCAAGCTTAACATCTAATCTATAACCTTAATAATTAGGCAATAACCTTCATAACCAAACAGTGACCTTAAAAAATAAGCAATGACCTTAACAAATATGCAATAACCTCAACAACTAACCATTATACTTAACAACTATGCAGTAACCTTGGCAAGTAACATATAACCTTAACAAGAAAGCTATAACATTGACAATAAAAAAACTTATAGAAACTAGCTAGATATATCCTTGAAGATATAGAATTTTCTGGCCTTCTTCGCTTCCTTTCAAGGTAGCTTCTACTTCTGCATTTTTTTCATTGTAAATACAGGTCCCCGAGCGGTATTCTTCACTTGTTCAATACTATTTATAAATTTGAACAAGTGTCTTAGAATCCTATGAACTATACTTAGACACTAAATTATATTGCGCAGATAAAGGATTTGAAGTAGGACAAAGTTCTTAATGTCTTCACGCTTTGTAGAACATACGAGCTTCATGAGAAGAACCTCAATGTAATGTCTAGTCAGTGCTAGAGGTGATACATCATTCTCATTCTCCTCTTTCTTAGTGAATTACAGTTGCCAAATGAGATTTTTTTTATTTCTATTGGGACCCACCAGCTCCCCTTCAATTGAGAATCATGTACGGTTCGTAACCCGTTTGATTTCGAATGAGCACTCTATATCTTCACCAGTATTAAAATCTATGAAGATAAACTTTTTTTTTGCTCTTGTCCCACTAACACATGTTCAAATGTGGGTAGATCAAGACCAGGTTGCCCAAAATGCGCGTAATGTTTGAACATGCATTCTTCATAGGCATCCCAATATCATTTTACCATCATAGGAATAAGCTCGTGCATAAACTCAAAATATGCAGTAAAGCTCGACGTAGGATAGAACTCAAAAGCAATCTTTGGTCTGAAAAGGGCAAAACAAATACACATAATTAGTTTGTTATGTGAAATATAAGAAAAGAATAAACTAACTATTAGCCTTCACAACTAACAAATAGCCTTCACAACTAATCAATAACCTTAACAACCAACAAATAACCTTAACAACTAATAAATAACCTTCACAACTAAGCAGAAACCTTAACAACGAATAAATAATATTTAAAACTAAGTAGAAAACTTAACAACTAATATGTAAACTTCCCAATAAAAGCTAAAGATAACAACTAAAGTATAAAATAAATAAATAATACATAACCTTAACAACTAACTATTAAGGTTAATAACTAATACTCATTCTTAACAAATAAGGGTTGTGTTTAAAAACTCATTTCTTCGGAGATGATTTCTTGGTGGCCAAAGCTTTCCTCTTAGTTCTTTTTCTTATGTCTAACACAGCTTTGCCTGCATCATCTGCGCTGCCATCTTGATGATATAGAGGATCTTCTTCTTGCCGATCAATAGGGCTTTTGGGTGTGGGATAATTTTGTGCGATGATGTGGAGAATTGCTTCAATTATTTCTTTAGTAGTCGTAGGTTCCCCAGCAATCGAATCTGTGCCTAATTTTCTCTCCGCAATATCAAATTGAGAGTCACATCAATAAATTCTTTAACAGGGAATATTATTTTTAGTTGTGAGTCTTTAGCCATTGTTTGAGCAGCGATGATGATGTAGAGGAGAATGGTGAAGAAAAATAGAGAGATGGAAGATCGCGAAGAAGAATGGAAAGTTGGAAAAAATTGGATTATGAATTTTTTGTGTTAGGGTTTAGAAGTGTGGGGTGGGAGAGATGGAAGAGATGAGAGAGAAACAAGGTGGGTGGACATGAAGTATGGGTGTGAAGGGTGGGGGGAAGTGGCAGCGGTTAAATCAAAGGGTATTTTTAGGATTTTGCTTTTTTAAACAAAGGTGACATGGAGCAGTATTTAGGGGGTTAAAGTGATGAAGAGTTTGATATTAGATGTTTTTGGCCTGTTGACCAAGTCTTGAGGGGAGGGGGGAGATTTGATTCTCTAATTTGGGGGCAACAAGCATTTTCCCCTTATTTTTAAGATATTCCTAATCAAATAGGTATCTCAGTCTCCTAATCATATTCATTCATCTTGTACACTAGGCCATTCTCAATCAAGACTAGCCGCTTGAAATGATCATATTCTTGATCTAGAGAAGATCTGTTAATTCTGTTATTAATTAATATTTCTATTGTGCTCCCACTTTATTGTATATCATTTTTATTGTTATGATATCAGAGCAATTCAGGTTCAAATTCTGCTAGCCACGAACTTAAAGCAGGTTACAAAAGAAGATATTGATGCGTAAATTTGATTTTCAATCCTTTAAAATGGCATTTAACTTGTGGTAGTGCGTTAACTAGAGTACAAAGTTTCAGCCTCAACACAATTCCCACAATAATTTAGGATATTTGGTGTAGTGGATCTTCTTCTTATTTCCCTTTTTTTTAATGTATATTTTTTCACGTTTCTCCAACTAATAAATTGGAAACTTTGTGTCGAGTCTCCACTGATGAACTTTTCATTCTTTCAGCCCCCTTGACAAAAGTCATGTGTGTCAAAACCCTTTGACCTCCTTTTTCCTACTTTTAACCCCTTACACCATTTTCTTTCCTAACTTGCTCATCTTATCTTCCCAAAATGCTCTTTTCTTTAAAAAGTTTCTCCAAAAAACTCTCATCTTCAATCTCCTAACCCTTTGATTCTCTTCAACTATGCCCTCAGTTAGCTCCTCTTGCCTCTCTCCTATTCCTTCGCCATCTCTGACCTCCTCCTTAACTTCAATTTTGCTCTCCTTGTTCTCCTTCTCCTCCTTCAACTCCACCATTTCATCTTCCTCTTCCTTCTGCACTGCACCTTTGCCTTCCTCCTCCTCCTCCATCTCTACAACTGCATATTTTGAAAATAGTCCTCCAAATCTTCATATTTTAAAATTAGTCCCCCAAAATTATAAGTGTTTCGAAACTAGTCCCCTAAATCTTCATATTTTAAGATTAGTCACCTGAGTATTTTGAGTGTTTTGAAATTACCACCCCAAATCTTCCAGCTTGGTGCGAACTAGAGGGACTAATTTTAAAACACTTGATTTGGAGAACTAATTTCAAAAAAATATGAAGATTTGGAAGACTAATTCAAAATATGTAGATTTTAGAGACTAATTCAAAATATAAAGATTTGGGGGCTAATATCTAAAGAATCCTAAAATATATGATAGATAATTGTAAGATAAGTACTATATTAGGAAAAATCCTTAACTATTAATAGGTGGTTAGAATTGAAGAAGTAGAGTCTCCATTACTTTTTTCATGAGTGTTGACGAAAGATGTAAGGATAGAGATAAAGGTAATACGTCTTGCTAGTACTTTCATAACACTGTAATGAAGATAACATGTATCCTTTTTTGCTTGTCATCATGTTTAAGATAAATTGGCGGTAGCTCCAACATATATGATTCAGTTGAGCACAATCATCGTGGATTATCTTCCCTAGTGGTATCTACTCTAATTCTAATGGTATCATCTGTAATAATAAAAGTAAGTAAAATGTATGTATAAGTACACAATCAAGTGGTGTCTTATGATACCACTGGACACTATATAGCTCCACTGGTTGAGCAGGAGAATAGTACAAATAACCTTTTACAATTTAAGTTTTTGTAATAACTTAATTTGCTACCAATGTAATCACGTGGTTGCATTTCTTAACGCGCGCAACTCACTTTGAAAGCTGTAATCTTACTCTAAGTAAGCATCTTATAATCATATCCGCACGCGTCCACCTCTCCATCTCCAACGCCGGGTGCTACCAGAGACACAGGCTGACGATGACCCTCAACTCAGAAGACCTAACATGTTATCATTTGGAAACTGATTGAGCTCCAGTTATCGTGGATTTTTTCTTAAATATTTTCTACTACTTAGTGGACAGATAACAGAAAACGCGTCCTCGCCAACTCTTCATTATCGCTTTTAATTGTACTCAACATGATTCGGATTATATTTTTAACCATGCTAGCTGAACCAATCTAACTAGCTAAACTAGCCTAGCTTTCTTTGGACCAGCTTGTATAACTAGCTAGTCAACACATTTTTGTTTTCTTTTCTTTTTTAGGTCAACGTATGCAGCTTTTTTGATGGAGTTTGCATTGAATCATAGTTATGCTCAATTCAATTGTGAATGAGTACAATATTTTAACAGGATGAGATGCGAGCCCCCATTTCGAGGAGAAAGTATTAAGTATGGAGGATCCATAGTATTAAATATGCACTCAAAGAGTATCAATGATGGGGATTAAAAAAATGTTAAGTTGCAAATGTACAACAATCAAATTATATATTTAAGATATCGATGCATGGGAGAGGAGAGTATTAGAAAAATAGATCTAAGTGGGTTCTTAAATTGTGTAGGAAACAGATGAGGTTGGTAAATACAAGTGGTGTGTGTTTTGGGTAAAGGTTTGTAACAAAAAAAAAAGGCTAAAACAAGGGGAAAGAATGAGAGAAAATAAAGAACAAAATAAAAGCAAATCAAAACAAAATGAAATCAAAATAACAAAGTGAATGAAAACATAGAGGGAATCAAGAGAGGAGAATAGGAATATAGAATTAAATCCAGCGGCTAATTTCAATTTGGAATTAAGAACTACTCTCTTTTTATTCACATACTACTTTAGAATTCTTAAGCATAGACTATCAAGTTACTCAAAGCAAACATAACCTATCAAATTCACATCTAAGCAATATCACCATTCATAAAAGAGATAAACAACTAGATAGTAACCCTCGAATTAAATAAGCATAACTTATCAAATCACTCAAGGAAAGCATAGACTATCAAACTCTTTTTTTATCAATTAGTTCTCTCGTTGATTATCTTACACATAATCATTTTAAGCACAAAGATAGCAATTCAAAAACTAAAAGAAAATTAAACTAGTTTCATCTAATCCTAGAATTCCTACAATAATAAGCTACTCATATTGCAAAATAAAAGCAAAGAAAGAAAATTTATACTAGAAAGCATTAAAGAACAAGAAAGTAAATCTAAACTACCGAACAAATAAAGACAAGAAAGAAAATCTACGCTACAAAATAATTAAAAGAGCAAGAAAAGAAATCTACACTATAAAACATAAAATAAATCTACACCGCAAAGCAATAAATCTAATATACCAAACATGAAACAAAAATAAAAAATAAATTCTAAAACATGTAATTTTAAAATAAGGAAATAAAAAAGAAAATAAAACTTATATTATGAGGGATTGGCCCTTGTAAGCAAATATTTATTTTCATCATCAAAAAGAAGAAAAATAATAACTAAAAGGAAGAAAATTTTTTTATTAAAAATAAAAGTTCATAATTTTGAAAGGTCTTCTCAATTAAGAGTGATCCTCCCATCCAAAAGGAGTTTACAAAATTTTCACCTCTTCCAAATCCTTACTCTCTACCCTATTTATAGATTACACAAACCAATATTACCCCTTAGTTCAAACTTAGCCCCAAGTTATACAATTTTAGCCTTTAATCAGAAGGCATTGGCGGGTATCGATACTAGTATCGATACCACTGTCAATATGGGTATCAGTACAATACTGATATCGATACAACTATTGATATGGGTATCAATACAAGTACCGATACTTCTTTGGTTTTGATTTTTTTTGCTAAAATTTTTGGGCTCTTTTGTATCGGGCTTCATGGGCTTCTTTTAAGCTTCAATCAGAGTTCTTTTGGCCTTGAAGTAATCTTCATTGAGCTCTTATTTTTTAAATTCTTTATTACCTATAGATTAGATAAAAAAATATTAGCAGAAGATATATTTATTCAACAAAAATAGATAATGAGGGTATAAAAGCGATATAAAATATGATGATCAAATACCCCCCACACCTAAACTTTTGCTAGTCCTCTAGCAAAGAAAGAAAATAAAAAAAATTTCTAACTCACTTTTGCAAGAATCGCGGTTGTATTTAGTGCATACAACAAGCCTTTAAACCCCTATATTACTCTAGAGGACGAGTTATAGTCTTGTGATGGTTCGCAATAAATATACCCATAAAATTTGGTCAACTTGTGATGTAGGACACATAACGAGCAAATTCATGGAGAAGTGGAACGTTCACGAGTCAAATGCAGATACAGATGAATTATTGACTAACTGCAGAGAAACAACCATATCTCTCAATTCGGAAGGTGAATTCTAATATATTATATATGAAAATCGACTATCTTGACGAGACGGAGTCAATCAGCTTGGCGAAATCCCACAATCCCATCAGTAACACCCATTTTTGGCAGGATTTCAGAAATCATCAACATTTAGTTTATTTTTAGTAATAAAGTTAGAGTCAATTTAGATTAGGAAATAAATTCAATGCTAGAGTCAAATTAGATTAGGAAATAAATTTAATTTTGATTCATGATGTATTTTCTCTATTATAGGAGTCTTTTGGGGTAGGATTTGATACTTTCTATTTCTTTGTAATTCTAATCTTACTAGGAGTCTTGTTTATTTTTCTATTTAAGAAGAAGAATTATAAACCTCATGGCATTAGATCACTTTTATCAATAAATTTCTCTTCTAATATTTTCTTCCTGGATTCAAAGCTCTTCGTGGATTCGGAGATCGTTCTTTGTAGATTCAAACAGCACCCCTTGTTGGATTCTGAGATTTATCACTTCCGCGCTACGATAATTGGTATTAGAGACTTATTTTTCAGATCTGATGGCAGGCGACGAAGACCCTATTACCCTAACTCAGATTAAGACTTGCGTAGATCGACTTGAATTGGCAGTGGAGCATCTGAAACAGGGACGAATTTGAGATCGCCTTGATGGTCGCCAAAGATGTCATCGGACTCCGCATGAAGAATTCAACAATAGCATCGATGAGTATGAAACCCTGCGCCGAAATCACGGTCGTAGAGACTACTCAAGATGGGATATCTATGATACTAAAAATATGAGGATTGATTTACTGTCTTTCAATGGAAAACTAGATAAAGAAGATTTTCTTGATTGGATTGATGAGGTGGAGAGATTTTTTGGGCACTTGGGAATCGTAGAAGATCAGAAGGTTAAGCGAGTAGCCTACCGACTAAAGGATAAAGCAGCTTTTTGCTGGCAATCATTACGTGAAGATCGAACCCGTCAGCAAAAGCAAAAAATTCGATCATGGGCAAAGATGAAGGAATTGTTGAAAGCTTGTTTCTTCCTATCTATTATTATGTGTTCAACTGATATCCTAGTTCACACTCTAACTATGGTCATGAAAGGATTAAGCAGCCCCAATTTGATCTTGAGCAAGACCCTGGAGTTGGGAAGAGCATTGAAGTAGCAATAAAGAAAGAAGAATCACCTCCTGAGCAAAATATCTTCCGCACGAGATGCACTGTGATGCAGAAGATTTGTAATATTATGATTGACAGTCGCAGTAGCAAGAATCTTGTCTCTCGGCGTATGGTGAATAAGTTAGATTTGAAGATAGAGAAACACCCACCTCCCTACAAGATTGATTGGATTCGTAAGGGCAATGATGTACAGAACGATGAGATGTGTCAGGTACCTTTTTCTATCGACCGTAACTATGTCGATAAGGTGTTGTGTGATGTGGTCGAGATGGATACTTGTCATATGCTTTTAGGTAGGCCATGGCAGTTAGATATTGGTGCCACACATAGGAGCAGAGACAATGCTTATATCTTCAAGAAGGATAGACATCAAATTGTTCTCATGCCTCTTACAGAAAAGGAGCCACCCGCGGTAGAGACTATTGATAAGAAGAAATTGTTGGTGGTAGATAATAAAACTTTCACAGAAGACTTCAAGCTATCTAAAGAGGTTTATGCATTGGTTATAACTAGAAAAGAAGAGCTTGCCCCTACCGAGATTCCTCTTGAGGTGCAAGCCCCTCTTGTGACTGAGATTCCTGATGTTGATAGAAATATGTTAGTGAAGATGGGCATTATGCATGAAATTTTTGAAGCAGTTGTGAGTAATATTACATCTGCGAATGTTGTTGCAATGAAGGAGAATAATAGAATTGAGAGTGAGGCGATTGATGACATCTGTAACTTGCTTAATGGAGGGTCCAAAAGAAAGGAGATGGAATGTGAGAGAAATTCTTCTTTTGAAATAAATAGTGTCAATGATTTTGACAAGATTGAGATGAAACTGTAGGCACGAGAATATAAAAAGCAATAAGAAAATAATTTGGAGGAGTTTTTCAAGTCATCTTTAGATCCACATGTCATCAGTCACATTAAAATAATGTGGAAAAGATTCATTTAAAAGTTTGATTCAAAAGAAGCCCTAGCTGAGAAAGTAAAAGAAGAGACGATGAAAATCAACACTAAGTATAAGGCGGACGCTGATCGATGCAGGAGAAGAAAAGTATTTATCAAAGAAGCTGTTATTCAAACAAATATAAGCTCGGGGTCGAGCTTCTTTCAACAAGGGGAGAACTGATGTAGGATGCATGACAAGCAAATTCATGGAGAAGTGGGACCTTCACGAGTCAAATGCGAATACGGATGAATTATTGACTGAGTGCAGAGAAACAACCATATCTCTAAATTCGGAAGGCGGATTCTAACATACTATATATAAAAATTGACTATCTCGATGAGACGGAGTCAATCAGCTTGGTGAAATCCCACAATCCCATTAGTAATACCCATTTTTGGCAGGATTTCAGAAATAATCAGCCTTTTATTTATTTTAGTAATAAAGTTAGAGTCAATTTAGATTAGAAAATAAATTCAATGTTAGAGTCAAATTAGATTAGGAAACAAATATAATTTTTATTCATGATTTGTTTCCTCTATTATAGGAGTCTTCTTATGGTAGGATTTGATACTTTCTAATTCTTTATAATTCTAGTCTTACTAGTAGTCTTGTTTATTTTTCTATTTAAAAGAAGAATTATAAACCTCATGGCATTAGATCACTTTTATCAATAAATTTCTCTTATTATATTTTCTTTATGGATTCAAAGCTCTTCATGGATTCGGAGATCGTTCTTTGTGGATTCAAAGAGAACCCCTTGGTAGATTCGAGGTTTATCACTTCCGCTCACGTTAACTTGCCACTTTGAAAAGTCAATATAAAATTAATTCACGTAATAACTTTAAACAATCTAACTAAAGCTAATTTTTCTTGAAGAAAATATCTTTATCTGAGAACTCAAGTAAATTTCTTAGAAATTTTTTCATTGTAGTTATACAAAACTAAGTTCAACTTAGGGACTTTATTTTAAAATTGTAAAAAATGTTAACTCTTTATTTCAATTAATTCCCAAGCCTCTTGATCATTTTATTTTCCATATATATTTATATATATATATATATATATATATATATATATATAACTTGAGAAATATTTAGATCAAGAGGACTTTGAGAAATTGTTATCCACTTTGAAGATTATTTAATAAAAATTTATTTAGAGTTATCATAAAAGGCTACCTTAAGTATAAAACTAACTAAAATTAGAAAGTTCAAACTTCATCAAGTAAATTAATTATTAATTAATTTTATCAAGTTGGCAAATGATAAATTTTTTAAGGGAAAGAAAAGAATGGGTTAAAGAAAAGAAAAGAAAAGAAATGGTAAAAGAAAGGATAAAGTAGAGAGAAAATATCATTAATCCCCACCCTCACACCAAAATTTTGCATTATTCTCAACATAAAGTATATGATGCGAGAAAGTAAAGTAGATAGAAAATAAACCATTTACATTTATTAGGTCAACCTTGAACAATAATAAAATGATAAAATATGTAATTACCTTTGGTATGAGGAAGATGTAACAAAAATTTCTTTTTTTTCTTTCTTTTTTTTCTTTGCTTTCAAAAGAATAAGAAACTCTCAAACGAGAGAAGAATAAAATATTTTTCTTATATTATGAGACAAATAGTAAAAATATAGAATAAAAATTTTAAAATGAAAAGCTCAAGTCCTACATTAAATCCTACTATATTGCTGAAAATTCTACCTTAGATTTTAAAGAAGTGTAAAATAATTAACTCTATTTCATGCTTGAATTTAGTTCTTTCGGGGTTTTAGTAATTTTGCAGTATTTTATGGTAGGTTGATAATGAGTAATCAGTCAAACCAAAATCAATTTGTATGTCGTTCACGTGCATTTTCATTGATGAAATGTTGGGTTCAGAATTGGATCAAAGGTTAGAATATTATTCTAATTCCTTGAAGAACTCATTATCAGCACCGAAAATCTCTTCTAAATTAGGGTTCATGATTGAGTCATGATGACATGATTGGTCCATCTTTCCTAAAAATTCAAGTTCTTCATTAGAAAGACTAATTTCTTTATTAATGATCTCCTTAAAACTCAGGTCAGTAAGATCTGACTCATACTCCCCTTCTAACTACTTACTCGATATTCTATAGATGTGGTTCTCTTCTAAGGGGTTGATCTGATGAATAAGTCGGCTGGTTCTCTAGATTGAAAATATTAAGGTCAATAGTCATGTTCTCAAAAGATAACATCATCTGACCGGTTCCATAATTAATCAAAGTATTTGAGGTTGCTAAGAACGGTCTACCTAAGATAATTAGGATTTGACCTTTAAGATTGAAAACGAGCTGCGTTTCTACGACTATAAAATCAACGTAAAAAATAAACTCCCCCACCTAGATCAGAACATCCTCTATCTCTCCCTTAGGTATTTTTATGGATCTATATGCTAATTGGAAAGTATATCTGGTTGGTTTTAATTAACCTACCCCGAGCTGTTGATAGACTGAATAAGGAATAAAATTCACACTAGTTCCTAAGTTTGGAAGTGCCTTATCAATGAAGATAGTTCCTATGACACATAAGATAGTAGGACAACCAGGATCCTTATATTTTAAAGGCATGAGTTTTGAGAGCATGTCACTGATATTGGCAGCTAGAAATATTATTTTGGGAATATTGGTGGTTCTTTTCTTAATGCACAATGCACAAATCCTTTAAAAATTTTGCATACGATGAGATTTATTGAATGGCATCTAAGAGAGAAATATTAACATTGACTTGCTTAAAAGTTTCTAGGATTTTGTCTACCTGGGGAGAGTTTTTCCTAGACCTGAGTCTATCTGAAAAGGGAGCAACAGGTTTAAACCTCTCAAGATTGAGCTCAGATTCAGTTTCGATTTCTTGGTCATCAGAAGGAGGTGATTGTTGAATAGAGTTATCAGAAGGATAAAGAGTTTGTTCAGGTTCAGCATTTTGAATAGAAGAAGAGGAAGAAAGAGCTTGATCCGGAGATATTCTAACTAGATTATCTATCTATTTCCCTAACCGTAAAGTATGGATTGCATTAATTTGAGTTTGATAGGTTAAACTTGATCCAATGTCCTTAGGGTTTACAACAGGTTGACTTGGAAATTTTTCCTTTTCTCTCTCACTCATAACACTAGCTAGTTGTCTAAGTTGGATTTCTAACCTAGCTATGGCTTGAGTATTAGAATTAAGCAATTGGCTGGTTGTTTGCATAAAGCAATTCAGAGTTGTGGATGACTGAGTCAACTTGTTGGTGGTTTGTGTAGAAGCTTTAATCATGGCTTCTAAAATCTTCTCTAGGACACTGAAACATCTCTCGTGTTCAGAACTCAGTGGAATAGAATTTACAGTTGATTTTAAAGAGACTGATTCTGATATGCCAGATTGGGTTGTGGAAAATTATTTGGTGTGTTGAAAGGAACTTTGTTTCCTCTCGAAAAATGTTGAGTTAAAGTGGGAATGAAATTTTAATTTTTGGATAAACTTTCCTGGTTCCATACAAAATTCAGATGATTTCTCCAACCTAGATTGTACGTTAGAGAAAATAAATTATTTATAGAATACTAGATGCAGCATTCACCTGATCTAGTGGTTGATTGTTTCCTAAGAGAGAGCATTTCTCTAAAATATGGGTTGAAGATAGAAAGTTTTGACATCCTGGGGAAAAACTTAGTTGATTTGAGGTAGAGTTTGTTCTTTAGTTTTTAGGGCTTCCAACCGATGCAAGATTGTAGTCATATTAGCTTCAGAACCTATATTGGACTCTAGGAAAAAAACCACTGAATCTGGTTGGGAAAACTGATAAAACTCTTTCTTTACAGTATTCCCACTGCATGGTTCTCTTATATAATTTTTTTTTAAAATTTCCAAGCTTCATCAGTAATTTTCTTCATGAAATCTCATTGATACATAGATTCTAAAGATGTCTTTAGAGAATAATCCAATCCTTCATAGATGACTTGGTATAACCACCACTTTTGTAGACCATGACTAGGATATTGGATGAAAAGATCTTTAAACCTATTAAAGTACTTTTAGAATGGTTCCCGTGGAATTATCCTACAAGACTGAATATTGTTCCTACTTATCTTGATTAGGGGTTTTTTGCCTTTAAGAGTATTTTTCAAGTGAATGCTCAAATCACTTTGGTGAATTCCAGCTAACAATATGCAATACAACCCTAAAAATTGAAAGCAACTACAAGAGGATGCAAAGAAAAAATTAATTAGGGTCAACAAACAAACAAATGAGAGAGAGAGGGAGGGGGGAGATAGAGGGGGAGAGAGAGAGAGAGAGAGAGAGAGAGAGAGAGAGGGAGAGAGAGAGAGAGAGAGCTCTTATTTAAATTTATTATCTTGTTTAGTAGTAATTCAAGTGGATGATAGATTTTAATATGGTCAATAAGAGAAAATTTTTATTTTTTAATTAGTTCCTAATTGTGTCTAATGTGAAAAGCCTAACTAGAGGGTTAAATTAAAAATACTAGAAAGAGAACTTACCTTTACAAGGGGGTGACCCCTCTTGAAGCAAATCTTCTCTCAAGTCATCAATCTTCTTCTTCAAGTTATTCCTTCACAATGATATACACAAATAAAAGAATTAAAATAGAAAAATACTAATTACATGAACCTTCCCCGGCAGCGGCGCCAAAAACTTGATGGGGATGAAAAATATACTAAGTCGTTAGTGTACAACAAGTATCTAAGATATCGATCCGTGGTAAATGAGAGTGTTAAAAAGATAGATCTAAGTGAGTTCTTGAATTGTGTAGGAAACTAATGAGAGTGATAAATAAAAGTGGTGTGTGTTTTAGATAGAGGTTTGTCACAAAAAAAAGGCTAAAACAAGAAGGAAGAATGAGAGAAAATGAAGAACAAAATAAAAGCAAATCAAAACAAAATCTAATCAACACAAGAAGTAAATGAAAGATGGAGGAAGTCAAGAGAGAAGAATAGAAATCTATAATTAAATCCACTAGTTAATTTCAATTTGAATGAAGAACTACCCTCTTTTTATTCACATTTTAGAATTCTTAAGCATAAATTTTGAAGCTACTCAAAACAAGCATAACCTATCAAATTCACATCCAAGTAATATCACCATTCATGAAAAGAAATAAATAACTAAATAGTAGCCCTAAAATTAAGTAAGCATAACCTATAAAATCACTCAAGAAAAGCATAGACTATCAAACTCTTTTTCTGAATTAGTTCTTTTGTTGATTATCCTAAGCATTATCATTTTAAGCACAAAGAGAGCAATTCAAAACCAAAAGAAATTAAACTAGTTTCATCTAATCCTAGATTCCCTACAAGAATTAACTACTGATGTTACAAAATAAAAGTAAAGAAAAAATCTAAAATACAAAGTATTAAAGAACAAGAAAGTAAATGTAAGCTACAAAGCAAATAAAGATAAAAAAACAAAATCTACATTACAAAGCAATTAAAAGAGAAAGAAAATAAATCTACACTACAAAGCATAAAATAAATCTACACTACAAATCATAAATCTAATCTACCAAAATTAAATAAAAATAAGAAATAAAATCCTAAAACATGCAACTCTAAAATAAGAAAATAAAAGAAAAAACTTACATTGCAAGGGTTGGCCCCTTTTAAGCAAATCTTCATCTTTATCACCAAAAGAGAAGAAGAATAAAAAGTAAAAAAGGAAGAAAAGTTTTATTTATTACAAATAAAAAGTTTATAATTTTAAAAATCTTTTCAATTAAGAACGATCCTCCTCTCCAAAAGGAGTTTATAAAATTTTAACCTCCCACAAACCCTCACTCTCTACCCCTATTTATAGATTACACAAACTAATATTAGCCATTAGATCAAACTTAGCCCCGAGTGCATAATTTTAACTTGTAATCAGAATCGTAATGTGATATCAATATAAATAACAATACAGTATCGATTCGGTATGGATATAGGTATCGATCACGGTATTGATATAGTATCGATACTTCTTTGGCTTTGTTTTTTTTACTAAAATTCTTGGGCTCTTTAGTGTTGGGCTTTTATGGGCTTCTTTTGGACTTCAATCGAGTTCTTTTGGGCTTGAAATAATCTTCATTTGAGCTATTACTTGTTAAATTCTTCATTACCTTGATTAAGATAAAAATATTATTAGCGGATATATTTATTCAAATAAAATAGATAATAAGGGTATAAAAGTGTAATAAAATTTAATGATCAAATACCCCACACCTATACTTTTACTAGTCCTCTAGCAAACAAAGAAAAGAAAAATGAAAGAAAAAATATTCTAACTCACTTTCGCAGGAATCGCGGTTGTATTTAGAGCATACAATAAGCCTTTAAACCCCTACGTTATCCTAGAGAACGAGTTGCAGTCTCATGAGCGTTTGCAGTGAATATACAAATAAAATTTAGTGAAATTGCCACTTTGAAGAAGTCAATAAATAATTAATTTACTTGATAACTTTAAATAATCTAATTAAAACTAATTTTACTCAAGAAAATATTTTTTGCATAACTACAAAGTAAATTTCTTAGAAAATATTTTCATTGTAGCTATACAAAACTAAGTTCAACTTAGAGACTTTATTTTAAAATTCTAAAAAGAACATGCTAACTCTTTGTTTCAATCAATTCATAAACCTCTTGATCATTTTATTTTCTAAGAATATATATATATATATATATATATATATATATATATATATATATATATATATATATATATATATATATATATATATATATATATATATATATATATATATATATATATATATATCATTATTCCTTAGTGATTTTTTCTACTTTGTCGGGCTATTCTAAGTGAATATGTAACGAGCTTTGGGCAACGGATCCCAATCTAATTGGGCTTAGGTGATTAAGTATAGAAACACTCCCTCGGACTTAATTGCTCTGTCAACTTAGGATTAGAAAGATAGAATCACCTTGGAGTTCAAGATTATTTTAGTGTATATATATATATATATATATATATATATATATATATATATATATATATATATATATATATATATATATATATATATATATATATATATATATATATATATATATATATATATATATATATATATATATATATATATATATATATATATATATATATACACTCTAAGAAATTATTATTAAGCTCTAAGTTAAGCATGAAAAAATTTAGTTACTTCTAATAAAGTTCTAAGTTAGAGCTATAGCAAGGTATAATACTTTGAAGATCATTTCATACAAATTTATTTAGAGTTATCATAAAAGCTAACTTGTATATAAAACTAACTAAGAATTATAAAATTTTAACTTTATTAAGTAAATCAAAGAAAAAACTTACATTGCAAGGGTTGGCCCCTTTAAGCAAATCTTCATCTTTATCACCAAAAGAGAAGAAGAATAAAAGTAAAAAGGAAGAAAAGTTTTATTTATTACAAATAAAAAGTTTATAATTTTAAAAATCTTTTCAATTAAGAACGATCCTCCTCTCCAAAAGGAGTTTATAAAATTTTAACCTCCCACAAACCCTCACTCTCTACCCCTATTTATAGATTACACAAACTAATATTAGCCATTAGATCAAACTTAGCCCCCAGGGTACGCAATTTTAACTTGTAATCTGTAACTGTTAACAGGATATCAATATAAATAACAATACAGGTATCGATTCTGGTATGGATATAGGTATCGATACGGGTATTGATATAGGTATCGATACTTCTTTGGCTTTGTTTTTTTTACTAAAATTCTTGGGCTCTTTAGTGTTGGGCTTTTATGGGCTTCTTTTGGACTTCAATCGAGTTCTTTTGGGCTTGAAATAATCTTCATTTGAGCTATTACTTGTTAAATTCTTCATTACCTTGATTAAGATAAAAATATTATTAGCGATATATTTATTCAAATAAAATAGATAATAAGGGTATAAAAGTGTAATAAAATTTAATGATCAAATACCCCACACCTATACTTTTACTAGTCCTCTAGCAAACAAAGAAAAGAAAAATGAAAGAAAAATATTCTAACTCACTTTCGAGAATGTGGTTGTATTTAGAGCATACAATAAGCCTTTAAACCCCTACGTTATCCTAGAGAACGAGTTGCAGATCTCATGAGTTGCAGTGAATATACAAATAAAATTTAGTGAAATTGCCACTTTGAAGAAGTCAATAAATAATTAATTTACTTGATAACTTTAAATAATCTAATTAAAACTAATTTTACTCAAGAAAATATTTTTTGCATAACTACAAAGTAAATTTCTTAGAAAATATTTTCATTGTAGCTATACAAAACTAAGTTCAACTTAGAGACTTTATTTTAAAATTCTAAAAAGAACATGCTAACTCTTTGTTTCAATCAATTCAAGCCTCTTGATCATTTTATTTTCTAAGAATATATATATATATATATATATATATATATATATATATATATATATATATATATATATATATATATATATATATATATATATATATATATATATATATATATATATATATATCATTATTCCTTAGTGATTTTTCTACTTTGTTAGGCTATTCTAAGTGAATATGTAACGAGCTTTGGGCAATGGATCCCAATCTAATTGGGCTTAGGTGATTAAGTATAGAAACACTCCCTCGGACTTAATTGCTCTGTCAACTTAGGATTAGAAAGATAGAATCACCTTGGAGTTCAAGATTATTTTAGTGTATATATATATATATATATATATATATATATATATATATATATATATATATATATATATATATATATATATATATATATATATATATATATATATATATATATATATATATATATATATATATATATATATATATATATATATATATATATACACTCTAAGAAATTATTATTAAGCTCTAAGTTAAGCATGAAAAAATTTAGTTACTTCTAATAAAGTTCTAAGTTAGAGCTATAGCAAGGTATAATACTTTGAAGATCATTTCATACAAATTTATTTAGAGTTATCATAAAAGCTAACTTGTATATAAAACTAACTAAGAATTATAAAATTTTAACTTTATTAAGTAAATCAATTATTAATTAACCTTATCAAGGTGACAAGTGACAAATTGTTTTAAGAGAAAGAAAAGAAAGGGTAAAAGAATAGAAAAGAGAAGAAAAGAAAGGGTAAAAAAGGATAAAATAGAGAGAAAATATGACTAGTCTCTACATCCACATCTAAATTTTACATTATCCTCAATGTAAACTATATGATGCACAAAATAAATCGATAGAAAAGAAAATACTTATATTTATTTGGTCGACCTTAAACAATGATAAAATAATAAAAATCTACAATTACCTTTGATATGAGGAGGATGTAGTCAAAAAATTTCCTTTTTTTTCAAAAATTACTGAAACTCTCAAATGAGAGAAGAATAAATTTTTTTCTAATTATTATGAGACAAAGAGTAAATATGTAGAATAAAAGTTTTAAAATAAAGAGTTCAAGTCCTACATCAAATTACGTCTTAGTGATGAAAATTTTACCTTGAATTTTAAAAAGTGTAAAATGATAAACTCTATTATATGCTTGAATTCTGCTCTTTCCGAGGTTTTCAGTAATTTTTGCTGTATTTTATGGTAGGCTGGTAAGGAGTAATCAGTCAAACTAAAATCAATGTGTATATCAATGACGTGCATTTCCACCGATGAAATGTTAGGTTCAGAATTGGACCAAAGATCATAATATTATTCTAATTTCTCAAAGAAGTCAATCTCAGTACTGAAAATCTCCTCTAAACTAAGGTTCATGATTGAGTCATGATGAGCTGATTGGTTCATCTTTCCTGGAAATTCAAGTTCTTCATTAAAAGCCTGATTTCTTCATTAAAGATCTCCTCAAAACTAAGGTCAATAAGATCTGACTCACACTCTCCTTCTAACTATTCACTCGATATTCCCTCAATGTGATTCACTTCCGGGTGTTGATCTGATGAATCAGTCGGCTGGTTCTCTAAATTAAAAATATTGAGGTCAACAGTCATGTTTCCACAAGATAACTTTATATCACAGATTCTACAATTGATCAAACCATTTGAGGTTGTTAAGAACGATCTAACACATATAACTGGGATTTGACCTTTAAGATTGAAAACAAGCTGTATTTCCAAGACTATGAAATTAACGGGAAAGAAGAACTCCCCCACCTTGATCAAAGCATCATCTATCTCTCCCTTGGATATTTTTACAAATCTATTAGCTAACTAGAGGGTACACTTGTTTGATTTTAGTTCACCTACCCCGAGCTGTTGATAGACTAAATAGGAAAGAAGATTCATACTAGCTCCTAAGTCTAGAAGTGCCTTATCAATGAAGGTAGTTCTTATAACACAAGAAATAGTAGAACAATCAGGATCCTTATATTTCAAAGGCATGGGCTCTGAGAGCATATCACCGATGTTAGCAGTAGAGAGACTTTATTAAAAATATTAGTGGTTCTTTTCTTAGTGCACAGATCCTTCAAAAAATTTGCATACGATGAGATTTGTTGGATGTCATCTAAGAGAGGAATGTTAACCTTGACCTACTTAAAAGTTTTTAAGATTTTATCTACCTGGGAAGAGTTTTTTCTCGGCCTGAATCTATCAGAAAAGGGAGCAATAGGCTTAAACCTATAGAGATTAACATCAGGTTCGGTTTCGGCTTCTTGGTCATCGGAAGGGGGTGATTGTTGAATAGAGTTATTAGAAGGAGAGAGAATTTATTTAGGTTCAGTGTTTTAAATAAGAGAAGAGAAAGAAGGAGATCTGGATGTATTCTAACTTGATTATCTATCTATTTCCCTAATTGTTGTATAGATTGTATTCACTTGAGCTGGGTAGGTTAAACTTGATCCAGTATATTTCGGGTTTGCAACAGGTTGATTCAGAAATTTTCCTTCTCTCTCTCCCACTCACAGCACTCGCTAATTGTTCAAGTTGGATTTATAACCTAGCTAAGGTTTGAGTACTTGAATTAAGCAATTGATTAGTTGTTTACATGAAGGAATTAAGAGTGTTGGATGACTAAGTCAATATGTTGGTTGTCTATGTAGAAGCTTTGATCATGGCTTCTAAACCCTTCTCTGAGACACTGAAACATCTCTCGTAATCAAAACTCGGTGCAATAGGATTTACAGGTTGATTTTGAAGAGACTGATTCTAGTATGCAGGATTGAATTATGAAAAATTGTTTGGTGTCTTGAAAAAAACTATGTTTCCTCTAGAAATTAGTGCGTTAAAATGGGAGAGAAAATTTAATTTTTGGAGAAATTTTCCTGATTCCATGTAAAATTTAGATGATTTCTCCAATCTGGATTGTAGGTTGGAGAAAACTGATCATTCCCAGCATGCTGGAATGCAACATTCACGTGACCTAGTGGTTGATTATTCTCTAAGAGAGGACATTCCCCTGAAATATGGGTTTGAGATAGACAGTTATGACATTTTGGAGAAGAAACTCGGTTGATTTGAGCTGGAGCTCGTTCTTTGATTTCTAGGGCTTCTAACAGACACAGGATGTAGCCATCTTAGCTTTAAAGGCTATGTTTGACTCTAGGGAAAGGCCACTGAATTTAGTGAGGGAATTAATGAAACTCTTTCATCATAGTATTCCCACTGCATAGTTTTCTCAGATAAATTTTCTAAAATTCCTAAGCTTCATTAATATTTTTCTTCATGAAATCCCCTTGACACATAGATTCTAAGGATATCTTTGAATAATAACTCAATCCTTTATAGATGACTTAGCATAATCGCCACTTTTCTAGACCGTGATAAAGATATTGGATGAAGATCCTTAAACCTATCAAAATACTTTTAGCATGGCTTCCCTGAAATTATCATACAAGACTAAATGCTGCTTCTATGTTTTATCATTTTATGGATTGGAAAGAATTTTTTAAGAAAAATAGTAATAAATTTATCTCAAGTTGAGATAGAATTTGTGGGCCAGCTATACAATCATTTCTTAGCTTTGTCAGCAAAGGAGATAAATCTGAGCTTAATTGCATCCTCAAATAACTCTCTAATCTTAATCATAAGACAAACTTCTTTAAATTTAGATTAAAAAATATAGGCATCTTCGGACTCATTTCCAAAAAACATGGTAAGCATGCAAGTTCATGAAGTGTTATCTAAGCTCATAATTAATATCATTTACTTCGGGAAGTCTAATGCAAGATGGGATTGCATTCCTAATAGGATAACACATGTCTTGAAGAATGTGTGGATTTGGATTAGCCATTTCTCCTGTTCAAATACATATTCAACATGGATTAAGTGATAGGTTTTATCCCTAATCCAAACTCTAAGCACTAATCAAAGATCTTTTGAGATTTTTTTAATATCACTAAAAAAGAAAAATATCTATTAAGAAAAACAAATGTTAAGTTTTTAAATTTTTATATAAAAGGCAAAACTAAAAGATCTAAAAGATTTTTGAAAAAGAAAAAGAAGGAGAAAAGAAAAATATAACTAAACAAATCAAAAAATAACCACTTGAAACAATCACCCTTAATTCTAATGTTAAGCCTAAACTCAACTAGACCAGCTCCTAACCAAAAACTCATTGAGTGCAAAGATTGAGGTTTACTTGGTCAGTTAGTTAGGTAAGAATAGCACTAGAGGGAGGTCAAGGACCAATTAAGTACCTCTTTCATTACAGAGTGCCTTACGCAAACCCTAAACCTTGCCTTAGATACCAACGGAGTCAATTAAACTTAAACCGATTTACTTAAGAATTCCTTGTTCCTTAATGAGCTCGAATCCTTAGGGGTCAACGTCTAATAAGTTTTAGAAGGCTTGAGTTTGTGTAATGAGGAATTAGTGATTTGTGGGCTAAGGAAAGGGTGATGAAAACCCTCATCTTATCTTAATTATGGTTTTTGCCTTTAAGAGTATTTTTCAAGAGAATGCTCAAATCCAAATACTCAAATTACTTTTGTGAATTCCTACTAATTATATGCAATGCAACCCTAAGAATTAAAAGTAACTACAAGAGGATGCAAAAATTAATTAGGGTCAATAACCAAATAAATACGTAATAGAGAGAGCTCTTATTTAAATTTATTATCTTATTTAGTAGTTATTCAAGTGGAGGATGGATTTTATTATGGCCAACAAGAGAAAATTTTTATCTTTTTTATTAGTTCCTACTTGTCTCTAATGTAAAAAGCCTAACTAGAGGGTTGAATTAAAAATACTAGAAAGAGAACTTACCTTTGCAAGGGGGTGGCCCCTCTTAACGCAAATCTTCTCTCAATTCATCAATCTTCTTCTTCTAAGCTATTCGTTCACAATGAAACACACAAATTAAATAACTAAAATAAAAAAAGTCCTAATTACATGCACCTTCCTTGGCAACAGCACCAAAAACTTGATGGGGATAAGAATATATGCTAAATTGCAAGTGTACAACAATCAAGTTATAATATTTGAGATATCTATCCACCTAAGAAGAGTATTAGAAAGATAGATCTAAGTGGGTTCTTAAATTGTGTAGAAAACTAATGAGAGTGGTAAATAAAAGTGGCATGTGTCTTAGAAAGAGATTTGTCATTAAAAAAAGGCTAAAACAAGAGGGAAGAATGAGAGAAAGAGAAAAATAAAATAAAAACAAATCAAAAGCAAATCAAATCAAATCAAGAAGTGAATGAAAACATAGAGAAATTAAGAGAGGAGAATAGAAATAGAGGATTGAATCCACTAGCTAATTTCAATTTAGAGTTAAGAACTACTCTTTTTATTCACATATTACTTTAGAATTCTTAAGCATAAACTATCAAGTTGCTCAAAACGAGCATAACCTATTAAATTCACATCCAATCAATATCACTATTCATGAAATAAAATAAATAGCTAGATAGTAAACCTAGAATTAAATAAGTGTAGCCTATCAAATCACTCAAGAAAATCATAGACTATCAAACTGTTTTTCTACCAAATAGTTTTCTAGTTGATTATCCTATGCTTGATCATTTTCAGCACAAAGAGTGCAATTAAAAACCAAAAGAAATTAAACTGATTTCATCTAATCCTAGATTTCCTATAAGAATTAGCTATTCATGTTGCAAAATAAAAGTAAAGAAAAATATCTATGCTTAAAAGCATTAAAGAACAAGAAAGTAAACCTAAACTACAAAGAAAATAAAGACAAGAACGAAAATCTAAGCTACAAAATAATTAAAAGAGCAAGAAAATAAATCTATAGTACAAAGCATGAAATAAATCTACCCTATAAAATAATAAATTCAATCTTCCAAACATGAAATAAAAGTAAGAAATAAAATCCTAAAACATGCAATTCTAAAAAGAAATTCAAAAAGAAAATAAAACTTACATTGCAAGGGATTGGCCCCTTGTAAGCAAATATTCATTTTCATCATCAAAGAGAAGAAGAACAAAACTTAAAAGAAAAAAACTATTATTGCAAATAAAAATTTATAATTTTTGAAGGCCTTTTCAATTAAGAGTGACCCTCCTATCCAAGAAGAAGTTCATTAAATATTTACCTCCCTCAAATCCTTACTCTCTACCCTATTTATAGATTACAAAACCAATATTAGCCCCAAAGTTACCCAATTTCAGCCTTTAATCTATAACTATTAAGTGTATGTTAACGCCACTATCGATGTGGGTATCGATACTAGTATTGATACCACTATCGATATGGGTATCGATACAACTATTGATACGGGTATCGATATAGATATCGATACTTCTTTCGTTTCGATTTCTTTTTGCGCTTCTATGGACTTCTTTTGGGCTTCAACAGAGTTCTTTTGGGCCTAAAATAATCTTTATTTGAGCCGTTATTTGTTAAATTCTTCATTACCTATAGATTAAGATAAAAACATTAGTATCGATATATTTATTTAAATAAAATAGACAATAAGGGTATAAAAGTGTAATAAAATTTAATGATCAAATACCCCACACCTAAACTTTTATTAGTCCTCTAGCAAAGAAAGAAAATAAAAAGAAAGAAAGAAAAACCTTAACTCCCTTTCACAAGAATTGTGATTGTATTTAGCACATACAACAAATCTTTAAACCCCTAGGTTACCCTAGAGGACGAGTTGTAGCCTCGTGAGGGTTTGTAGTGAATATACCCACAAAATTAGATCAACTTGTCACTTTGAAGAAGTCAATATAGAACTAATTCACTTGATAACTTTAAACATTCGAATTAAAGCTAGTTTTTACTTAAGAAAATATTTTTATGTATAACTCCAAAGTAAATTCTTTAGAAAATATTTTCATTGCAGTTATACAAAACCAAGTTCAACTTAGAAACTTTATCTTAAAATTCTGAAAAGAACATGCAAACTCTTTGTTTCAATCAATTCCCAATTGCACTTAGGTTATTAAATATAAAAATATTCCTCGAGCTTAATTGCTTAGTCAACTTAAGCTTAGAAAGATAGAATCATCTTAGAGTTCAAGATTTTTATTGGTGCCTATTTTTCATACTCTTTTTCTTTTTCTTTTTATCTCTGTTTTTTTTGTTGAGTTAGTGTGTGTGTGTGTGTGTGTGTGTGTGTGTATATAACTTGAGAAATATTTAGATCAAGGGGACTTTGAGAAATTGTTATCCACTCTAAGTTAAGCATGAAAATTTTAATTACTTAAAATAAAGTTTTAAGTTAGAGCTATAGCAAGGTATAACATTTGAAGATTATTTCTTAAAATTTACTTAGAGTTATCACAAAAGGCTAACTTAAGTATAAAACTAATTAAGAATTAGAAATTTTAAACTTTTATTAAGTCAATCAATTATTAATTAATTTTATCAAGGTGGCAAGTGATAATTTTTTTAAGGGAAAGAAAAGAAAGGGTAAAAGAAAAGAAAAGAAAATAAATGATAAAATAGAGAGAAAATATCGATCCACAAGAAAAGAGAGTATTAAACAGATAGATTTAAGTGGGTTTTAAATTGTGCAGGAAACTAATGAGAGTGGTAAATAAAAGTGGTGTGTGTTTTGTATAGAAGTTTGTCACAAAAAGGCTAAAATAAGAGGAAAGAATGAGAGAAAACGAAGAAAAAGAAAAGCAAATCAAATCAAAATCAAATCAAAATATGAAGTGGATGAAAAGATGGAGAAAATTAGGAGAGAAAAATATGAATCTAGGATTAAATCCACTAGTTAATTTCAATTTTGAATTAAGAACTACTCTCTTTTATTAACATATTACTTTAGAATTTTTAAGTATAGACTATCAAGTTACTCAAAACAAGCATAGCCTATCAAATTCACATCCAAGCAATATCACCATTCATGAAAAGAAAATAAACAACTAGATAGTAATTCTAGAATTAAATAAGCATAATCTATCAAACCACTCAAGGAAAGCATAGACTATCAAACTCTTTTTCTACCAAATAGTTTTCTAGTTGATTATCCTAAGCATGATCATTTTAAGCACAAAGAGAGAAATTTAAAAAGTAAAGGGAATTAAATTAATTTTATCTAATCCTAGATTTTCTACAAGAACTAGCTACTCATATTGCAAAATAAAAGCAAAGAAATAAAATATGTACTAGAAAGCATTAAACAACAAGAAAGTAAATCTAAACCAAAAAGAAAATAAAGATAAGAAAGAAAATATAAACTACAAAGCAATTAAAAGAGTTAGAAAATAAATCTACACTATAAAGCATGAAATAAATCTACCCTATAAAATAATAAATTCAATCTTCCAAACATGAAATAAAAGTAAGAAATAAAATCTTAAAAATATGTAATTCTAAAATAAGAAAATAAAAAGAAAATAAAACTTATATTGTAAGGGGTTAGCCACTTGTAAGCAAATCTTCATCTTCATCACCAAAAGAGAAGAAGAAAAAATTAAAAATGAAAAAAATTATTTATTGCAAATAAAAAGTTTATAATTTTGAAAGGTTTTCAATTAAAAGTTGCTCTCCTCTCCACAACAGAGTTCACAAAATTTTTACCTCCCTCAAATCCTCACTCTCTACCTCTATTTATAGATTACACAAATCAATATTAGCTCTTAAGTCGAACTTAGCCCCCAAGTTACACAATTTTAGCCTTTAATCTGTATATGTTAATTGGGTATCAATATAGGTATCGATGTAGGTATCGATACTAGTATTGATACCACTATCGATATGGGTATCGATACTAGTATTGATACAACTATCGATACGGGTATCGATATGGGTGTCGATACTTCTTTAGTTCCGATTTTTTTTGCTAAAATTCTTGGGCTCTTTTCCGTTCAGCTTCTATGAGCTTCTTTTGGAATTTAATCAGAGTTCTTTTGGGCTTGAAATAATCTTCATTTGAGTGCTTATTTGTTAAAATCTTCATTACTTGCAGATTAAGATAAAAAATATTATAAGAGATATATTTATTCAAATAAATAAGATAATAAGGGTATAAAAGTGCAATAAAATGTGATGATCAGTTAACCTTTAGATTTTGTTCACGAATTCCAAAGTCCAACGATCCAGAAGGTTGACATTCATTTAAACATTTAATACCATATATCCGGATGCACTTGATACTTTTTTCATTTCGAGAGAGAAAACAATACATCATTTATTACTAAATCCTCATTTTTCTATTAATCCTAATTTAAACATATATTGTTATTTGGAGAGAACTTGCAGTTTACTGATTCTTTTAGAGTGAGTGTGTCTTCAATTCAAAGATAAAAGTTAGGGAAGATATGAAAAGAAGTACTTCACATTTTTGCGAAATTGTGAGTTGACTAGTTGCCACTACATAAAAATAGAAGACCACGCAAAATTTTAGTTTATTCTTATCCCTTCATGACTACATACTTCTATCTTTGTTAATATTAGTTTTTTTTCTATCAATAATTTTTGGACTCAGGATTTTTTTTGGGGAAAAATTGTATCAGGGCCCCAAAAATTGAAAATCGATGTGACTAAGCCCTTACAACTTTTACCCATGTGCAAAATCCCTTGAAACTGAAATTAAATATGATTCAGCCCCTCCACGTCAGTAGTATACACATTGTATACTGTATTTACTCTAAATTCTAAATTTACCCCTTCTTTTATTCTCCATTGACTGAAAATGCTCATGTTTATATCCCATTTCAAGACCCATGCCTCAAATCTACATCCTCCTCTCCGGCCTCCACTACTGGCGCCATCCCTACCGCTGCTACTCCTCCCTCCTCTCCTCTTCCTCTCTCCCAACCCTAACCTTCACCCCCAACATTTACGGCTACTCCTCCCTCCTCTCCTCCTCTTCTCTCATAACCCTAACCTTAACCCCCAACCTTCCTCCTCCTTTCCCTCTTCCTCATCTTCCCTCCGATCCTGCTATCTTCCTCTCGTAGCTCCACCTCCACTACCCCGTATCTCCATCCACCCAAACCACTATTGTAGGCGGCATCAGCGATGAGGGAGGTGAAGTAAGCAATGAGGGAGAATGGGGCTTTGAGAATGATTTTGAAGTTGATTATTGTTTATCATGATCGTCATGTACAACTAGGGGTGCCCAAAAATCCCATGGGCCCGAGCCGGCCAGTGCCCACCGGCCTAGAAATCGGGCGGGCCGGGTTCCGGCGGGCACGGGCGAGTCGATGGCCCGGCACGGGCTGACCGGCCGTCTGATGCCGAGACACGGGCAACGGCGGCCGGCGGCGGCCCGCTACAACGGTCACCTCTGGTGACCGTTGGTAAAATTGCCACAACGGGTCGCCGGTCAGTCTTACCGGACCGGCCACAATGGCCAAAACGGCCGTTTTGACAGTTTTGCCCCAAAAAACGGTCGTTTTGTGATGGTATTTTGGTCATTTGTCCAGGGGCTGCCTCTATAAATAGAGGGGGGTTTTCATTTATTTTCCTCACATCAAAACTCATCTACTTCTCTCTAATACTCTCTTATACATTCTTATACTCTCTTATACTCTCTAATGATCTCTTATACTCTCTAATTCTTCAATCAAATGGCTTCTAGCGCTGAATCGTCTAATAATGAAATCATTGAAATGAGTCCTCCTGCTACAGCTTCTCAGCCTACTTTTACGCCTTCTACCGATGTTAATCCTGAATCCGGTGGAGACGATTCTACACCAAGAGCTCCTAAAAGGCCGAGATCCGATGTGTGGACTTTTTTCAAAAAGTTAGACATCACCAAGGATGAACGCGGTAGGATCATCACCCAGAAGGCTAAATGTGCGTTGTGCGGTAAGATTTTCCAGGCTCATCATAAGAGCGGCACCAACCACCTCAAACGCCATTTAGATAAACACAACAAAGGCCAGACGCCTCAAGGTGATATCCGACAATCTATGATCTCCCAATCCTCATCTTCTGGTAGTCTCGGGAGTTGGAATTATGATGCTGCCCGAGCCAGGAAATGCGTCATCAGGTTTATCATTCTTAAAAATCTTCCTTTTAAATTAGTAGAAGATGATGAATTCGAAGATTTATTTAGAGATGGTTTTTACCCTGCATTTAAAAAAATTTCTCGTCAAACTTGTCAACGTGATATTTTAAAATATTATCAGGAGGAACAAGGAAAAATAATTTCTTATTTTCAAAGTTTAAACTGTAAATTTTCTTTAACTTCTGATATTTGGACATCTAGAGCACAAACTGGTTATTTATGTATCACAGCACATTGGATTGATAATGATTGGCAAATGTTTAAAAGAGTTATTTCTTTTATTGCAATTGAAGATGCACATACTGGTATTAATGTTGCAAATTTAATAATTGAAGAGCTTTTAAGATTAAAAATTTTAGAAAGAATATTTTCTCTTTCACTAGATAATGCAAGTAATAATAATGTAGTCGTTGATTTTATCAAACAATGCGTGTCATTGCCATGTCATGGTGATCTTTTTCATATTAGATGTATCGTCATATTTTAAATTTAATTGTTCAAAGTGCATTTCTTGAAATTAAACCCATGATAGAAAAGGTTAGGACTGTAACTTATATCCATAATGCTTCTGATCAAAGAATTAGAAGATGGAAATAATTCTGTAAAAGAAAAAATATGAAACCCAAACTGATTCCAAAAGATGTTGACCATAGGTGGAATTCCACCTATGCAATGTTAAGTGTAGCAATAGAATATAAAGAAATTATAAATGATTTTATTGCTTTTTATTCTTCTAGTTCTAGCTCTGGTAGCACCTATGGAATAACTGAAGATGAGTGGACAATTATAAGTAATTTAAAAGAGATGTTACAAGTTTTTTATGATGCTACAATATTATTATCTGGCTGTTATTATCCAACCATTACTTTAGCTGCTTTACAAATTTTAAATATTCAAAAATAATTTGCTAAATATCGTATGGATCCCACTTTTGGAGATATAATTTTTCAAATGGAGAGCAAATTTAATAAGTATTTTAGGCCTATTCCTCCAATTTTTGGTTTGGGGGTTCTTATTGATCCGCAATTGAAGGATATTGGCCTTCGAAGTTTGTTACAATCATTGTATGGTAATCAGATTATAGATTTAGATGATGGATCCACTATTACTGCTACTTCTCAGCATAATACTATTAGAAATTATTTTCAAACCTTATATGATGAGTATGCAGCTAAACAAGGTCTAGCTACACAACAGTCTACAGCTTCGACTTCTTCGAGCTCAAGTCGAGGTAAAAGTGTAAGTTTTGATAGGTATGCAATGGTAGTTGAGCTAACTGGTAGATCTGGACTTGGATTATCATTGGAGGTTTCTGAAATAGATGATTATTTAATTGCTTCTTTAATTAAATGTCAAAATCAAAATTCAGATATTTTGCAATGGTGGAGAGTATATGGATCAGTTTCATATCCTATACTTTCCACCATGGTTCGTGACTTACTAACAGTGCAGGTTTCGACGGTAGTTTCGGAATCCGCCATCAGCACAGCAGGACGTTTGATCGACGATCATAGGACATCGTTAGATCCGTATACTGTACAGGCGGTGATGTGCTTATAAGATTGGTGGAGGTACGAGAAGAGAACGCAAGGCATTGATCGGTTGGCTGGAATTGAAGATAAATTTGAAGAATTGGGACTAGCAGATAAATATAATGATTAAACAATATTCATCAAATTGTAATTTTTATTTCTTAACTGAAGATTTGTAATGAATTATTTTGGAATCAGTTATAAATAATAGTGATATAGGTGAGTAGGTGCCAACCTAGTTGGGATGTACTCATCTATTGTGATGCGATGAATTCCGAAATAAATTTATACTTGTAAAGGATTCTTGATTATTAATAAAGAAGTTATTTTTAACATCTATCATTTTTTATTTTTGTATTTGTAATTTATGTAATTTCAAGTGATTAATAATATTATTGTTTTTATTAAAATTTTGTGTAAATTTTTAATATAAAATTTCAAATTTAAAAATAGTTTAAAAATTTTTTTTAAAATTTTTTAATAAAAAAGGGCAGCCCTTCCGAGGCCGGGCCTGGATTGGGCTCGGTTTTGCCCGGCCGGACCCGTTTTCGGGCGGGCGGGCCGGCCCGGATGGACACCCCTACGTACAACTAATTTGTCCAGGAGCTGCGGAGATAGACTGCAATCAATGCGCTGATGAGCATCAATGAACCTTTTGACCGTTCGATTGATTCTGGTAGAGGCGAGGTATTTGGTAAGGAGGAGTATGTTTGGTTAACATATCAACATGAATGGGACTACTCAAGGGGTGATTGAAGCGCGATTTGATTGTTTAATATCGATTGATTTATGGTTAAAGTTAGTTGAAATGATAATTGAATATGGTACTGTTTTCATGCCTGAAACGTTGGGGATTGCGGTAATGAATATTTACTTGGTCATCACCATTCTTTTCCAATCCCGACAAGTCAGTTAAGGGGCATTAAGTTGGCCTTTTGATTTTAGTAGCTGTTGGCTTCGTGATTTCTGTAGTTGCACATTAGTTAAGATATGAGATATGATTGGAGATTGAAGTTGTTAAGTGCATTAGTTTATTTTAGTATTGTATCCAGTGGTTTATTTGCTGTTGTTGAATTTTAACAAAATGATGCCATCCCTTAGATAGTGGGATTTTGTTGTTGTAACCTATGTAATTTTCTTCTTATAAATATACAATCCCTACTCTTGTATTTTCATGTAGAGAGCTTCAGTTCCAACTCTTATTCTCACATTCATCACTTCAAATTCACAACAGAGTCCAATCCTTGACTGTGTATTTAGTTCACAAGTTCTTTGCGCTAAATTTACTTGTTATATGTTAAGTTTATAGCATAACTACTAAGTTTACCCATTGTACCCATTAGATGTTAAGTTTACCCATTGGCTGTTAAGTATAACTATTGGCTGTTAAGTTTACTCATTGGTTGTTAAATTTACCCATTAGATGTTAAGTTAACGCATTAGCTATTAAGTCTACCCATTGGCTGTTAAGTTTACCCATTGGCTGTTAAGTTTAGAGTATAACTGTTAGGGGGTTATTTGTCATTTCTTAAAGTATATAGCATTGGTTGTTAGTATTAAAGATTGGTTGTTAAACATATATGTTGATTATTAAATATATAGCATGATCTTTAAACTGCCATTCATAGTAAATTTCACCCAACTTGATATTTTAAGAAACAACAAATAACCCCCTAAAAATTAGTCCACTTATGAGCTTGCATGTGTAGGCGTTGAAAAAATACTTACAAGATCCCCGAAATCAACTCGTGACGGGGAGTCGGCGAATGACAACCCATCGAATGATACGAACGCCGAATCGTTAAGAGGCGAACCTCGCCTTAGTTCATTTGGGGCGAACCTCGCCATCTGGCGAGCCTCGTGTTCGTTTGGCGAACCTCGTCATCTGGCGAGCTTCGTGTTCACTTGGCGAAGCCTCAGTTCAGTTTGGCGAGCCTCGTGTTCGTTTGGCGAACCTCGTCATTTGGCGAGCCTCGTGTTCATTTGGGGCGAACCTCGCCTTCTGGCGAACCTCGTGTTCACTTGGCGAAGCCTCGGTTCGATTTGGCGAGCCTCGTGTTCACTTGGCGAAGCCTCAGTTCAGTTTGGCGAGCCTCGTGTTCGTTTGGCGAACCTCGTCATTTGGCGAGCCTCGTGTTCGTTTGGCGAACCTCGTCATCTGGCGAGCCTCGTGTTCACTTGGCGAAGCCTCAGTTCAGTTTGGCGAGCCTCGTGTTCGTTTGGCGAACCTCGTCATCTGGCGAGCTTCGTGTTCACTTGGCGAAGCCTCAGTTCAGTTTGGCGAGCCTCGTGTTTGTTTGGCGAACCTCGTCATTTGGCGAGCCTCGTGTTCACAGCGAACCTCGCCTTTGCTTCTACCTCGGCCGACTTGGCCGAGGCACTTCGGCCAATTTGGCCAAGGCACTTCGGCCAAGTAGCCGAGGTGGCTCGGCTACTTTGACCGAGCCACTTCGGCCAACTTGGCCGAGGCACTTCGGCCAATTTGGCCAAGGCACTTCGGCCAAGTAGCCGAGGTGGCTCGGCTACTTTGACCGAGCCACTTCGGCCAACTTGGCCGAGGCACCTCGGCCAAGGCTTTCAGGCAAGATGCACCCTCCCACTTGTATAAATAGGGAGGGTGCGCTGGATTGGGGGTTGGCTCGGGCTTCCAGAGGACTGATTTGGTGATTTTTCTGAGCGGATTGGCGGAGATCAGCGGAGCTTCTTTTTTTGGAGAGAGGCGGACTGGAGCTTGATCTCGGCTGGAATTTCTGAGGGCTTCCTGATTTCGGATTTTGGAGAGCTTGACTTTGGGGAGAATTCCAGAGCAGATTCTTCTTGACTCGGGGGCTGGATTTTTGCTGATAAGGTCGGATTTTGGAGGATTTCGGCTTGGATTTTGGCGGACTTCTGAAGAGCCCTCGCGAGATCTACGACGTACGGTTCCGAGCAACAGCGAGTACAAGTCCAGTCAACGTCGGATCTACAAGCAAAAGGTAACCGAATTCGGGTCGAACTACAGATACCCTCTAGGTTAAGCTTCGTCTTAACCTCAGGGATAGCGCTGTGATTTCTCCTAGTAGATCTCACCCGCTCCGGCGATCCTCTCCTTCGTGAGTGTGATCCCCGCAGGTGATCCTCTCCTTCGTGAGTGTGATCCCCTCAGGCGCTTCGTTTCTTTCGTGAAACGAGCCCTTTTACATCTGTAGTTCCAGAACCCGGGTCTCCACCTGGATTGGAATTGCGCGGTGGTCCACGGACACAATAAGTCCCCGGCACAGGCAAAGAACCAACGCAAGTGAGGATCCGATATAACAGAGATCCTCGTGTTTGTTCACCCAGGAAAAAGTTGTAATTTTTGATTTTCATTGTACGCCTTAAAATAAAAGGCATTTCTTTTTGAATTTCGTTGTAGGCCAAAGAAGCTGTAAGCAAAATTCAAATCAATGACAATCATCCCGACTTTTACCGCGAACAGCATGTTAAGTATAAGTATGTCAGTTATTGAAAGACTCAGTGATATTAGAGCTAACGTGGCCATTTATGAAAATATTTTAGTTAATAATAGTTAATTTAACAGACAGAGAAAACTTAACAACCAATGGGTAAACTTAACGGCCAATGGGTAAACTTAATAGCCAATGGGTAACTTTAGCAGCCAATGAGTAAACTTAACAGCCAATAGGTAAACTTAACAACCAATATTTAAAATTAACATAATTGTTAAGTTTAGAATATACTGTTAAGTTAATAGGTTATCATTAAGTTTAAAATGTAAATACAAAGTTTACCAATTGGCTGTTAAGTTTAGAACATAACAGTTAATTTTATAGAATATATTTTATAGTTGATAAGCTATTATTAAGTTTAGAATATAACTGTTAAGTTTACCCACCCATTGGTTACTATGCTTAGAATATAACTGTTAAGTTTACCCATTGGTTGTTAAGTATAGAATATAACTGTTAATTTTCTATTTAACATCATCAGCAAATGGCATTGGAGCTAGAGTAACATCCTACTTAGTACCATTTCTTCTATCGAGATCTTCAAGAGTACGATGACGAGCAGTTCTATAAATACCCACCATTAGCCTTTTCTTCCTTGGTTGTACTCTATGTTTTTGTAAGTCACACATGTGATCCTTTGTTGCATTAGATAGTGTAACTGGAGATCTTTTCTAACTTATGTTCTGCGTATTTAGATTTTTTTAAAGATAAATGTTAGTTGAATGTGTTTCTGAATTTTAGAAAGTTATTCCTCTGTTTTACCATTAACATCTACTTCAAAATTAACAACCAAGAGGTATATTTAACACCCAAACCATACTCATAAGTGGACTAATTTTCCTACTTCTCCATGAATCAACTGATCCAATTACTATTGTTAACATACTCATAAACAAGCATCCTAGTTGTAACTATCAAAACTCAAATTGAAAACTTTGAACTTTTTCCTAGAAAACCATAAACTATTTACAAACAAACCAATTATTCATCAAGTTTTTGTCAACAACAAGCGCTCAAACACTCAAAACCCCGCGAAAAACAATCCATTAACCTCCTTCACCAATTATATTTTCATTAGCAAACTCGTTGCCGCTGACAAAGCAACAAAAAAAACTGGTCCTTCAAAAATAAACCAACCAAAATTCCCCCTTTGAATCTCTCCCCATAAATTTCTCAAGAAAAATTCAAAATCAAATTCCATCCATCTAACCATCAACACAAACCTAAAGATCTCAAAGATGAAGGATAGGGAGATGGCGGGGTCGGAGAGGAAGAGGGAGAGGAGGAGGGTTAGGGTTAGGGTTAGAAGAGGAGGAAAGAGCAGTGACGGTACCGGCAGCAGCGACGACACCGGCGGTGGAAGAGGGAGAGGTGGATTAGGGTTTGGAGGAGGGAGGAGTAGGGATGGCAACAATGATGAAAGAGGGTTAGGATTAGGAGAGGTGGAAGAGGGAGACGGCGGCGGAAGAGGGGGGAGAGGCGAGTTAGGGTTGGGAGGGAAAAGAGAGGACAATCTCATCATGGTTGTGGACATTTTGGAGTTGGGAGGGTGATTGCAATTATGATGGGCATGTCGGGGGTTTTTTTGAGTTTTACTCTCTCACTAATGATTTGGCATGGTACAAGGGGCTGAAACACAAAAAAGCCATGTATTTAGGGCAAATACACAAGGAAAATAATACCAGGGGCAGGGTCATATCAAGTTTTGAATTTTGGAGCCTTGACACAATTTTTCCCTTTTTCTCCACCTCATAAAAAAGAAGTTCGTTTTTTTTATTTGGACCGGCTAAAGGCGTAAGCCAACCCAACCCACCAAATGGAGCCAAATAATTTGGCTTGGCTGACCCTCAGCTAAAACGTGGACGCGTCTAGTTGTGTTTCACCACGCACAGCATGCCGCCGACACAGCACAAATTTAAAACTATGTTACCTCTCACTACTCCACTACACCCTTCACGTGTCTTTATTCGCGGATCCAGCTACTACCCCTCAACTCCTTCATACTTCACCCGTTAACTCCCTCGTCCACCTATATAAACCCCCAACGCTCTCCCTCCCCACTCTCAACCAAAACTCAAAACACGAACGCAAACCAAGAAAAACACGACAAAGGAAAAACAAAATAAAAGAGAGGGGAAAAATCAAAATCAAAATCAAAATGGTGGCCGTGTTCAATCGCTCCTTCTCCCTTCCCGGGTCTCCCCGTCCAAAACCGGCCCCGAAAAAGTCCTACCACGTCCGATCCATCAGTCTCCCCTGCCGCTCCCACCCCCTCATCTCCCAACTAGAGGACGACATCCGATCCGTCACCAACTGGGTCTCATCCGCACCCGCAGCCGCATCCTTCCTCTGCGACGGCCTCTCCCGCCTCAACCTCCTGCACACCACCCTCAACGACCTCCTCAACCTCCCCCAGAACCAAGACTCCCTCCGCCGCGGATCCGGGTCCGAATGGACCGACCGCATCCTCAACGACTTCCTACGCCTCGCTGACGCCCACGGACGCTTCAGATCCGAACTCATTACAATTGCCCAGCAACAATCTGACGCTCAAGTCGCCATCAGAATTCAAGATAAACTCAATATTTCTTTGTGCACGAAATCGATCAAGAAGAGCGAGAAAGAGCTCGTCAAGATCGCCTCGTTGCTTAAAGAGATTTCTAAATCTCACGTTGGTCTGAGATTTACCAACGGAGTTGAGGAGGCTGAGCTGGCCGGAGTAATTAGAGAGGTCATTAGGGTAACTGTTTCGGCCTTGGCAGCTGTTTTCTTGGGGGTTGCAGATGTGGCGTCGACTGCGACGGGTGGAAAAAATTCATCTTGGACGCCGTTGAGGAGATTGTCGTCTTCGAAATCGTTTAAGGGTTTGGGAGAAGAGAGCTCGACGGAGAGATTGGAGGTGGTGGAGGAGTGTGTGAGGGGGGTTGAAAGTAAAAGTGAGAGCTTGTTTAGGTGTTTGGTGAACATTAGAGTTTCTCTGTTGAATATCTTAACTTGCTAGGGGGGAAAAGAACAAATTTGTATCATATATAGAGATTTGAATTTTGTGTATACTTTTGATATTTACAACAAAGATACATTGATACAGAAAATTTTGTCTAAATTATTGTGATTGCAATTTCTTGTCTGTTTGTTTGCAATAATATGGATGGATTTGATGAACCTAGAACTTAGATTGTGAATGAGATTCAGTAAAATTTTATTTTGTATACCAGCTCGAGTTGTATCAAAAAAGAAAATATTTGAACATATATAATTATTCAGCATAACGGTCTAACTTCTGCAGTAGGGAAACAAAATTAATTCAAATTAGTAAAGTAAAAACATTAATTCAAATTAGTAAAATATGAGCATATGAAGGTTTTGGCTTATTCATAAAATTTTGGAGATTTAGACAAAACCTTCCACTTCAAGGAGGTTTTGTGAGATTTATCCTTTTCTAACACTTTAGTACATACGAAAGTATTTTCAATCATCTTCCCTATCAAGAAGCAGTAAACATATCACTACTTTTGACCATAATCGTTTACTTTTTAATTGATTGTTTTGATTCATTAAAATTTTTAACACTTACCATATCAACCTTGACCTTATTTTTCACTCAAAATAAATCACAACTATCAACAAAATATAGATGGTTGTATATCAAATATCGTTGTAATTTATACATATTTAAATATTTCAACTACTAAATAGACTATAAAAGTCGGATGATTTTAGCTCATCTATAAAAGTAATGGAGAGATCATTACTTTAATTACCTTCTGCTATTCAAAGAATGATTATGATTCGTTAAATTTTAGGTCTTTACCATACCATACATTGCAAGCATATATTCCTATTCAATCAAGACAGATCACAATATAGAGTTCCCTCACTATAAATTTTATCACTGGAGTGGATTCAAATCCATAAAACCCAAGAATACCTTAATTAATCTATTGAAATGGGTCACCTTCTACTTTTAGAAGTGCACTAATCAATTTTCATTTAAAACCTTAGTTGTCACATGCTTAAACAGTATTCTCTTCCAAGCAACTTTTTCTTCAATAATTGATTATCATTTGCAGTTAAACCGACCATAGAAAGCGGCAAAAGCCACATAAAGTCTTATCATTTGCCATCATTTAACGAGTTAGGATCCTGCAACTTGCTATTAATTTTGGGATATATATACAGCACATTGCTCTCATCTTTACTGCTCCCCCTCTAATCCTTCACCAAACAAACTCTGCTGTTCTCCTGTTGTTTCGTTAACGGTTCTAATTATGGATCGAATAATACCACATATATCACCTAATTTGCTGGCATTCACATGGCCAGTTGCAAACCAGCTATACCTTTACTTAGAAAACTTGAGACTAAAACACATGATAACGCGCATTCAAGTCTTAATTAGTTTCTTCACTCATTTGCAAACAATAAAGTCTCCAGACATATTTTAGGCAAATCATGTGCATATATCACTAATTATTCAAGGCACGAGTCAGTTGACTTTGGTCAAGAGGTATAATTAGTAGTCTGAGTTTAGATTAGGAGGTCATGAACAACTTGATGCATGTGCTAAGAACCACTATTTTCATAAGCTTAATCTGTTGGTTTGTAAAAGAACTGCGTATAACGCGTTAACATAATTCTTGGCATATAAAGACTTTTTTGGCCACGTGCAAAGATTTCTATGTTTGGACTTTATTTGGAAATACAAAATAATTGGACTAACAAGCATAATTTAATTTCGATTTAAATCTAAACTAGTTCTGATTTATATTTAACCTACTAAGAATTTATGATTACGCAAATTACACTAAATAACCAAAAATCAAACCGTTGTTCAATATATACCCATTATCTAGATATATAATTCCTTGATGTCTTCATTTGACAAATCATCTTTGACTCCTTCATTACACGATCTCTGGCAGATTGACAAAATTCTTTTAATGACTACTACTTCAAATAATATTGTTCTCTGTATGTGTGCTATATCTGTCCTAGCCTTTAAGCCGTAAATATGAGGGGTAAACTAGATAGGAGATCTTCTTATTTATTGAAAAGTGGATATGGATTAATTCATTGTCTATATATACTGATACAAGATTTTTTTATTTTTAAATAGTTATTGTAAACCATTCAAACAAATACCTTAAAACAATACATCACAAAAATAACATCAAATCAACACAAATACAAGTTTAACTTGGACCTTTTATTTATTTATTATTATTATTTATTTGGCTAATCATTTTAACTCCAATATTTGCCCATTACTATTTTTTGTATTATAAGGGAGAAGAAGTTTAACTTCAATATTTCTTCTCAACCCTGAATATAGAAAAATAGTTATGGGCCTCAATAAAACAGAAAGAGACAAATGCACCATTTTTCGCTCCCAGTGTGTGGGCTCTAGCCCATTCACATAATCATCATGAGAAAATTTCTGGATCTGGGTCCTAGAAAATCAAGGTGGTGATGGATTATTTTGAATTGGGCCTATTTTGGATTACATATCATGGCCAACACTTTGATCATTGAGAACACATGCATGGCATATTGGGCTTTTGTACAATTTCATTGTCTCGAACATGGTCCTCAGACAAACTCCTCTACGGGCTATAGTTTAAGGACTGAAATGGCTTTTTTCATGGGAAAGACGGGGCAAAAAAACGGGGGAATGAAATGGCTTTTATGTTTATCAAGTTAAATCTTAGTCAAAAGATTTAAAAAATTAAAAAAACGTTGCTATGCAAAAAAAAGTAAAACATAATTGTCTAACTAGAAGAAATTTTGATTTAAAGTCGAGCATAAGCTATGTATTATTCGGATTGTAACTCCACAAAAATTACAAGCTTGAGATAAGTAAACTAAATATTTATATTCATCATATTTGTCTTTCTGTGCTACGTCAGCGTCACACCAGAAATATTATCAAATTGGTAATCCAGCTAGCATTATTCTCTTCACAAAACTGTGGCCTTTCTGAACTCTTTTTACAGGCGGTACTGGTCCAGAAACTTTGACACCATGATGATATCACTCTGATGCTTATCCTGCTAGGCTGCTACAGACATTGATCCAATTCCTTGGTCAAGATTCGAAGCTCGCGTCGAACCAAAACGTACACCTCTGTCTCCCAGATGATGCTGTACTTCAACATAACACCAGTAGCAAAAATACAGAGCCGTATATCAAACCCCAGTGCCACGTCATCATTGTCGTGGTCCCACATAAAATTTAGGTCAGTAAAAAAATTGATCTCAAATTGCTTACCAAAACAAAACCAAGCCTGCATGGTTTCTGTCAGGATTTGTGCCATGCACGTGAACATGTTGGCTTCTCTCTCTCTCCCTCTCTCATGCTAATCATAGAAATTACAAATTTATAGGTAGAGTTTTTACAAAGGAATTCTTCTCTCTCTTCAGTAATGGCCAAAGATAATTGAATACGTGGAACATATATAATATAGTTGGTGGGCACGTGAAATTTAGAGCCCACATTGTCCAGTACAACGTGATGTCGGAGTTTCATGTGCTCGTCATGTTCAATGAGTGTACAACAATGCCTTTGAATTTAATTATTTCATCTGAAAATTAAAGGTGAAATTGTACTAAAATTTTGGGTAATGTGAGAGAATAGAGGACGGAAATTAGTTATAGTAATTGAATCAATTACAAGTTTTAATTTGTAGCTAGCTAGTTTGATTGTACATCTGTTTTAACTGATTCTTATTCTTAGATTTAAGAATTTAGAACGGTTCAAAGATCAATATTTTTACTCATTTCTATTGATCAATAGGACGAGTAGGGAAAGTATTAATGTTTAGATTATGGATGGAAATTATAGAATTTCATACTTGAAAGAATAATCTCAAGCTCCCCAATTATTGAAACGAATAGACCTGGGTACTGGCCCAAAATGACACAATGATCAAGTCTAAGGTGGGTCCCGACGAACAGGACATTATCACAACTTGCTTTCTTTGTTGCCATGAGATCCCCTAAGCTTCTTATTTGTAGAAAAACTCAAGCTTTCACCGATAATCTCTTTCATTCTATGCATCACATGAATGATATTAACTAAATAAATTATATATTCGGCTATTCTGGATATACAGTGGATTTGAGGATTTAGAAATACTTCAAAAAATCATACTAGATCCTATATTGTACTTATATATATAATTATAGAGAATTTCATTTTAAGTGTGCACAAAAAGGTTCACAAGAGACTAAAATTTAGCCAACAAAAAGAACATAAAAATGCTTTCTTTAATGTAATATCAACTACAGGATTGAGAATTAAAAAGGATATATATAGGAGATATCATGCTCTCTGCCCTCAATCAAATACAGCACTTTGTGTGCTAGCTCCAAGTTTTTGAACAGAGTTCAAACTTACACGTCTTCTTAGTGGCAGATATCTCAATGAAGTGATTGTACAAGCAAGTCACCCCCGATATCATTGCTACCACAAATCCTAATATCAATCATATCTTTCCTCCGGTAATTAGAAAATTTTATCCCTAGCTAACAAGGTCATTGGTGGCCTGAGTAAAAGAGTGGACTTTATGCAGTAAAATGACAACGATATGGGACAAAATGCCATCAATGTTGTCAGCCACTTCTCTTTGCTAGATGGGGCTATATATTTGTATTGCAATCTTGTGAGACTGCACATCCCACCAGAGATTTAACTGGTAGTAGTAGCAAGGGAACCAAGAAAGTGAGTGACAAACTGCTGAAGGGTCAGCCACCAGAGTTTCTTAGTATGTTGTGTCTGCTTGTGTTTTTATTGATCGACTGATTGAGGGAGAGGAGGAAAATAGTCAACACCAAAATCCTTCAGCCCATGACCACAGCTCGTCTTGGGAAAAAAAACAGTTTTGATCTAAATCAGATCAGTTCTGAACTGGAGGGAGGCGAGCCAAAACAAAACCAATTTAAAAACATATTGACCTCATGTTGAAGCAACGGAAAAACTTGGAGTGTGAGTCTGTGAAAGTGGACTCGAGATTGAGGGTCTCGTGATTTTCCTATCTGGCTGGTGGCGATCTATACTTGAGATCGCCTAAGATAAGATAGAAAAGATGTCATATAATGATGGTGAACTGTCGATAGAAAAGATGTCATATAACGATGGTGAACTGTCCATCAACATCCCTCTGCTGTCTTAGTAAATCTCTTGATGAAGAAGACAAAACTATATGTATTTAGGTTAGGATTTTGAGAGTGAGGTTCATAGATTGAGGTCAGTGCTGCCCAGCATATTTATATCATATGAGTCGTTCTTGTTAGGACATTGTCCGTACAATTTCTTTTGTTTGAGTAACTGCAAACATTCATAAGAGTCTAATTTGTGTTTGAGATGATTAGTGCATGTTTGAACAAGTGAGAATAAAATTTAAAGTGAAACTAAATCAAATTCAGCTAAAAAAGGAGTCATCAACAACTGAACCATCAATGATGGATGGGCGATCTGTTGGATCTGAGATACAAGCCTAGAGGGGGGTGAATAGGATTGCCTACTATTTTTAAAATGTCACAGAATATGCAGCGGAATAAAAATAATAATAGTGAAACAATAAGCAATGCAATAATCACAGGAATAATCACAACCAGAAAATACGAGATTTTATAGTGGTTCAAATAAATAATCCTACATATAGTCTTCCTTCTCGCGAAGGGGCTTCCTCACTATATGAAAGTTCTCCTAAATCACAAACCCGATTCAGTGATTTACATGACTGAAACCCTAGTTCCTCCAAAACTAATCTTCTAACCTAAACTCTTCACACACAAGTATCCCTAGCCCTAGCCAGTGACCAATTCATCAATTCAACCCCGGCTTGAGTACAGTAAACCCTCAATTCACTCCGGCTTGAATATGCCGTAAAAACAAGTTTAATACAAAGTATTAAATATCAATTAAGCACAATTAGAATGATTTTATAGCCATTTGATTATGCAAACCATTCTTCTAATGACTGAAGCATAAATCTAGAAGAATGATGATGGAATTGAGAACCAATGGCAGCACTCCTCGAACGGTAGATGATCGGATGACAAAAAATGACGTCAAGAGTGCTTTCTGAGAAGCCTGAGCAAGATCCTTTCATCAAATTGAAATCCTCTCTCTCTCTCTCTCTCTCTCTCTCTCTCTCTCTCTCTCTCTCTCTCTCTTTTTTTTCTCTCTGATTTAGGTCAGGAACATCTCCAAAAATCATGAGAAATGAGCCTATATGCCCCCAACAATGGATGGCTAAGATTGAGTTCAAAACAAATTAAAAATCATAAATCTGGTGATCAAACATCGATGGTCTAATTTAACCATCGATGGTCATGTTGTCACCCTCGATTATCAATGTCTCACCATCGATGATCTGAATCTCTCTACACGTTTGCATCATCAATGGTTGATAGCACCCATCGTAAAGCCATTATAATAGTGATTCTAATAACCGTTATGGCTCATACAAGTTTTAGCCTCAGTGCATGTTTCCAACCTGCTGCTGACTGTTTTCACATTGTCTCGCTAAAATATTCATATCTCGAGCTATACTTCTCCGAATTGAGTTATGTTTGTTCCTATGGATTCATGACAATGAGATGGACACTCCCATATGCTCAAAATTAATTTTCACTCTTGATATTTTTCTAGAGTTAGCTGTGATTAACTTGTCATCTTGCTCTATACACTTTCAAACTTGATTTTAACTTCTTATAAGCTGTATAAAACATCTCAAACCTATATTAGACCAATATGAAAGTTTGTTGTTTATCAAACTAAGTCGATTGTATGGACATGATCCTAACAATATACCCCTTTTAATAATAATAAACTGAAAATCAAAATTACAAGTATGGATGTCTGAGATATATGAAATATGCACATTCTCAGTTTCGTGACATATGAAATATGATATGCAAGCTCCCCCTATATGTATGCATACATGAAACATGAGATACAGGTTTATCAAGCTCCCTCGATAACTGAGCTTCTCTTATTTCCAAAATTTTCCTCCCTTCCCCCCAAAAATAAATTGTTCAAAAGTTTTTCAAAATTAATTTTTAATTTCCACAAAACTCTCATCTTTCAAAAATTTCTCACTTAGAAGGAACGATGATAGTGTTTGGCGGGCAATGTACATTATCTCTAAACATACTTCATTTAGTATAGGATGATTACCCTTTGAGATATTGATGTAGAACGCATGGCGAACATATTCATGGAGAAACGGGACCGACTCAAGCCCAAACGGACCCGGTCGAGAAAAATAGCTTGCGACGAAGAACAGGACGTAACTTTCAATCCGTAAGTCGAATTTGGACGATTTTTTTTAAAATCGCGTATTTTTAGAGACGGAGCCAACCAAACCCACCTACACTCGGTTTGCTTTCGCTGTTCGTTTAGCCAAATTCCTTCGGATTGAGAGATATCGGCGTTTTAGTCAATTTTACTTTTATGTTTTAGGAGTCTGTTTTGATTAGGAAGTAAATCGGTTTGATTCCAAATTTGACCAAATTACTTCCTAATCATAGGAGTCTTTGAGGGTAGTTTTTCTTATTTCTATTTTTAGTAAAGTTGGTCAATTAGAAGTCTTGTTTCTATTTTTAGTAGAGTTTGAGTTATAGTAGGAGTCTTGTTTATTTTCTATTTAAACAGAGTCTTGTAAGCCCTTGAGGCATATCTTTTCATCAATAAAATTTTGTTTATTATATTTTCTTCGTGAATTTGAAGTTCTTCGTGGATTCGGAGATCAACCCTCGGTGGATTCCGAGATTTCAACTTCCGCGCTGCGTCAATTGGTATCAGAGCCTTGTTCCTCCGTCCGATGGCAGGTGATGAAGCCCTTATTTCTCAAACTGAGTTTGATGAGTTGAAGACCGATGTTAATCAGATGAAGACTACCATGGAGCGACTTGCATTGGTGGTAGAGCGTCTGAACACGGTAGGAGTTCAAAATCGCGTTGATGGTCGCCAACGACGTGATCTGACTCCACAAGATGAATTCCACAACGATAGCGATGACTATGAAGCCCAACGCCATGGTTATGATCGCAGAGACCACCGTCGACGGGATAATTTTGATGCTGGAGGGTTCAAGATGAAGATGGATCTGCCATCTTTCAACGGGCAACTTCATATTGAAGAATTTCTTGACTGGATTGCAGAGGTGGAGAGATTTTTCGAGTATATGGAGATCCTAGATAAACGGAAGGTTAAGTTGGTGGCCTACCGACTTAAGGGTGGAGCATCTGCTTGGTGGGAATCAATATGCATGAATCGATCTCGCCAAGGAAAGCCGAAGGTCGATAGGTGGGAGAAGATGAAGAAGTTGTTGAAAGCCCGTTTCCTACCTGGTGACTATGAACAAGTCTTGTTCGGACAATATCAGAATTACAAACAAGGTGGAAGAACAGTTGATGAGTACACGCAGGAGTTTTATCGGTTGTCCTCCCACAACAATTTAAATGAGAACGAGTCGCAATAGATGTCTCGTTACACCGGGGGATTGAGGTTAGCAATTCAGGATCGTGTGTCTTTGCAGCAGACGTACACTTTGGCAGACACAGTTAGCCTAGCCTAAAAGGTGGAGCGACAACTTGGACGAAATAATAAAGGATCGTGGGCAGCTTTGACGGGTTGCGCATGAGTTTCAATCGTGACGGGAATAAACAGTCTCAAATTGCTCCTGCTTAAGATTCTACAGCTGAGAAGAGTACATGGCCGACAACAACAGCAGCAAAAAAGACTACACCACCAAACCCATATGCCAAACCCGATCCAATCAAGTGCTATAGATGCGGTCAACCTGGTCATCGATCCAATCAGTGCCCTAAACGAGGTGCTGTGCATATGGTGGATCATGAAGAGGAAGATGTACATGAAGACAACGCTAAAGACTATGACCGTGAAGGGGTGAGTGCTGATGATGGGGATCAACTCTCATGTATTGTGCGACGATTATTATTGGCTCCAAAGACAGAAGAACCACCCCAGAGGCATAATATTTTTCGTACAAGGTGCACGGTGAAACAGAAGACTTGTGATGTCATCATTGATAGTGGTAGTAGTGAGAATATTATCTCTCAGCATATGGTGGAGAAATTGGGTTTGAAGACGGAGAAACATCCCGCTCCTTACAAGATTGGCTGGATTCATAAGGGTAATGACGTGCAGGTTGATGAGGTGTGCCGGGTGTCTTTTTCCATTGGCCGTAATTACGTTGATGAGGTGATGTGCAATGTAGTTGAGATGGACGCTTGTCATATGTTGTTAGGTAAGCCATGGCAGTTTAATGTTGATGCCACGCACAGGGGGAAGGACAATGTTTATATCTTCAAGAAGGACGGTCGCCGAGTTGTGCTCCTGCCTCTTACTGAAAAGGGGCCAATCAAAACAGATGTTGCTGAAAAGAAGACGTTCTTCGTTAACAATGAAGATTTTATGAAAGATGTGAAAGAGTCTGACGAGATTTATGCTCTTGTTGTTTCAGGAAAAGAGGATTCTGCCTCCACCAAAATCTCGCCTGAAGTCCAGACCCTTTTGCAACAATTTGACACAGTTACGCCTGACGAGTTGCCTTCCGAATTACCAATGCTTCGCGACATCCAACATCAGATCGATTTCATCCCTGGATCACGCTTACCAAACCTGCCACACTATCGGATGAGCCCGAAGAAAGGAGAGATCTTGCAAAAACAAGTGGACGAACTCATACAGAAAGGCCTTATCCGAGCTAGCATGAGTTGATGTGCGTGCAACATTCTCCCAAAAAGAACGAGAGTGGCATGTGTGTGGATAGTAGAGCTATCAATAAGATTATCGTGAAGTATCGATTTCCTATCCCTTTGGATGACATCTTTGGATGTGTTATCTCGATCAAAAGTATTCTCCAAAATTGATCTCAGAAGTGGCTATCATCAGATTCGGATTAGAGAAGGAGATGAGTGGAAGACTGCCTTCAAGACAAAAGAAGGCCTGTATGAATGGTTGGTCATGCCTTTTAGCCTTTCCAATGCTCCTAGCACTTTCATGCGGTTGATGAATCAGGTATTAAAATCCTTTATCGGCAAGTTCGTTGTAGTTTATTTAAATGATATCCTAATTTATAGCCAGACCGAGTCCGTGCACCTGGACCACTTGAGGGAGGTACTAACAGTTTTGCAGGAGAACAAGTTGTACATCAATCTGAAGAAGTGTAACTTTATGACTAGTAACCTATTGTTCTTGGGCTTTGTCATCAGTGCAGAGGGCATCCATGTTGATGAAGAGGAGGTGCGTGCTATTCGAGATTTGCCTACGCCGAAGACCATCAGCGAAGTTCGTAGTTTTTATGGCCTAGGCACTTTCTACAGAAGATTTGTTAAAAATTTCAGCAGTATTGTGGCACCTATTACTGAGTGCATGAAGAAAGGCAAGTTTAATTGGGGAGAAGATGCGGACCGTAGCTTTGCATTGATCAAGGAGAAATTATCCACCGCACCAGTACTTGCCCTTCCAGATTTTCAAAAGGTGTTTGAAGTTGATTGTGATGCGTCCATCGTAGGAATTGGCGGTGTTCTATCTCAAGAAGGGCGTCCAGTTGCTTTCTATAGTGAGAAACTCAGCAAAGCTCGACAGAAGTGGACTACGTATGAACTGGAGTTGTATGCCATAGTTCAGTCTTTGAAGCATTGGGAGCACTATTTAATCTCGCGGGAGTTTCTACTTAACACTGACCATCAGGCTTTGAAGTCCATCAATAGTCAGACTACTATCAACCGTATGCATGCTCGTTGGATAGCGTATCTGCAGCGTTTCACCTTTGTTTTGAAGCACAAGTCCGGCGACAAAACAAAGTTCTTAATCTGAGTGGAGAGCTGATTTGTTGGTGACTTTGCGAGCAGAAGTGAGTGGACTTGAATACTTGAAGGAGCTGTATGCAGAAGATGAAGACTTTAAGGAGGTTTGGAACGACTGCCAACAAAATCAATCAGTCAGAGGTTTTCATATCCGTGATGGCTATTTATTTCATGGAGATCGGTTGTGCATACCCGAGTTCATTGAGAGAGCGAATATCTGAGACCTTCATCTTTGGCGCACTAGGAGGACACTTGGGAAGCGATAAGGCGATTGCTTCCATTGAAGAGCGATATTCGGCCTCGGTGAGAAGGGAGACGAGAAAAATATGTCTTGGCGTTGTCCGGTTTGTCAAGTTGCTAAGGGGCATGTTTGGGTTGAAAGTTGGTTCCATTTATAAAACTTGAGAAAATTACACTTTTGATTCTGATTACAAGGAAATTAAACAACTCTCTTACAAACTCGAACAAAGGCGCTACAAGTGTAGATCTCTGTTTTAGTGGGACTTTACAATGTGGGGCGGCATGTCAAGTGGACCACAGCGGCCCGATCGAATCGGCGGGGTTTAGTTGATGCTTCGCAAAGGAAACAAGAACTTCAAAGAAATATCTTAGCAAGGTAAGATATCTACTCTTCTCAAGAATTAAGGCAAAGCTTAAACTTCGAGGAATCTCCGTGTTTCTTGAACTCAGGAAGCTTGGATCTCGATTGCCCTTTTTTATGGCCGACCTCACGCTGAGTGGGCGTAGGAGGTATTTATAATCTTTGGGAAGCGTGCCCTCTGAAGAAACACAAGTGTCATAAGTGCGGGACACTTGCGATTAAGCTGGCGGCTTCAGTACCCTCAGCTGGCTACCTGCTCCTGGCGGCGGTTAAGCTGCCACGCTAGCGGCGGCGGTATGCTGCCTCGGCTGGCGGCGGTTAATGAATCCCCTCGATTCTTTATGCGGTTTTCACGCTTTTTAGGCATGATTAAATGCCTAGAATTACGCCTAGTGGTATCTTATTATAACCGTCCATTGAAGTATCGAGCGTCTCTGCATTGATAAAGTCAAGTGGGCCCCATCGGCATTGATTTAGACCCTTCAAGAGCTCGTTCCAGTATTACGGGTGTCTCGCCGGTTAGCGAGACACAAGTAAGTGTCAGCCTATAGCGAGACACATCAAGTGTCTCGCTAATAGCGAGACACATCAAGTGTCTCGCTAATAGCGAGACACATCAAGTGTCTCGCTCGTCGCGAGGCACACACAAATGTCTCGCTAATAGCGAGACACATCAAGGTGTCTCGCCGTGGCGAGACATTAAACAAGTGTCTCGCGATCAGAAGCAGACACAACCTCCCATGTGTTGACTTCTTGAGATTTCGGCGGCGTTGTCCTTCGATCTTCTCATGATTTAGTCATATTTGAGGTTCTTCAGCAATTTTTGATGCCTACAGATACCCCCTCCAAAGTTTTCAGACTCCTCTGTATTTTATCGAGGGGTCTGGAATACTTTGGATAAGATGTGCCTTGCTTCTGTTCAACGTTGAACTTTGTAGAAGAGGCCCATGTTTTGCTTCAGTTTCTTGAATCACATGCTGTGGTTCGTGACCATACTTTGGGATCAATAGTCATTGCATTTGTATTTGGATTGATTGAAATGTCGAAGTCGATTTTGGACTAATCATCTTCATCTTGAAAGTCACCACTTGGGTTATGCCTTGAGAATCATTCGAGAGAAAAAGTCGTCACGGTTTTGAATATCGATTTCGGGGAAAGCTTCTATATGTAATATCTAGAATTGTCCCACTTGAAGCGGCGGGGCAATCTGATCTCGCTCAAAAGGACCGCGAGAATGCATGCGAGCATGCTTGAGTTTCGGGCGATGTAATGGCACATTTGCATTAGCAATGAGTTACAAAGTGCATTAAAATCACGGTAGGAGAAAGTGTTTGACCCCGGCAGAAGAGTGAACCCATTGCCTCAAGTTATTGCTTGTATCATAGATATAGGATTTTTGGCAAACCCTCGACCATCAACGGTTTGATGAGCCTTTACCAACTACCGTTTGAGTTGGGCTAGCATGTAGATTATCCGAGTCCGTTCTACATGTTACGTTGTGCTAAAAGAGTGAATTCTCTTAGACTTTATGCTACGATATTGAATCGTGAGGCTCGGTCAATTATCACGGAATTGATTACCCGGCGTGTGTTAGGCGACTTATCTCGATAAGGGGCAGAGATAATATCCACATGCATGAAGGCATAGTTTAGGTGTCATTAGGTAATGACATCTATGCTCGATTTTGAATCGTGAGGCTCGGTCAATTATCACGGAATTGATTACCCGGCGTGTGTTAGGCGACTTATCTCGATAAGGGGCGAGATAACATCCTATGCATGAAGGCATAGTTTAGGTGTCATTAGGTAATGACATCTATGCTCGATTTTGAATCGTAGGCTTGATCAATTATCACGGAATTGATTACCCGGCGTGTGTTAGGCGACTTATCTCGATAAGGGGCAGAGATAACATCCCTATGCATAAAAGCATAGTTTAGGTGTCATTAGGTAATGACATCTATGCTACGATTTTGAATCGTGAAGCGATCAATTATCACGAATTGATTACCCGGCGTGTGTTAGGCGACTTATCTCGATAAGGGGCAGAGATAACATCCTATGCATGAAAGCATAGTTTAGGTGTCATTAGGTAATGACATCTATGCTCACGATATTGAATCGTGAAGCGATCAATTATCACGAATTGATTACCCGGCGTGTGTTAGGCGACTTATCTCGATAAGGGGCAGAGATAACATCCTATGTATAAAAGCATAGTTTAGGTGTCATTAGGTAATGACATCTATGCTCGATTTTGAATCGTAGGCTTGTGGAATTGTGTTTTCTCTTGGAAGCGAACCCGTTGTGTCTTCTCTTGGGGCAAAAGCGAACCTGTTGTGTTTTCTCTTGGGGCTAAAACGAACCCTCGCATCGATTAGACCTCTCATTCATAAAAGGAATCGAGGGATTTTGACCGTGGTCCTAGCTGTAGGAAGGTTTGACCAAGTGGGAGTGAAAATTAAAAAATGATCCTAACTGTAGGAAGGTTTGATCGGGATAGGAGTTTTGAGACAATCCTAACTGTCAGAAGGTTTGATTGCTCAATCTGGAAGTGGACCTCTCGTTCATGGAAGGAATCGAGAGGGGATTTTGATTATGGTCCTAACTGTAAGAAGGTTTGACCACTCAATCTGGAAGTGGACATCTCGTTCATAGAAGGAATCGAGAGGGGATTTTGATTATGGTCCTAACTATAGGAAGGTTTGATCGCTCAATCTAGAAGTGGACCTCTCGTTCATGGAAGGAATCGAGAAGGGATTTTAGCCATGGTCCTAACTGTAAGAAGGTTTGACCAGGATAGAAATTTTGAGACAATCCTAACTGTAGGAAGGTTTGATCGCTCAACCTGAAAGTGGATCTCTTGTTCATGGATTATCCACCCACTTTCTTTGCAAAGCGGTGGCCAGTGTAAAGGAGGAGCAGTTTAACCTCTTGTACTCATTGGAGGAAGGGTAGCAGTTTATACTCGTATACCTATCAGTCTGAGAGGGCGGTTTATACTCGTATACTGTCGAGTCCAATTTGATTCGGCTTATTTCGGCGTTAAGGCGGCTTCAACCAAGGCTTGGATGATGGCCTTGAGAGCTAAGCAATCCTTAGTAGGATGGAGGATCCTCCCTGCGGTACCAAGATTTAGGGTCCGGTTTTGTTAGCCTCCTCTTGATTTGTAATTGAGGCAACTTGATTTTGTTGTTATCAAGGAGGTGTTTGAAGATGATTGGAACTTCTTCGTCCTTGAAAGAGTATGTCTGTGGAATTACGATTTAGAAGCTTTTGGCGGCCGTTGTTGCGACGTTTGACCAACAGCGATCCGAGATGCCTTTCCTCTATTACGAGAGGAAAAATTTACTTCTGAGGGGTCAGCCATCTTTTCGCCTCTTTCAGCTTTCTTCCTTCTGAGGAAACGTTCGGCTTGTTCTCCTCGTATTTTTAGGTCTTTCCACGTAGTTGGTGGGACGACCCCCATGACTTCCAGCAATTCTATAGAAAGATTGTTGTGGCAAGTCTTCAATATGAACTTTTCAGTGATTGGATCCCTGCAATTCATAGCTTTATTGCGGAATAAACTTAGGTGTCGATTGTCTCCCCACCTTTACGCTTTTAGGTCTAAGAGAGTTCCAATTGAGACTTGTGTCGTCATCGAAGAAGTTCTTTGAAAAGAACTTTCCATGTCCTCGGTTAATTCTCGGCCTTGAGTCTTGATACCAATCGAAGCTGACTCATGAAAGTCCGACGAATGGCCAGAACCATCGAGAGGCTCATTTCGAGATTACCCCAAATGTGATTTGAAGTAAATCGGGTGTTGTGAAGGTGACCCTCTCCCGTCAAATGGCGTGAAGTTGATCAAATTGAATTTCGTGGTAAGGGATTGAATCCCATTCTCGGATCTGGACACGGGATACAGTCCTTTTGACTTCCTGTGTAGACATCAAAGCATTGATTTTATTTTCAAGCTCTTTCATCCTCTCGCTATCATCCTCTCCTTGTTTTGGATTATTTCCAATAGGAAGAATTGGATCATTTCCACCTTGAGCATCAAATGGAGCTTTCTTTGGTGGTTGATCAGCATAAATGTGTTCATCAATCTCCGAATCGCTGTCTTCAACATTATGGTGGGTTACTCCACCTTGTTGTTGGATTCATTTGGCTGGACCGGGTTGTGCAACCATATGGGTTTGCAACTCCCTCATCTGTTGCATGGCTAGCTCCATCTCTGTTCTCATTTCGGCCTTAAGCTCTTCTCTTTGCTTGGCTAAGGCTTCTTGTAACATTTGAGCCAGGACATCGGGAGTAATGGTAAAAGCTTCTCTGGGATGGCGACCAACACTTGACATTGTGTCATCGGAAGCTATCGCCGAAGTTGTCGGAAGCTTCATCTTGGATGACTCTCCCTCATGCATCCTTCTATAGTCGATCGTTAGGCTCCGCAATTATGTCGAGACATTCTTTGAAAATCGAGACCCAACCTTTCCTCCAGGAGTGAAGTCAGGATCTGCATCCGTCGCCGGTCCTTTCCCTTTGTTCACCATGTTGATAGTCACTTCGGGAAACTCATCAAACTGGATGGATGATCTCTTTCTTCTTCGACGTCGTCTTGACTGTGGCTTCAGATTTTCCGTTCGGCGAGGAAAGCGTTCGAATCTTGAAGCTCTTTGTGGGTGGCGTTAGGCTTCGAAACGGCACATCACGATAACCGTCTTAATCAATTTTGCACACGAGCAAGAACAATCTATTTCGTCGATCGTCCTCTTTCGTGTGTTGCTACCCCCAGCCTGATGATATGGTTGGTGTGGGTTATTACAAATTGCACTTCCACCCCCAAGTGTAACGTTGTCCTTAATTGGAGGACCGTCTTCTTTTAGGGACGTCGACTCTTTGACTTGAGAGACAACTTCCGTAAGCAGCCGTCATCGAAGTTGCTTACGTATGAATCCGCGAGTCGGTCATCTCTCGTGATTTTGCGAGTCACTTGCCTCAACTTATTCTTCTCGGCGGACTTCGTGGACCCCTTGTGGGATGCTCAAGCGAGATGCAATTGGAATTCTAGAGACCGAGATATTTTAGCTTGTTCGGGACTCTTACGGGTGGATAATCCAAGCGTTTCTTCACTGGTACCTTGCCTTTATTTCACGGTGTGGACCAAGACGACTAAACACCGGTTGTCGATTTCCGGACTCAGCGGTTGATACCTCGGTAGGAGAAGTGGAAGAAAGGCGGAAAAACCCATTTTACGCTAAGGCATGGAAGAAGCGCCTCGGCCGAAGCGGTGATTCGAATATTGGCCTGAGCGATTTACTGCTTACCTGGCTGTTGGCGGCGACTCGGCAATCTGTTGGCGAGGCGGTTCTTACCTATTGTTGGCGGCGGCTCAAACTATCTCGGCTGGCGAGGCGGTTCTGCTGCCTCGGCTGTTGGCGAGGCGGCTTGTCTCGGCAGACGATTCTTGTCTCGGTGAATGTTGTTGGCGGATTCTTGAGCCGATTTTGATGTTGCCGGGACCCAAATTTTGTGATTTTGGGTCGATTCCTGGTTGATTTAGACTCATGCGCCTTGCGAACAATAGCGCGTGCATGAGCAGCGTCTGCAGCGTTTTGGCCAGCTCCTTCTTTGTCAATCGGGCCCTTTTGGCGAGAACCCATTCTTCCTTGGGAGAGTCTTGTAGTTGAAGTGCGGTTTGTTGATGCCTTTGATCACGTGAGTTCGATAGTGAACTCCATCCGTTGACTCGAGCTTTGGCGAGCGGCGGGCCATCTTTTGGCGTCGTCTTTGGCGAGCTCTCTTCGTCCGATCAGTTGAGATCTTGTTGAGAGGAAATCGCCTGCATGCGCTAGCGAACAAGAGCGAACCTCCCTCTTAAGAGATGATATCCTCCGATGTTTGAGGGGTGAGGAGGACCGATGTGGAAGAGGAGAGATACTCTTGAATTTGGCTTGATCGAAGAAGTAGTCTAGCCCATCAACCATGAGGGTCCGGTCATCTCGTGATTTTGCGAGTCACTTGCCTCAACTTATTCTTCTCGGCGGACTCGTGGACCCCTTGTGGGATGCTCAAGCGAGATGCAATTGGAATTCTAGAGACCTGAGATATTTTAGCTTGTTCGGGACTCTTACGGGTGGATAATCCAAGCGTTTCTTCACTGGTACCTTGCCTTTATTTCACGGTGTGGACCAAGACGACTAAACACCGGTTGTCGATTTCCGGACTCAGCGGTTGATACCTCGGTAGGAGAAGTGGAAGAAAGGCGGAAAAACCCATTTTACGCTAAGGCATGGAAGCGCCTGTTGGCGGCAGCTGGCCGTTCGGCCGGGCGCGAGACGTTTACACCGCCATTGTTGGCGAGGTACCAGTCGTCTTTCGCCGGCGAGATGTTTACACCGCCAGCATGCAGGCGTTCGGCTATCTCACCGGGCGCTGAGATAAGCATAATCGCCGCCGTTGGCGATGCATCGCTCAAGGGCGACAGCTTTACACCGCTCTACCAATGTTGTCAGCGAGGCGCATTCTTGAGCCGATTTTGATGTTGCCGGGACCCAAATTTTGTGATTTTGGGTCGATTCCTGGTTGATTTAGACTCATGCGCCTTGCGAACAATGCTTGCGATGCATGAGCAGCGTTACGGCGTTTTTGGCCAGCTCCTTCTTTGTCAATCGGGCCCTTTTGGCGAGAACCCATTCTTCCTTGGGAGAGTCTGGCGGATTGAGAGTGCGGTTTGTTGATGCCTTTGATCACGTGAGTTCTGATAGTGAACTCCATCCGTTGACTCCAGAGCTTTGGCGAACTGACGGGCCATCTTTTGACGTCGTCTTTGGCGAGCTCTCTTCGTCAGATCAGTTGAGATCTTGTTGAGAGGGGAAATCGCCTCTGTCGCAAGCGAACAAGAACGAACCTCCCTCTTAAGAGATGATATCCTCCGATGTTTGAGGGGTGAGGAGGACTTCGATGTGGAAGAGGAGAGATACTCTTCGAATTTGGCTTGATCGAAGAAGTAGTCTAGCCCATCAACCATGAGGTCGGCCTGATTGCTGCAAGGCTGCGACACAACGATCTCGGGCTTGAGACCGTTGGCTCCCACTGTGGTCGCCATCGTGTTTGGGTTGAAAGTTGGTTCCATTTGTAAAACTTGAGAAAATTACACTTTTGATTCTCAGTTACAAGGAAATTAAACAACTCTCTTACAAACTCGAACAAAAGATGCTACAAGTGTAGATCTCCTATTTTCGTGGGACTTTGCCTGTGCCGGGGACGCGTAATCCGTGGACCACCGAGCAGCGATCGTCGAATCGACGGGGTTTAGTTGATGCCATAGGAAACAAGAACTTGACAAATATCTTAGCAAGGTAAGATATCTACTCTTCTCAAGAATTAAGGCAAAGCTTAAACTCGAGGAATCTCCGTGTTTCTTGAACTCCGGAAGCTTGGATCTCTGATTGCCCCTTTTTTTATGGCCGACCTCCTGCCCAAGTGGACGTAGGAGGGTATTTATAATCTTTGGGAAACGTGCCCTCTGAAGAAACACAAGTGTCATAAGTGTGACAGGCTAGCGCTGGCACCGAGCTGCCTCGCTAGTCGCCTCGCCATCGGGCGAGGTAGGCCTTCGCTAGCCGGCGGCAGGTAGATGGGTCACTGGCCGACCGGCGAGGCAAGGTCGCCCTCCAGCTGTCGTAACGGTTTTCCCGCTTTTAGGCATGATTAAATGCCTAGAATTACGCCTAGTGGTATCTTCAGCGATATAACCGTCCATTGAAGTATCACGAGCGTCTCTGCATTGATAAAGTCAAGTGGGCCCCATCGGCATTGATTTAGACCCTTCAAGAGCTCGTTCCAAGTATTACGGGTGTCGCCCGGTTAGCGAGACACAAGTAAGTGCTCGCCTATAGCGAGACACATCAAGGTGTCTGCTTCGTCGCGAGGCACACACAAGTGTCTCGGTAATAGCGAGACACATCAAAGTGTCTCGCTTCGTCGCGAGGCACACACAAGTGTCTCGGTAATAGCGAGACACATCAAGGTGTCTGCTTCGTGGCGAGACACAAACAAGTGTCTCGCGATCAGAAGCAGACACAACCTCCCCATGTGTTGACTTCTTGAGATTTCGACGACGTTGTCCTTCGATCTTCTCATGATTTAGTCATATTTGAGGTTCTTCAGCAATTTTTGATGCCTACAGGGCAGTCTTAAAATACAGGATTGTATACACCCTTACCTGTTCCTGATGCGCCATGGCATGATATTTCGATGGACTTTGTGTTGGGACTTCCTCGAACCCAACGAGGCATGGATTCAGTTTTTGTTATTGTTGACAGGTTTTCAAAGATGTCACACTTTATTCCTTGCAAAAAGATAGCAGATGCTAGCAACATTGCCAATCTTTTCTTTCGGGAGATAGTTCGCCTTCATGGAGTGCCAAAATCCATCACATCTGATCGTGATTCAAAGTTCTTATCCCACTTTTAGAGGACCTTGTGGCAGCGATTCAATACTTTACTTAAATTCAGTACTGCTTACCACCCTCAAATGGACGGACAAACTGAAGTGGTAAATCGCACTCTCGGTAACCTTCTTAGATCCATCTCTGGCGATCGTCCGAAACAGTGGGATCTTGCTCTGGCACATGCTGAATTTGTTTATAACTGTATGGAGAGTCGAACTACGGGTAAGGCTCCCTTTGTGATTGTATATGGAAGGCTTCCGGACCATTATCTTGATCTATCCCCGTTGCCTAAGCTTCCAGGACAGAGTATTGCTGCAGATCATATGGCTGAAAAGATACATGCTATCTAGCAGGAAGTGAAAGAGAAGATAGAGAAATTAAATGCTAAATATAAAGGCGTCTTTGATCAACAGGAGGAAGAAGGTGTTTGAGGAGGAGACATGGTGATGGTATTTACTGCGAAAGGGCGTTTTCCAGTGGGCACCTACAACAAGCTGAAGAATAAAAAGTATGGTCCGTGCAAAATACTGAAGAAGATTAGTGACAATGCTTATGTCGTTGACCTTCCTGCAGATTTGGCGATTTCTCCTAGTTTCAATGTTGCAGATTTATTTGAATATTATACGCCAGAAGGAGTAACTCTTCATGCGAATATAAGCTCAGGGTCGAGCTCTTTTCAAGCAGGGGAGACTGGTGTAGAATGCATGTCGAACATATTCAGAGAGAAACGGGACCGACTCAAGCCCAAACGCGGACCCGGTCGAGGAAAATAGCTTGCGACGAAGAACAGGACGTAACTTTCAATCCGTAAGTCGGATTTGGACGATTTTTTTTAAAATCACGTATTTTTTCAGGACGGAGCCAACCAAACCCACCTACACTCGGTTTGCTCACCATTCATTTTGCCAAATTCCTTCCGGATTGAGAGATATCGGCGTTTTCGTCAGTTTTTTACTATTTTTAGTAATGTTTTAGGAGTCTGTTTTGATTAGGAAGAAAATCCTGTTTGATTCCAAATTTGACCGAATTACTTTCCTAATCATAGGGAGTCTTTTGAGGGTAATTTTCTTTATTTCTATTTTTGGTAAAGTTCGGGTCAATTAGAAGTCTTGTTTCTATTTTTAGTAGAGTTTGAGTTATAGTAGGAGTCTTGTTTATTTTCTATTTAAACAGAGTATTGTAAGCCCTAGAGGCATATCTTTTCATCAATAAAATTTTGTTTATTATATTTTCTTCGTGGATTCAAAGTTCTTCGTGGATTCGGAGATCAACCCTCGATGGATTCCGAGATTTCAACTTCCGCGCTGCGTCAGATATGTAACTAACTATAAATCCACAAGTGTAGGTCTTTGACCATCTTTTAACAGTACATTCTTTTTATATATATGGATTTTATATGAGTGTCGATCTTTGATCATTTTTTGCACATTAGCTGCCACGCCCCAAAATAGCAGCAAAAGATATATACGAGTACGTGACAGCAGCGACCGTGCACAAGATAAGTCTCACGTGTGTGTCAAGCCTTACACTTCATATCACATAGTTTTTCACAAAATATAATACCTACTGATGGTAGAGTTCAAAGCAAACTATATATATCAAGTACTTATATTTTAAAACTTACCACTGTATAGCATTCTACAAAACCCAAAACACTCCGCTTGGCCATATATAAACAAAAAGATGAAGGATGCATCTTATAACATGTCCAAGTGAAACACTTGATATACGTAGAGAATAGTAAATCTGAAAAAAAATTTAAAAATGATGGCGTGAGCTAAAGCTTAGTGAGAACAGTTTCCACTAGAGTTGCTAGACATTTGATAAATAATAATTCTCAGAAATAGTATATTATAGGTTCTGCACCTAAAATTCTGAGATGACAAAATATCATATAAAAGAACTCATTACTAGTGTTTCAAGAAAAAATGAAATAATTTAAACTTCTTTCTTACATGCAAACGAAATACATTACCATAAATTCCTAAATCAAATTTTTTGTGAACAAGATAAACACTGGGAAAACGGAATATGAAACTTGTGTAAAACCAAAAGATCTCAAATTCTCAAATTCATAGTCAAATGTCAAAATCTCAAATCTTGATGAGTTGTTCATATGGTTGCAAGAATCACCTCATAGATCACACTAAGACTATGAATATTATAGCCCAGTAGCATGGGAATACGTAAAATACATCACAGAATAGATAATTATCTAGAATAGAATGCACCTAACACTGTCCAAACACTAGGGGAAATAAGGCCTTCGTTGACGGCTACATGTTGTGACGGGAAATAGCCGTCGGCAATGTGAACATTTCTGCGGCCTTTCGTCGGCGATTCGCCGTCGGCGATATCTTTGTTCCTTGGCGATGTTAACATCGTGGCGATGTGAACATGGCTGACGGGTTGCCCGTCAGCAATGTTGGGTATATATTCATTTTACCACGGAGACTATTTACCACGGTAAAACCTAGATCGAGTTTTCGCGGCGCCGCAGCACAGCCGTGGCCTTCCGGCGGAGCCTCGCCTTCGCCTGCTGTCTTTATCTCTTCCGTCGGCCGTGTAGCCACAGCGCCGTGGCGATTAGGCTCCGTATGAAATCGCGTCGTGTTACTCAAGGTATTATCTTTTACTAATTTCTAGTATTTTAGTATTTATTACAATTTCATGAGTTATGAAATACTCTTATTTGAAAAATTGAAATTAAAAACCTAATCCTAAATTTAATCATAACCCCAATAACATTATCTTAAGCATATAATCCTAATTAAGCTTACTTGAAGTTTGGTAACTCTAACCCTAACTTTAATTTTCATCAAATCTAGCCAAATAAGCTTATCTACCCAAGTGTATAACATATTTTCAACTAACTTTAATCCAAAATTTAGCATTTTCTATCTCTAATTAATTAATTTAACTTTAACAAGCTGTAATCCTAACTTTAATAACTCAATAATCTACTTTAATCCTAACATTAATAGCGTAATTAAATTAATCTACTAAATCGATCCTAATAGTAACCCTAATTGTATTTTAATAACCTAATCTTAACTTTAATAATCTACAATAATATACTTTTATCCTTTTTAACCTAATTCCGTATATAATAGTACTAATTAAATTTTAGTTAGCCAATTCCTAATTTAATAACCTAATTAAACAAATGTATTCAATTAGTAATGACCCCTTAATTCAACTAATTTTTGCTCAAATTTGATTTTAATCCTAAATCTAAGTAATTAATTTAAATATATATAACTCTAATCCTAATTCTATGAACTAACTATAGAAAATAATCCTAATACTAAGCGTAATTACATTACACTAAGTCTAGAACTGTAATTATACTAACTTTAAAGTTAATATGATCAACAAAGTAACTTAACTTTAAGTACCATCATTCTTTTAAATGTAAAAACTTTTGATAACTTAACTAGAGCCATTGGTCCTAAGTAACCATGCATATTAAATATTACTACAAGAGATTCAATAAAAATAAGCCTAATTTTTATTATATTATATGACTCTAGTCTATCATCCTAACTAAACTAACTTTAGTCGTATTATCATTTTAACCCAATTCAAAGTAAACTGGACTTTATTCTTAAATAACACTTATACAATCATAATTATAGACTTATGGTAAGTCTAATACTCTAATTAAACAGTGATTGTTATGATAAATGTTGCTTTATGTTATTGGTGCATTCAATTTAGTTAGATATATAATATTGTATTGTGTTATATATCATGATTATATGAATCGAAAGTCGTTACCCTAGTTTCCCGTCTAATAATGTTGGATGTGAATCTCTTCTAATATAAGCGCCGCATTCTAGTTGGATATGAAAATACTTTTATATCTAAAGAGAATAACGTGGTTTATGTTAGGATCGTGATCTACATACAATAATTATTAGATCTGTCGGGAGGATTCCCTTCTCGTCGAGTTAGGCATATAGTAGTTTATTATCTATCTTTGTATACTTTATGCATTTTTATTCATTAAAATTTTGATAACAGTGTCGCATTGTTCTCCGCGTACAATAAGCGTTTGTTGTTTTCGTGTCGATCTATTATCAATCTATTATCGATCATTGATCGCATTATAACAACCGCGGTGTACTTTCGGAGAGCATTGACAGGTCTTGAAATTTTAAGAAATCAAAGCAGCTTAAAGTATGTAAAGTAGTTGTAGACACTACTATATTCCTAATGGGATAGGTCCATTTCCTATGACGGTAGTTAAAGTGTCTTATTGAAAATATGAGCGTTAGATTTTACGCCCACATAATTTATGTTACGACAATTCCCCTCTGAGATTATTATAATTTGTATTTCCTTGATGTCGTGAAAAAGTTAATATCACCCAACCGTTTATTGGATGCGATAATAATAAAATTTCACATTACCTAATTATGCTCAATTTCATTAATGAATAATATTATATATATCATACAGATGAGGATAGTTCCCGACAAATCATGGATCGATATTCCTCGTATTGATAGATGGAGGACGGTCGATATAAAGATGGAATAAATCAATTCATCTGATGCATATGATTACAAAGTTAAATAGTAATGTCATGTATTGTCCCTACATTAGTGTAAAAATATGGCGTTGGTGGATAAAAGTGATTTACATAAACACTTAATATCAGGATTTCATGAGGAGTACAAATATTGGACGTTTCATGGGGAAGGATGTCTTGAAGAAATGGAATTGATGGTGGACTCCGGTACGTCAGATGGGAGGATAGATGATACACATACAATGCTTGCTAATATGTTAACAGTTCCTAATATAGATGACTTTGAAGGTGCGAGGATCTTTGAAGTTCTGAGAAAATGCTAGAAGCGTGTATGATCATGAAGAGTAGCACGATAATGAAATTAATAGATGACAATGAAAATGATCTGTATGAGGGTTACACCGAGTTCACCAGGTTATCATTTATGCTGCGTCTTTTGTGTATAAAGTCTCTTAGCGGAATGGCAAATAAATATTTTAATATGTTGCTTGTGTTGCTGAGAAAAGTGATTCCAAATGGAAAAGAGAGCATACCAAAAACTCGTGTTTGTTGGAATTGTGGATGATGACATGGCAGATAAATATTTTAATATGTTGCTTGAGTCGTAGGGATGGAGCCGTCGGTGGCAACGCGGACGATGATATGGATAGGGCGGATGACCTGTCTTAGTGAGTTATATCCTAAACTCGTGTTTGTATATTGGAACTCTTTATATTGGAGATTATGATATGCTTGTATGCTTAATATCCTAAACTCGTGTTTGTTGGAATTGTGAGATATGTGTGGGTATGGATGTGAGTACGTATGATATATATATATATATGGACTTTTGCTTGTTTGTGCGTATGATATATGTGAATATTTGGATTGTGGAACTTATTTGTGGGTATAGAACTTATTTGTGTCGGCAACTTATCGTATAAGTTATGGAATGTTGTGGTTTGTTATTTGTTGTTTGTGAAATTTGGATTGTGGAAATTTTTAATTTGTAATGGAATGTGTGCAAATTTGTGAAATATGGATTGCGAGTTGTTTGTGCACGAATTTTGTGAAATTTCTTACGCAACGTGTACGAATATTGTGAAATTTGAATGGATGCGAGATGGTTGTGAAATATGGATAGCGTATATTTTTTGGAATGTGCAGGGAATCGAATTTTGTTTGTATGTACAAGGAATCGAACGTAATCAGGCCAAAAAAAATTTTACCTGATTGTAAACATCGCTGACGGCAAACCGTGGCGAGATTTCAACATCGCCGACGGCGTAGCCGTCAGCGATGTTCATCACTGACGGTATGCCCGTCGGTGATGGTGACTCATTGTTGACGGCCTCCCGTCAGTGATGAACATCGCTGACGGCTACGCCGTAGGCAATGTTGAAATCTCGCTGACGGCTTGCCATCAGCGATGTACATCTTTGACGGGTTTCCCGTCATCGATTTTGAAAACATCCCTAACGGGAATGCCGTCATGGATGTATGAACATCAGTGACGGCACTTGCCGTCAAGGTCTTACCGTCAGTAATAGGCATTCGCGGCGGTAGCCCGTCGAGGATGTTACTTCCACGGCGGGACTTTTCGGCGGCTTATCCTTGACGGCTTGCCGTCAAGAATAGCCATCGCTAACGGGATTTTGGGCATCCTTGACGGGAAAGCCCGTCAAGGATGTAGTTTTCTACTAGTGAAATGGGCCAGCACAAATTCATAAATACCCAAAAGGGCCAGATAAAGGTGCATTCACCATATGAAAGGCACAAACAGAACACAAACATATCGAAAATCTTTATCGAATGATGTGGAATCTAGAGGTGGCTCCTACGAGTTTTAGAGGTGGCTCCCATCAAGCTCACGCGATGTAGCACTTAGTCCCGCATAGCACTTAACTCCACACTTTCAACAGACTAATTGCTCTTTCAAAAACACATCACTTATACCAAAATAATATTGGCATAAACTTGATCATTTTGTCAAAATTATAAACACTTTTAAATCAAATGGATGAGTGCAAAACTCATCATATCAATGCAATGATTCTCAGAATTCACTTTTATCTATTTTATTTTAAATACCAAGTCACAAAAATTTCTTGAATCTGTCAAACTTTTGAAACATATTCAAAATCGTCTTTCTTCAATAGCTTTTGAATAAAGCAATATTCACATATATTTGAGATCACATGAGAACCAAAGTTATTTAATACATTTTATATGAAATCCAATTTACTTTTAATATCTCGTATAATATCAAAATCATATTATCGGGATAGGTTACTAGAGTATAGGTCAAATTATATTTCATTTTATATACATAAAAATAATAAAATAATTATCTCTCAAGCACAAAATCAATCAAATAATACTCATGTCTTGATTTGTATTATAAAAATACTAGTGAGAAATGAGCTCACCTCTAGAGATATGAATTCCATAAAATTTGATCCCCTTGATATCAACCGGATCCTATAGTATAAAATTATAGAGTTAATACCAAACTAATATAGACTTATATTAATCACTTCATAATCTAGGTCCAAACATGGTCAAATAATATTTAAGACCTATAAAAAGAATTCATATGGGCTTATTACTAATTTTAGCAATGTTTAATAATTTTATAACATCCTTTTGAGGATTTTCGAACCTATTAACAATTTATGGGAATTTTAGGGCCTACATATAATTATCCAGGTTTAATATAGAATCCTAAATTACTAATCCATGGTTTTGATCACAATCCATGAAGGTTTTAGCGTCTTAAATAAATTTTTCCTAATCAAATCCTACCCTTCTTTAGTCAGTTTGGGCCCCTCACTAAGGTTTGATCAATTAAGGGAAGTTTATCCTCCTCTATTATCTCTTTCTCCTCCTCTCGGTGCCCCGACTCCTCTTCTCCTCGTTTCTCTCTTTATTTTATTTTTATTTTTTTAGCTTCAGCTCTAAGGTTGGGCCCCCAGCCTTCTCCGTGGCTGTCGGGGGTGACCTCGTGATGATGGGGACTCGCCGGCGGCCAAAGGCGCCCAACGATGAGGTCCTTGCCGGAAAACCCCTCATTCTTTTTTTTAAAGTAATATTAACCTATATTCTATATTCAAAACAAATCAAAACTTCTTCATCATCATCAACCATGAAAGGATTTGTACCTTTGTTCGAGTTGTGGGTTTCTAACTTGATTCTCCTCTTTTCCTTCTTATCTTCTTTTCCTTCACTTGATCAACAATTAAAAGCCAATTTTCCAGCAAGAACTTTAGGGTGAAGGATGATTTCGTTTTTTTTATTTTTTTTATTTTTATTATTTTTTTATTTCTAATTGCTATGCTTCTTATCATCCTCCTCTTGAGGCGGTGCCTCACTTCTTTCAAATAGCAAGGAGCCACCAAAATGTTGAGATGGTAGATAACTGCAATGAGATTGGGAAAATTCACAGAAAGCTCCATATAAATGTTTTCATTTGCATGAAGTTTCTTTAAGCTAAAATAGGATATTAAATTTTGTTTAGGGTACTACATCAGCAAATTTTTTTATTTAGTTAGTTCAAAAATTCTACTTAGCTTGGTTCAAACGACTAGTTACATGCATATACAAACATGAATGTGACTTAAAATCAACATCGACCAAACTCACGCCAGAATTGATAATATGAATTTAATGCATGTGAATGTAAAGAAATATCAAGTGAAACCATAATTTGTTGTTTGCATGTCAGTCAACAAGTCATCATCGAATATAGCATAGATAGACGAGAAAAATATGAACTTGTCAAGAAAATAGAACATCATGTGCCATTTAGCAATATTATGTAAATATTCATCTCAAAGATATGCAGATACATAGAAAGCCAAGGTTTTTATCAGTTTTTATTTTTAAATTTTAAGAAACCAAAGAGAAAGAAAGAGATATTTTTATTTTGTTTTCATATAAGAAAGAAAAACAAAAGAAATGAAAGAGAAAAATTACTTATTATTAAAAACAAACAAAATAAGAAATGGGTGTATATATATATATATATATATATATATATATATATATATATATATATATATATATATATATATATATATATATATATATATATATAACAAAGTGGGTTTATAGAATATACTTTTACTTATCCCTTTGAGAAGAATTGCTAAAACAATCATTTATGCAAGCATTGCATACCTTCACAATGAATCCTCGCTTGCATAATGAGACTCATTTTGCAACATATCAACAACTTCTCATCCTACACTCAAATATTTTATATTTTTAGAATAAATATGAAGAAAATCTGAAGTGTAAATATTTGTATGCCTATTAACTTTAGGATCAATTGAACCTATTAGAAATAATCAAAGTTGCATGTGTAGATTTAGAAAATGAATAGGCATACCTCTGCAATACTCTTCTAATGCATATGAGATTATCACTAAACCCTCAACAAATGTATATTACGGAGTTCAAAAGAAATTACCTATCTCACAAACTCCAATAATTTTACCTCATTTGTTATTCTCCAACAAAGTCATATACCCATTCTTCTTCTTGGTGGGCTAAGGAGCGATTCTTATCTTCTAAATATACATTGATTAACCCCCATCGATGTTGCTTAACTCCTTAGCCTTCCTGCACACCTACATAAAAGCGAAAAGTGGAACCTAGGTACCCACATAGGTCCATGTTGGTTAGTAATTGTATCTTTAGGTATCCACATCTGCTTAATTATTTTAACCCTATATTACATATAACAGTTCATTGAAATATGACATGTTCTACCACATAAAGTGCAACTAGTAAAAGATGTATTTGAAATGGGTGCAAATAAAGTTAAATTATTTCCTTTCACAAATGAAGGTTGAAATTTTTATATTTTTCTATATAAGAATAAGCAAGTCTAGTTTTAGCCTTTAAAACCTAATGAAAATCTTTTCACAACCTTTTCCAAATTAATATTTTTGGTTTTAGTTATTTATTTTGAAACTATAGTGATGCACCTAGTTTTAAACTTTCTTTGTTCAGAAGACAACTTACATAAAAGCTCATTTACCCTAGCAACTAATGATTCATTTTCACTTAATTTTTAGTTACTTACTTGGATAAATTGGAATTTATGTCTCTATACATGGAATATTATGCGCATTCAAAGAGGTATTTTCACTTGCATTGTTAGATATATTCAAGTTTAAAGATAAATTTTCAATTTTATTATTTAACAATTTATTATCCTTCTTTAAACTTGAATTCACATTTTTAACAACTTAATGCTTCTCAGCAAGTTTCTCAAATTGACCTAACATCTCCATATACTTATTGTAGATGGTTAAAATATATTTCATCCAGGCCAATATCCAGCTTGGATTCAAGAAGTGAACGTCCACGAGCTAAACACTTCAAAAGAGTTCAAACCCGAGCCCACAACAAGCTATAGTGAAGTTCGCTTAACAAGGCATGCGAACCTCGCCACGCAGCTAATCTCAATTCGACCCGACTATGTCAAGAATGAATCGACTCTCAAATAGCTGTAGCAGACCTGGCCACACAGCTCATCTCGACTCGACCCAACCAAGGCAAGAACGGGTCGACTCCCAATTCACACTCTAAGTCGAGTCAAAAGGCGTCATTAGTCGGCCAAATTACGAATCGAATTCTGTGCTAAATTGAACTTCATGCAAGCTTGTCAATCAACGAACTTCGCTCATAGCAATCCAAGTGGACCACGTCATCCACGATTCTAAAGAAGGCTCACCCATGTTTTCAGCAAACCTCACCTAAACGTCTTCAGCGAGCTTCGCCAAGTCAGCGAACCCCGCCAAACAGCCATTTGAGGGCTATTTGTAAGAGGATAACCATTTCCCACCATATACTATTTTGATGGCCACTTAACCCATAATTAAAGGCCATTAACTCTCTCTTTTAGCCTATAAAAGGAGAGGAGATTGTTCATTTTGAGGATCTAATCTTATCATAGAGAGATCAACACACACACATAAAGAGAGATCATTAGTCTCGCATTTTGCAATTCTATTGAGCAGAGGTGCCAAGAGAAGATTGAGATATCTTCCAAGCAACTAAGTTCTCATCAACAGCAAAAGATCCACTGTCTTAGGCGGTGCGTCAATGGAATACAAGATCGACGTTCAATCGGCACACAGAAAAGAACCCCCAGAAAATATAAATTTTTCCTTAGTTTCATTGTAAGTCTTTCAATTGTAATCTATGTCAATTGTAATACAAAAGACCCAAAACAAGATGGTGACTCCGCTAGGGATATCTTTCTCCTCCGACGAGAAAATCGTGTCGCACACCGACACTAAGACCCTCAGGTCTTTTGTTGAATCGTTGATCATTGAATTTGATCAAACGAAGTTCGAGGAGTTCATTTCCATGAACCAATCTTCATCAATGGTGACTGTATGCAGTTGTCAAAAAATTCTCCGCTGTGCGAATCTCGGGTCTAAACCGACCCCCGCGTGTGTAAAGGCGACCTTCACCAAATATAGTTTGAGCTTAGCTGGAAGCCAAACGAACTTCACCCAGAGTGAAGAAAACTCGACTATTGTCTCGATCAAAGGTCAAGACGTTATTACGCCTTTTGATCTTAGACATCAGTCCATAACTCCTATGGCAATTCGATTTAAAGCATCTCGCGATGCTCGCTATGCTTCCTCGACAGAAGCTAAGAATGGGGGTAATCCCTCATCTAAATTCCCGTAAGGGAATAACATCACTAATAGTGATTTGTCTAACACTACTAAACAAAAAATCTGGCCAGCGTCGCTGTAAGAGACACTCGCACGCCAAGGCTAAAAATAGCGAAGTTGGCACTGAAAAGTTCCCTCAACTTGGAACTACTGGTGATCTAAGAGAGTTCCTATCTCTAAAGAGAGCTAGCCAATATCAGCATTGTGCGATTCTCAGAGAAGTAGTTACGGTAGTTTAGAAGAATTGCCAATGCAAAGCTATTCCTAAAAAAGAATTAGGTTTTAGTCGTCTTAGTCACGGTCTTGAGCCTTTAGAGGTTCGGACTAAAAGACGACGATGTACCCGAAAGGGTAAATCTCAAGAATTCACTGTCACTATAACTAGTGTAACCTCTAGGGATGAGGAAGAATGTGCAGACAACTCACCTGACCCAATATACTCTCCTAGTATATGAGGCATATTGCTCAAAATTGACGGTGTGTATCGCCACACCATATTAAGGCAAAGAGCAGCGATTCCTTTTGACTATTCCTTCCTCCAAATGCAGACATCGCAGGCTCCATCTCAAGTGGATCAACCTGCTTCTAGTAACGCCAATTTCGCCATAGCATCGAATGCAACTCCTAGTTCAAGCTAAGGACGACAATGGGAGACAGACGTGACGGACCGAGAAGATCTTCTTGCTCAAATGGCATCTCAAAAGAGAGATTTAGATGAGAAACTTGAACATTTGGAAAATATGTTTGAACAACTCCTATCAGCATCTCAACCTCACCCAAGCTCTTCAAAGGAGAAGAAACGAGTTGATGAATCCTCTCCAGAAGAAGATCAAGTGCACTAAAATGATGCAGATTCTAACCACTTAGGATCAAAAATGTCAACGCCTCAGCAGCCAAGCAAGGAAGCAAAAGCTCTGGAGGATATCCAAAAATAGCTCAACGTTCATTCTCAACGAACTGAACTCAAGAAGGTTGGAATTACTCGATCGTATCCCATCGAGTGGGACATGGTTCCCTATCCGATAAAATTTAAGCCACCAATGTTGCATACACTTGATAGCAAAGGTTCTCCGAACCAACACATCTACTACTTTTACCAACAAACTGGGAATGTAGTGGGTAACGACTTCATTAAGGCGACTTTTTATTGGCACCCTCCAGGGGGTAGCCTTCGATTGGTTCCAGAATCTGCCCGAGGGTTCAATCAAATCCTAGACAGATCTAGAATCAAAGTTCCTCTCATAATTTCATGAGGAATAATCTGATGTTACCATGGCCAAACTCCTCTTTGAAAAGCAAAGCGAAAATGAGATGGTCAGGGAATTCATCGAAAGATACCGCAATCTGACATTGTGCTGTCGAGATATGCCTTTGCCAATGTTTCTTCAAACCTACCGGCACAATTTTGTGGGATGGATAGAAGCTCACATGAGGGCTGTTACAGCCCACACATGGAAGGATTTGATGGATCAAGCTGAGATAGCAGAAAAGTAATCGGAACATTTCAACAAATTTGAATCCCGCACCAATTTCAAGGACAACAAAGGCAAACAAGGGTAGACCTCCTAACCGAAAGCTAAAGAGACTTTCACGGTTGACATTCAGAATCCCAATAACCAGAAAAGAGAACCAAGGAAGAATGTTCAACGTAATTATTCATTCCAAGTCAAACATACAATGACCATCTTCCATGTCCTCAACAAGGGTAATCGTTTAAAGCTTCCTGAAGCTCGACGCTCTGAAAAAGTCAGAAAGACTGACGATCCCAAATACTATTTTTATCATAGAATGTTAGGACACCCAATGAAGAACTACTACATCCTCAAGGATAAAATCCAGACCTTTGTCGAGTCAAGAATTCTCAAGCTCAAGCCTGAGCAAAAGAAAGTCACTACTAATATGGTGACTCTCCAATTCGGCTCCATACCGGAAATCCAAGCCTAAGACGGCATTGTCCCCATTCCTACTGCAATGATGAAAGTGGTCAATTATGACCAACAAAATCGACAAAGCCAAGGCTTAATCCCTCTCACTACAGCAAGAAGAGAAATAATGTGGGTACATCTTGATCTTTCGAAGTCCAAGAACAAGCATAATATGAAGTCATGCAATGCCATCTCTGTAATCGTTGGAGAGGAGTCTCTACGAGTCACTTCACTCACTGATTCAGAAGAAGAAAAAATTATCATGGTAGGGACAAGGTCCGGCTGAGATTATCTGAAGAACTATGATCAACCAGGACCTTACAAATAACCTGAACCAATTAAGCAAAAGGAGACTCGATTCGACAATGTGTTGTAGCGTCCCTCAGATGATCCCAAAGCCCCATTGTTGTATGATATCATGGCCCAATTAGCCAATATACTGGCTCGTATAACCTTATTCAAACTTTTACGTTTGTCCAAGGAAATGAGGGAAGCTTTAAAAGAAGCTTTGAATGACAGTGAGGCGTTCCTCGCCCACATGATCGAGCCTCCTCAGGATGATGAACACAAGCAGTGCTATCAATGCCAACGGCAGGCGCCTTGTATCACTTTCACTCCAGAAGATATGCTCATCAAAGACCACCATCATAACTGAGCCCTTTACTATACTGGATACATATGGTCGGCAAAGGTCGAGAGGATTCACATCGATCCAGGTTCTGCATTGAGCATAATTTCGTGAAGACTCTTGAGCTTTTAGGGTATTTCCCTTCACAAGCTCTCAAAGGCGCCTTGTATCACTTAAATGTCAGATCGATGATTTGAAGACGGAAGTGACTTGTTATGTCATTAACATCGAAACACACTACAATCTTCTCCTCGGACGACCATGGATCTATTCCAGCATGCTTGTACCCTCAACACTTCATCGATGTTTCAAATACATTGATGGATAGGGGGTCCAACAAAGAGCTAAAGCCGGAAAAGTATCCTTTTAAGGGAGTAGAGAATTACTTTACCGACTCTCTCTTGTACGATGAAAATCATATAATTGAGATTGTCCTTCCCAATAATGAGGATAGCGGTAATGAAGCGGACATCGAACCAGATCTCAATGATGATCTGATCTGGAAAATAGATCCACTTGTAATTACCCTCGCGAACTTATGTATTAACCAATCAGCCAAAAATCAGGGCGACTGGATCTTTAATGAAGAAGAGTTTGCTTACGACTACTCTTTAAACTCTGAGTCTGAAAACTCAAGATTCGAAACTCTGATATCTAGACTAACTTTAGAACCAGCATTATACATGCCAATAAGCGAGTCGTACTCAGCTTGTAAGCAGCTAGGTAACTCAGAAGATGCCACTTTCATGGTCCAACCTAAAAGAGGCGTCCTAAATCCGATTATCTTTGGAAAAGTTAAGCCACGACTGTAGGCATAAAAAATTGCTTGTCAATACCCGAGCAAGACTCGTAACGGTGGGTTGACAACCGGCGATCCATTCGACAAACCGGCGCCGCGTAAGCAGCGTGCGGTAGCGAACTCATGAAGTGGGTCCGACAAGGCGTACGAATCAATGAGGCTTCGTGTTATGGAATGAATCCAACAAGCAAAGCTTCAAGATCGATCAGTTCAAATGTCAGCGAGATCGGTTTGAACATCGGCCGATCGTCCGCCAAACCGTTGACGGGATGAAACCAATCAAGAAACCAGCGGACTCATAACGACAATGACAAGATCGAACGAGCGTCGCGGAAAAGTCGAAAAAACCAAACCAAACCGAGGAGCCAGCGGCGTTGACGAAACCGGACACCGTTTGGTGTCCGCTAAGCGAGGACCATAGGTGTCCGGCCGGCTAACCCTCTTGTTTCCTATAAATAGAGGGGGGTGCTCATTTACAAAATTTGGATTTTTGGAGTTAGTTTTCGATATTCTTGAGAGAGCCCTCGCGAGATCCACGAGCGTCGGCCTTCGATTCAGAGAGCAGAGCGAGCCGTCCGATCTACAAACCGCGAGTAGCGAACTTCGAGTCGGCTCTGATTAAGCTGTGATTTCTCTTAGTAGATCTCACTTTCGCTCGGCGATCCTCTCGCCGTGAGTGTGATCCCGAAGGCGATCCTCTCCTTCCATGAGTCACGATCCCCTCGGTAACCGTTTCCCTCGTGAAGCGAGCCTGCGTCTGTAGTTCGAACCGGGTTTCCACGGATGCGAATTGGCGGTAGTCCGCGGACGAACAAAAGTCCGACGCGAGGCAAAGAACCCATAGCGGGGATCGTAAAATAGAGATCCTCGTGTTTGTTCTAAAAGGAAGAAAGTTGTAATTTTTGTTTTCATTGCATACAAATAAAGGCATTTTCTTTGTTTGAAATTTTGTTGTAGGCCAGCGAAGGCACCCACGAGTTCAAGCGAGCAATGAATAACAAACCAACTTTTACATGAACAATGGCGACCACGGTGGGGAGCCAGCGGCTCAACAAAGGAGGCGTGCGTAACGCGGAGCGGATCGATCCGGTCATCGAGGAGGTCGAGTTCAAATTGACCAAAAGAAGTATGAGGTACCTCTCTTCCTCGTCGGATCCAGTTCCCCAGAAAGTCCAGATGGTCTCCATTGCAAAGGAAGACCAATCGGCCTCGAATGCGGGCGAGAAAATCCACCACCACGCCGTCAAACTGCGGACAACGGTGGTTCCTCGGTAAACAAAGCGGCCAAATTTTGAGAACCTTTGTCTCCTCGGAGGTAGTTCCGCCAATGGCGTTGTGACTCTCTCTAAGAGAGCCCGTCGAGGCGGCGTCAGCGCTGGCAAAACAAAGCGCCGGGCAAAGAATCAATGGATGGGGTTCGCTATGGCGGCTCTAAGATCGAGGTTAACTTCGAGGCGAAGTCGAGATGCGTGGCGAACTCTTACGGCGGCGACAAATGAATGGGTCCGAGTCAAGCGGAACCGTTCCACCTGGCGTATCCGGAAGCGCCCCGAGCGCTCCTCGCACAAGCAAGGGCTTTGGTTCACAAGCCGCCAATTGAAAGGAGGTGGCCAAAAGCCATCAAATGCGCTTAGTTTGGAAGCCCAAGTCCGTCGGCGGGTCAACTCCGGCGAACGGCATCAAACCAGCTCCATTGGCAAGCCAATTCCGACCCGGCAAATCGAGAAATTGTAAGCGACAAAAGTTGCATCTACGCCCGAAATTACCCGGCATTTGGATCCACATTTATGGCAGCGTCAGCGGCCCACGACCACGGTCATCCATCAAAGATCGCTTGGGTCCATCACGGGTCACTCCTCATGCGGGGGTCACCCCGCTCAGAAGGATAGGAAAATTCCTCTGATCCCACTAAGCAGGACTAAAGGTGAAGTCAGAGAGTCCGCAGAGACTTCAGCTGGCGTAGCGAAAGTCAAAGCGAGTCACTTTCGGTAGTTCGATGAGCGAGTCCATTCTCGGAAGGAGCGGCTTTCGATGGCGACAGCGTTATACAGGGATCATGGAAGCGCCTGGCGGGTTGCTCGATACTCATCGAAGCGGTACGTCATGCTTATGCTCTAAGCTCATCAAGGCGATGCTCTCGGTGCAATTGCCATCAAGAAACTCCAAAGCGAGTCTCGGTCTTTGGAGACTTAGCACCAGCGTCAAAACTAGGTCAAGGAGATTCCGCGGAAGGATGGCATCGAGAGGATGGTGCCGAGGGTCACTAATAATATGGCGGCAAAGGACCATCGTCAAGGCTATTCAGCGCGCCATAGCGGTTAACTCGTTTTGCGGTCGGGGACTATTCGGCGGTCAATTACGACAAGCTCTTGGGGGCTACCTTGGAGGATGAAGTATCGGGGCGAATTCGGCAATGGCATCGACAATACGGCTTCTAGTGACGGACAACCGAAAAGCTTATGATCAGTCTGGTCGGTTGGCCAAGATCTTTGGGCGAAGCGTTGAATAAACAGAAAACTTCAAATTAGAGATGGAGTTGGCTATCACGAGACGATGAGAAATGCATGACCAACGGTCAAAGCAACAAAACATCGAGGAGAATCAAGTCAACACGTCGGCGTTGATCAAGATGGCGACTTCGGTCGAGGAGAAGCACGAGAAGATGATAACCCTCGAACCGCAGCGGCGGCTGGCATTTGCTCATGAGAGCGAGAAGATTAAAGACCTCGAGTAAAATTAACTTCGTTAATTTCGCTCAAGAAAGTGAAGAAGGCGGGTATCCCTTGCCCATACACGAGGGGTGGGAATCAATCCCATACCCTTCAAAGTTTAACTTAATAAACTTTACACGTTTGGCGGTAAGGGTTCCCGACGCAACACTTGATTTACTTCAAATTAGCACCTGGGGTTATTTACGGCAATGAACCCTTGATGGTTCGGTCATTCGTTAGCACTGAGCGCGCCGATTAGTACCGCCGTCTTAAGCGGGGAGCATCAGCGGTTGGGGCGATATGGAGTCCTTGTTTCTCTCCAACTTCTTTGATAGCGATACCGAGGTATCCATTGGAACATTACTACGGCGAAGAATGGAAGCGTGGATATTTTTGTTAAGCGATTCGTAACAAGGCAATGAAGCTGCCGGGATCCGATAGCGAGAATTCATCCTCGGACTTACCCGCATAATTTATCAATAGGCGTGCTTTCGAAGCAATGGGGCGGCACCATCGTATGCGATGGAAGGACTTGAAAGTTAAGTGGAAACGAAAGGTTCCTTAAAAGGAAAAGCGAGAGGCCAGCGGCGACAAACCACGAACAAGCGAACTTTGTGCCAGGCGAAGGTAAAGCGCCGGCAAAGTCATGAAGCGCCATCAAACCGAGCTGCAACCAAAGCAGCCGATGCGCAGCGGCGTCGCGCCACGTGTCGCGGCCTCAATGGCGCCCGACAAACTTCGAGAATCAAAACCTTCTGGTTGAGATTTCCCAAGACTTACTGGTTCAAAGATGAGGAAGTTAGGGCATTTTCAAGTACCACGAGAACAACAAAATCCGGTTGCCCCAATTATAAACCAAGAGGGAGGCAAACAAAGTTCTGAGATCCTAAATGCTGCGCTTATCACGAGGCGTTACATCATCTCTGAAATGCGCTACCATCTCGAGAGACAAGATTCAAGCCTTGATGCGATGTTGGAGTTATCACTCCAAAACCTTCTAAAGAGAAGAAGGTGAGGCGAATCACGGTCTCTATAAGCGGATCAGTTCCTTTGGATTGGTTTCAACCCGACCCGATTGTGAAGGTAGGAATAAAGATGGTGAATGAGGATCCTCACGGGCAGCGTGAGAAGGGACTTCATTACCACACATGGCGGCAAATGGAGAAATCCTTTGGGTCCACCACGACTTGTTGGAAGGCGATCGTGGACGCATCTTCGACAAAAAGAAGTCAAGGGAAAAAGCAAATTATGCCAAGCGCTTAGCAATTCGAGAAAAGGGCGATGAAGAAGTGGCGCTTCATTTTTGGAGGATGAGCATGAAGTCTTTGCCACAAGGAGTGGAGCGAATACAACTACAAGTATCAGGAGATTCCAAACCGAATCACGAAGGCGTTATCTGGCCAGGGGGTAGCCATGACTCCTCCCACTCGTGCGAGGGAAAGGACAATAGCGAGCGGTTGCTAAAGAAAAAGCGGTGAAGCAAAGGAGAAGCGACCTCAAGTCGAGGAAGCTCAACTCGGCGGTCGATTCAATGCCCAATTGTAAGGGATAGGCCGAGAACATCGAGCTCTCCATACCGTTTTGGCGTCATGGCCCAATTGGCGAACATCCGGCGAGAATAACTCTCTCGAGTTGCTCCGTTGTCAAAGGAAACGGGAAGCTCTACAAGAAGCTCAGGTGACTCACGAGGTGTTTCTCACTCGGATCAAACCGATTCGGAAGAATCGCACAACAATGCAACTGCGGCTAAAGACTTGCCGCAAAGGAGGATATCTGGACCAAAATTCCAAGCACGATAGGCGCTATACTTTACCGGGTATATTGGTTCTAGCGAAGTCAACGGATCCAAGTCGATCCGGGGTTCGTGTGAGCATCATGCCCTAGCCTTATGTATCATCTTGGAATCCACCCCGATAAGTTGGCGTCAAGCGGCACAATGATTTATGGATTTAACACCAGTGGGTCAGGCCACTTGGTAAAATCGGATTAAGTGCCAAATGGGGACTTAAAGTCCGAAGTCACCTGCTATGTGATTGTGAGAGACTTCCTATAACTTATTGTTGGGTGGAGCCACGGATCCACAATAGCGTTATAGTCCCATCCACTCTTCATCGGTGTCTCAAGTATGTAGACACAAATAATGAGGTCAAGGCGGTGGTGCGGACAACGGCCGTTAGGGGATGGAGAATTATTTCAGCGATTCCCTCCTCGGCAATGAGTCAGCGAATCATCGGCCCAAGCGCAGACGGCGGTGAAAGAAGGCGTCACCGGCCGGGCTTGATTATAGCGGAGTTTGTTTTAAATAACATTGTACCCTTGTAATCAATCTTGGCGATGAAGAATCGTCGGATGAACAATTGGCAAATACCCGATAAAGCAATAAATGGCGATTTAGAGTACCCTCATCTTTGAATGATGCGATGGCGAGGTTTATATAACAATCGAGTTGCACCTACCTTCGGTCATCTTACTTTATACAAAAGCAATTAGAAATTCCTTTGGGACAACACTTCGTCATCCCGCCAAAGATGGTATTGAAAAGACAGTTTCTGGAAAAGTCACGGTCTGCAGCCGAATAAGCTTCTTAGAAGAAGATAGGGATAGCGATGAGCCTATCCTCCACACATCGCGGATATAGTCGAAAAACAGGTATCATGAAGAAGTAGAATGCGACTTGACTGCGAGGAAGGTCTATGTTTGGACGAGGTCCTCGAATCCTCCTAAGCGGCATATGTCCCAAAGGGAGCGGATAACTACTACGCATTTAGGCGAGGATTGGGATATGAATCCTCCTCGGAAGATGAATGCTGCGTGGATGATGGCGACCATTTACGATGAAGAGCGGATGCACAAATTACGATTCTTGGTTTGGGATTACGACACTAGCCTCGGAGAAGCTTTCAAAGCTTTGATGTCAAATAGCTACGATCGATCACACTTTACTATGGAGAATGATGAAGAAATGCCAACATGGGAAGACCCATGGATCCATCAACTTCGGAAGCGGTTTGGGGATAGGTTGAACAAAGAGAACCCCCGCTAAGGATGAGGTAGTCCAAGTTAACATGGGTGGCGAAACATCCTAAGCTCATAAGCGTCGATAATAGTCTTCCCTCGAAGAAGAAAGAGTCGATTGCCCTGTCGGGGAATACATCGGCGTGTTTGCTTGGAGCTATGAGGACATGCGGACTTCGACCCTAATGTGACTCATCACCTCAACATCAAAGTGGATGTCAAACTTGTCAACAATGCATAAAGGCGGTTTAGATCCACAAATATTACAAGCAATCGTTGGCGAAGTAAAGAAACTCATAGAATCAGGATTCATCGAGGAAATTCAACATCAGTTGGGTGAATATAGTCCGGTCATGAAGAAGAATGGTTCGATTAGGATGCGTAGCGACTCTGAGACTTGAGCGGCGAAGATGACTTTCCTCTTCCAATCGCGATGTCATGTGTCGACAACCGCGTGTGGATTTGAAAGAATGTCATTCATGGATGGTTTCGGGTTACAATCAAATCAAGATGCACCCGATGATGCCAAGCACGACGGTGAGCACCTATCGGTATATATTGCTGGTCATGCCGTTCGGCCTCAAAAATCGGTACCGCGTACCCGTGGCGATGACTAAAATTTTCGGGATCATCTACGGAAAGCGGTCGGAATGCTACGTCGATGACTTAGTCGTGAAAAGCATTGACAAAGGAGATCACGTCAAAATCTTAGGGCGGTATTGAGCTCATGCGGACTAATCAACTAAAGATGAACCACTGCCAAATCCTTCCTTGGGATGTCCGATGGCAAGTTCCACCGACTTCGTCGTCGCAGACAAAGGAATCCCGTCGATGACAAAGTGAAGGCAATTCAAGAGTTGCAACCTCAGAAATGAGAGAACTTCGGGGTTACAAAGGCGATTGGCGTACATCCGGCGGTTCATATCGAACCTATCGGGAAGTGCCAGCCATTTTCTAAGTTAAACAAGAAGTATGCGTTTATTTGGACGGCCTTTGTCGGCATTTGAAGAGATCAAATGCGTATCTCGCTAAACCTCTGTTCTCGTCGCACGCGATGGAAAACGTTCGATCACGTCAAGGCAAGCGAGATCACTCGTTAAAGCGCCTTACCGCGGGCGGCGATAGCGGTCCGCGAGCAGGCGGTGTATTACTGAGCGAACATTGGTGGTGGTCGAGTCGATACCCAATGGTGGCGGTGCCTTGCATTAGTGTTAGTGATTGAAAAATGCGACACTATTTAGTAGGGCCGGGCGATTTATGTTATCTCGCGTAAATCGGTCGAATATTATTTATGACCAGGCCTCGATGAGTTGGCGTTTAGCGAAAATGGGCCTTGCTCTTGTCCCAATACGACTGTATTTCAAACAACGAAATCGGTCAAAGGACAAGCGATTTGTGATCTCTTGGGTACCCGACCACGGATGCGGTTGAGCTATATGATCTTGGGATGAAGTTGAAGTCAACACTCGTCGCACCAACAAATATGGCGTTGTATTTTGATGGAGCTTCCGGGCCACCAATGGCAAAGTACCCGGATGTTCTAAAATCTCATTTGAGTCGAGTTGTCTTGATTTCCAGGGGAATCATGTCATGCCCGTGCTTATTCACTCAGAACCTGTTCCAATAGCGTGGTGAATACAATGGCTACTTATTGGACTTAGTTTAAAGTCGAATATCTCGAGAGGCATCGTCGATTCTGGCCCGATAGTCGAGGAATCGCGGAGACTTCTGAAAGTAATCGAGATCTAATTCCTTATCATCGGTGCAATCGAAATGGACTTCGTTCGAAGAGTTCTTCATCGAATATATTCCACGGCTCCAAAAGCGCTCAGCGGATGCTGCTGGCGGCGTTAGGCGTGTCGTTAGCACAACCTGCGAGACCGAGCAATTAGTTCACGGTCGGGGACTCACCAACTCTTCGTACCAATATATAATGGCGTACAAGAAGACAAAGGGATGGTGTCAAAGAGGTACATACAACAGAAACGAATTGGAGCCGAGATTGGCGCTCCTATCATCGACTATGTCTTGCCGCGGTGTCTGGGAAGAGCGTGAAGGAGAGTCATCCGTGAAGAGCTCCAAGATTCTTCTCGACACGAGAGACCAGGATGTTATATGCGTCGAGATGCGATGGTCTTTGCTCGATGCCTCTCAAACAAAGCGGAGGTCCTTCGAGGAAGCATACGAAGGTGAATGTAGTGCACACCGGCTGGTCCCAAGCTCTGATCGAATCGAGGAGAATGGGCTGCCGGCCAATGATTAATGGCCGATTGATGCGGCTCCGGAAATGCCAGCGTGTCAAATTCCTTGAATTATATGCATCGGCCTCGGCGGTTGCATCCTTCGACACATCGGCCATTGAGACATAAGGGAATGGGCGTCGTAGGTCCCCATTTTCCTCCGTCGGTCAAAGCGTCGGTTTATTCTAGCGATCACCGATTACTTCTCAAGTGGAAACAATCCCGCTAAAGAAGTCAAAAGTGATGCAGGTCGTCAAATTTATCAAACACCATGTCATTTATCGACATTGTATCACGAAACGGTCGTGCATGATAATGGTCCCCGATTTATCGACAATTCCTTCATCGAGGGTTTGTGAGAAATTCAAGATACAAGATGTCGTCAGCTTATAATCCGGTAAATGGATTGGCGAAGCATTCAACAAGGCGATCATCAAAATTACGTGAGAAGCTTGTGAAAAGTAACAAGCGAGGCGGGATATTAAACTTCGGAGAAGCACTACGGCGTATCGCCTGTTGTATGCATACGCCGGAGGACCACAGTACTCCACAGTACATGGATGTGGCAGTTCTCCCGTTGGAAATCAATTCGATCACTCCCGCATTGCCCTTACAGCGGAGATGGCGATTGAAAAACAACATCGAAGCGTCTAGAAGAGCAGAGATGTTAGATGAGAAGCACAGGAGGCTCAACAATGCATTGAGTTCTATCAAGCTAGAATGTAGAGGCTTTCAACAAGAGTTGACAGAGAGAACAACTGGGAGGAGATCTGCGTCCTCGCCTTAGCTGGAAGCGGCCGATAATTCTCAACTCGAAGAAGGTAAATTCGAACCCAAATGGAAAGGACCGTTTATAATGAATGCGGTCTATTCCAAGCGGTTACGCTCATATATCACCTGAGAATGGCGGCCAGGCAGTTATGTAGATAAATGGGAAGTTTAGAAAAGTATTATCCTTAGCCATTCGAGGATAACCATTTTGATGGGAAGTTCCTCAGAGAATATCTCACTCATATTCATGAGGATAACCCTAAGTTGTTGTGTTTTCCTCAAATTCTCTCACCGTCAAATTCATTGGCGGTGGGCCCACTAAAACCTCTACGGTCCAACTACCGGCCAAAATCCCTCTCGATTCTGTGACAGAGGTCCACTTCAAATGCAGTTTGTAATCCTATAAGCGTGAAAGCTATCAGGTACCCTTCAAAGATTCAGTGGAGACCCGCTCTTAGTTTCTCATCGGAAATAGAATACATTCTTCCTTTCCCATATTCACGGAGATAGGACACATCCTTCCTCTTGGAAGCAAGAGATAGAATACATTCTTCCTCTCTTGTTTTAGATTCTTGGAGTGGAGATCCCGCTCTTGAGTTTAAGCCTTTCAAGATTCTGAAGTGGAGATCCCACTTTGGTTCTTTCCTTTGGAAGCAGGGACAAAAATCCTTCCTTTCCAAGCCGGAGATAGGAGACAAGATCCTCCTTCCTCTCCAGCAGGAGGGATACATTCTTCCTTTCCCACATTTCAGGGAGGGAGACAGATCCTCCTTCCTCTCCAGCGGTGAGAGATGGGATACAAAACCTTCCTCTCTTGTTCATCCCTTGGGAGGTAGGAGACAGATCCTCCTTCCTCTCCATCGGACAGAGAGATGGGATACAAAACCTTCCTCTCTTGTTAGTCCCTCACCGGGAGATAGGAGACAAGATCCTCCTTCCTCTCCACATTAGGAAATAGAATACATTCTTCCTTTCCCACTCAATCAATCTTAATCGGTTAGATCATTCTCGGTCAAAAGGCACCAAGATTCATCTTGGGGCATTTTATCGAAGCCTAGAAGGGATAAGATCAGCGCCTCTCCGCAGCGTTGCGGTATAGTCTTTCTCCGTTGAAAGACCACGAGTTGATTAAGGGGTATTTAGGTCCCGAAGCCTAGAGGGATGAGTACGTGTAATGCAGCGTTGCGGGTTAGTCTTCCCGTGAAAAGCGAGAGTCTCGTATTCAATATCGTAGCATTAAGTCCTAGAGTTTCATTCTTTTAGCGGCACAGCGTTGTGTGTAGAAGCGGATTTAGATAATCTACATGCTAGCCCAACTCAAGCGGTAGTTGGTAAAGGCTCATCAAACCCGTTGAAATTTTGGGGGGTTGGCCAATAACCCTAAAGTCAGCGCCTCCTGCGCATTGCGGTATAGTCTTTCTCGTGAAGAAGACACGAGTTAGATTAGGGTATTTAGTCGAGAAGCCTAAGAAGGGATGAGTCACGTGTGTCACAGCGTTGCGGATTATCTCTTGCGGTAAAGAGTACCAAGTCTATGTATTCAATATCATAGCAACAAGTCTAGAAGAGTTTCATTCTTCGGCTACAGCGTCACGTCTGGAGCGGGTCGGATAATCCATACGTAGCCCAATTCAAGCGGTAGTTGGTAAAGGCTCATCAAACGTTGAAGGGCGGGGGTTGGCCAATAACCCTAAAGTCAGCGCCTCCTGCAGCGTTGCGGTATAGTCTTTCTCCGTGAAGAAGACACGAGTTCGATTAGGGTATTTAGATCCGAAGCCTAAGAAGGGATGAGTCTCGTGTATCACAGCGTTAGGGTGGTCTCTTGCGGTAAAGAGTACCAGTCTATGTATTCAATATCATAGCAACAAGTCTAGAAGAGTTTCATTCTTCCGGCCTAGCGTCATGCGGAGCGGGTCCGGATAATCGCATGCTAGCCCGATTCAAGCGGTAGTTGGTAAAGGCTAATCAAATCCGTTGGCGGTGAGGGTTTGCCAAAAATCCTATAAGTTTTCACGGTTAATTATTTCGGCGAAATAAAAGAATCGTAATAAAGCACAAAGAGGATAGAAACACGTTTTATTGATAAAAGGCTGAAGTTACAAGTTCTCTAAACATCAAATTTGTGATAGCAAATTTCTTTGTTTCATCGAATACTTTATTGAGGAAAGCTTGTTGAAGTTCCTCACGAGCTCGACCACTGAAAGTCTCCTCGGCGCCATTAAGGGTCTTTGCGGTCTCCTCCTCGACTTGACCCGGCTTCGCTTTGAAAACTCAAGCTTTGGACATGGTTTGCAAAGTCTCCTCCTTGTTGGCCTTTGTCGACTTCAAGATGATCGAGACTCTCCCTCGCCAGAAGTTCTGTTCGAGCTCTACTATCCTCGCTTCCCGGCTGACGACACAAAGATTGAAAATGCTCCCGCGGAGAGGCGAAGCCGGTGGCCGATCTCAAAAACGCACCGGTCTTTGCATCTGAACCCGAGCCCGGTAGCCGAGCATCACGCCAAGCTTTCACGAGCCTCGTCTGTCTCATATATGAGGAGAGCGAAACGCCTCAAAGTCTTCGCAGACTTTGAGCTTAACCTCAAATGATGAGATCATCGGCAATGGTGCAGGCCAATTGGATAACCGCATCTCGTATCGTGGTTACCCTAGGATCAAGGAATGGCAGGGCCAGCGAAGAAAGCCTGGTACCGAGAGTGTGTCTACCACTATGGCCAAATAGGAAAGAGCGAGCAATTTCCACGGATAATAAGCCGAGATGGATCGTCGTCGGACATCAAAGCTCTCACTAAGTCGGGAAAGAGTGAGGCGAGACCACCGCAAAAAGGAAGAAAAGGGTTAAAACCCCAAAACAAATATGAGTATTGGTGAAGGGTTCATACACAGTAGAGCCCGACTCCTTGCCCTAATGAAACGGCGAAGCGGCGGCGGTCGGTGGGCGCATCAACGTCTCAATCGGTATCTCAACACTTGCGTCCGACATATCAGCGGTTCGCGAGCCGACTACGGAGGAATAGCGGCCTCAATGTCACCGGGATGAGTCTCTATTATCAAATGGGAGACATTTTGATCATAGGCGAACTATTTAAAATTGAATAGTCCTATGATTATCGGGAAGGAAAGCTTTACCTTCAAAGGAATGCGCCTCGATATCCCTAGAATTCCTAACTCAAGCTCGATATCGCCCGGGGAGAGGGCGTCTGGGTAAATCGCGCATCAAATCCTCGAACTCCTCCATCGAAAGGCATAAGAGTGTGAAGTATAGATGAAGCTATGAGGAACATTTTCATGTCTTTGCAAGTGATATGCGGGTAGAAGAATACCAATATTAGGCAGGGCAGGTTTTCCAATCCACGGTCCTATCTTTAGTATTCGGGCTCAGATCACGACTCAGAGTACTTGCTCCTTTGGCATTTGGGCATTTGAGTCGAAAGTTGATTCCATTGCAAAACTTGAGAAAAATTACACTTTTATTCTGATTACAAAGAATTTAGATAACTCTCTTACAAACTTCGAACAAAAGACACTACAAGTGTAGATCTCCTTTTTTGTGGGACTTTGCACGTCTTGGGGGCCAGGCGTCAGGTGGACCACCGAGCAACGATCGTCCGAATGTGAGGGTTGAGTTGATGCTTAGCTAAGAAAACAAGAACTAAAGCAAATATCTTAGCAAGGTAAGATATCTACTCTTCCAAAATTAAGGCAAAGCTTAATCTCGAGGAATCTCCCAAAGAGAGCTTCAAGAGCGCTCTTGATTTGATGAGGAGTTCACTCTTGGATCTTCAAGATTCACAAAGGACTCCTCTCTTTGGAAATAAACTTTTCCTCCTCTGAAAATAATCTCCTCCCCTAATAACCGTGTTAAAAGGGTATTTATAGGCTTTAGAAAGCATAACCGCCTCAAAAGAATGCCAGTTCTTGTTCACGAGGCAGTTTTCTGTTCATCAAGCTGCCTCAGCGATGCTTGTTCATCGGGCTGCCTCGTGATGCTTGTTCATCAAAGCGCCTCGGCGTTCTTGTTCATCCAAGGCGCCTCGCGATGCGCATTCATTATAACCGTTTTCCCCTCTTTTAAAGCGCGATTAATGCCTATTTATGCGGCTTAGTGGCGTTTTTCAAGGGTGTAACCGCCCACTAACATTAATGGATGTCCCCATGTTAAAAATTCTAATGGGTCCCATAAATAATGATAAAACCCCTCAAGCGTCGTGCATTGGCGCGGATTATAGCTATCGCGCTCACAGCGCGGCAGTTTGAACCTCTGGACCATTTTGATGATAACTTTCCCGTCCAATCTCCAAATGAGATAATTGAAGATCGTTGGAAAGCTGATGAGGGACCTACAACTTTTATGTTTTGACCTTCTCCAGATTCAAAATACATCATGGCCAAAATCTGTAAGACAAATGCTCTTTGGGCGAGACAGCTTGGGCTGTCTCGGCCACTAGACACCCTGAACTATTTTGATGATAACTTTCCGTCCGATCTCCGAATGAGATAGTGAAGATGCGTTGGAAAGATGATGAGGAGAGATACAACTTTTATGTTTTGACCTTCTCCAGATTCAAAATACATCATGGCCAAAATCTGTGAGACAAATGCTCTTTGGGCGAGACAGCTTGGGCTGTCTCGGCCACTGAGAGACACCCTGAACTATTTTGGTGATAACTTTCCGTCCGATCTCGAATGAGATAATTGAAGATGCGTTGGAAAGATGATGAGAGAGCTACAACTTTTATGTTTTGACCTTCTCCATATTCAAAGCACATAATGTTCAAAATGTCGTGCATTGGCGCGGCAGTTAAAAGTATCAGCGCATGAGAAAAAAAATATACGCAATGTCCTATTAGCAAGACACACCCGGGGAGTCCTTTTGGCGGCATTAGACAATCCTCCTTGACTCAGATAATAACGTTCATCATCCTTTCTCTGGTATGAAGTGAATTAGAGTTCCATAGGTAATTTTTGATGCCTCTGAATACCCCTCCAAAGTTTTGACTCCGTATTTTATCGAGGTCGGAATACTGGATAATATCTTTGCTTATACCTTTCAGCGTTGAACTTTGTAGAAGAGGCCTATCTTGCTTCAACTTTTGAACCACAGCTCTGTGGCGTCGTGACCATATTTTGGGATCAATAGGCATTGCATTTGTATTTGAATGGATTGAAATATCGAAGTCGATTTTGGATTAATCATCTTCATCTTGAAGGTCACCACTTGGTTCACGATTGAAATGCCTTGAGAATCATTGAGGAGAAAAGCGTCGTGGTTTACGAACATGAGATTCCGGAAAGCTTCTATATGGAATATGGAACCGATTTGTTTTGAATATCTGCCTCAAATCTGCGTAGAGGATGTCGTTGGGTCTCAAAGTTCTTGGTGTCTTTCTTAGATGCGGGGTAATTATAACCGTTCCTTTCGATACAAGCTTGCGGTGTTGGTATTTGTGCTATTTCGAAGGATTTGTTTTACTTAATGAGTTACAAAGTGCATTAAAATCGGTGGGAGAGTGCTTAACCGGCGGGAAGAACGAACTTCTTTGTCTCAAGTTAGGATTTTTGGCAAACCCTCGACCATCAGCAGTTTGATAAGCCTTTACCAACTACCGTTTGAGTTGGGCTAGCATGTAAATTATCGAGTCCGTTCTACATGTTACGTTGTGCTAAAGAGTGAATTCTCTTAGACTTTATGCTCGATCTTGAATCGTAGACTTGATCAATTATCCGCGAATTGATTACTGCAGTGTGGTCTGAGACTTATCTACGGTAAGGGGAGAGATAACATCCCTATGCATGAAGGCATAGTTTAGGTGTCATGAAGGCATGGTTTGGCCCTAACTATTCAAAGTTTTGACCAAGTGGGGTGAAAATTTGAAATGATCCTAAGCGTAGGAAGGTTTGATCGCTCAATCTAGAAGTAGACCTCTCGTTCATGGAAGGAATGAAGTGATTTTAATCGTGGTCCTAAGCGTAGAAGGTTTGACCGAGAATAGAAATTTTAAAGCGATCCTAGCTGTAGGAAGGTTTGATATCAACGAAAGTGGACCTCGTTCATGGAAGGAATCGAGGGGTTTTAACCGTGGTCCTAGCGTAGGAAGGTTTGACCGGAATGGAAATTTTGAAGCGATCCTTGCCGGAAGGTTTGATCGCTCAATCTAGAAGTAGACCTCGTTCATGGAAGGAATCGAGTGATTTTAATCGTGGTCCTAGCTGTAAGAAGGTTTGACAGAATGGAAATTTTGAAGCGATCCTTCTTGGAAGGTTTGATGCTCAATCTAGAAGTGGACCTCGTTCATGGAAGGAATCGAGGTTTTGGCCGTGGTCCTAAGCGTAGGAAGGTTTGACCCGAATGGAAATTTTGAAGCGATCCTTCTGTGGAAGGTTTGATCGCTCAATCTAGAAGTAGACCTCTCGTTCATGGAAGGAATCAGTGATTTTAATCGTGGTCCTAAGCGTAAGAAGGTTTGACGAATGGAAATTTTGAAGCGATCCTTCTTGTCGGAAGGTTTGATCGCTCAATCTAGAAGTAGACCTCTCGTTCATGGAAGGAATAGAAGTGATTTTAATCGTGGTCCTAAGCGTAAGAAGGTTTGACGAATAGAAATTTTGAAGCGATCCTAGCGTAGGAAGGTTTGATCGCTCAACACGAAAGTGGACCTCTCGTTCATGGATTATCCACCCGAGCTTTCTTTACAAAGCGGCTCGAATGTAAAGGAGGCGGTTTAACCTCTTGTACTCATTGGAGGAAGGGCGGTTTATACTTCATATACAGCCGGTGTGGGAAGGTTTATTTCGGCATTAAGGCCCGAAGCGACCAAGGCTTGGATGATGGCCTTGAGAGCTAAGCAATCCTTAGTAGGATGGAGGATCATACGTAGTGCGCCACGGTATTTAGGGTCGAAGTCTTGTCGACCTCCTCGATTTATAATGGAGGCAACTTGATTTTGTTGTTATCAAGGAGGTGTTTGAAGATGATGGAACTTCTTAGTCTCGAAGGAGTATATCTGTGGAATTGATTTAGAAGCTTTTGGCGTGGTTCGTTGTTGTGGCGTTTGACTAACGGCGATCCTGGTCTATTCACGAGGAGGAAAAATTTATACGAGGTCATTTGTCATTTCGCCTCTTTATTTCTTCCTTAGAAGCGTTAGGCTTGTTCTCCTCGTATTTTCGGATCTTTCCATGTAGTTGGTGGGGCTGACCCCACTTCCAACAGATCAATGGAGAGATTATTGTGGCAAGTCTTCAATATAAACTTTTGATGGTGGATCACACAATTCATAGCTTTATTGCAGCGTACTTGAAGGTGTCAATTGTCTCCCCATCCTTACGCTTCTCATCTAGAAGAGTTCCAATCGAGACGGTATCGTCATCGAAGAAGTTCTTTGAGAACAAGCTTTCCATGTCATTCAACGTTAATGCTTCCGTTTGAGTCTTCGATATCGAGAAGCTGACTCGAGGTACCAGCGAATACCCGAATCATCAAGGCTCATTTCGAGATCACCCCAAGTGAGACTTGAAATAGATCCGTGTGTGAACCCCCTCCCGTCAAAGGTGTGAAGTTGATCAAATTAAATTTTGGCGGGTAAGGTTGAATCCCACTCTAGGATACGGACACGGGATCGGTCTTCTTGACTTCTGTGCGGAGACATCAAAGCATTGATTTTATCTTCAAGCTCTTTCATCTTTTAGCCGTCATCCCCTTGTTTTGGATTACTTCCAATAGGAGGAATTAGAACATTTCCACCTTGAGCACCAGATCGGCTTTCGTGGTTGATCGGCGTAAATGTGTTCATCTACCTCGAATCAACATCTTGACATTATGGGTATCATGATTGATAGCTCCACCTTGTTGACTAGATCGGTTGGTGGACCCGGTTGTCGTGGTATGGGTTTGCAACTCCCTCATATGTTGCATGGCTAGCTCCATTTAGTTTTCATTTACCTTAAGCTCTTCCGTTGTTTAGCTAGGGTCTCTGTAACATTTGAGCTAAGGTTTCAGAGTAATTAAAAGCTTCTGGGATGGCGACCAACACTTGACATTGTGTCGCCGGAAGCTATCGCCCGAATTGATGTCGAAGCCGTCATCGGATGACTTTCCCTCATGCATCCTTCTATAGTCAATGCGTTGCGTGGCTGCAATTGTATGGTGAGACATTCTCAAAATCGAGACCCGATCTTTCCTCGGGGAGTGAAGTCGGGATGCATCCGTCGTAGGTCCTTTCCTTTGTTCACCATGTTGATAGTCGCGGAAACTTATCAAATTGGATGGATGATCTCTTTCTTCTTCGATAGCGTCTTGGTGGTTTGAGATCTTCGTTCAGCGGGGAAAGCCGTTCGAATCTTGAAGCTCTTTGTTGATGGCGTTCGACTTCGAGCAGGCACATCGATAGCGGCGTCTTAATCGGTTGTACACACAAGCATGAACAATCTATTTGTCGATGCGTCCTCTTTGTTGTTTGCCACTGACTGATTACGGTTGATGTGGGTTATTGCAAATAACATTTCCACCTCAAAGTGTAACGTTGTCCTTGGCGGAGGACAAGTCTTCTTTGGAAGTCGAACAAGGTAATCCAAGCGAGACACTTCGGTGTCTCGTTTTGCAAAGGCATGAAGGATTGCCTACATTGTTGGCGGCGATTGAACTGTCGTGGCGAGGCGGTTTACCTACCATTGTTGGCGGCGACTTAAACTGTCTCTGTTGGCGGGCGAGTTCTTACCTGTTGTTGGCGAAGCGGCTTAAATTTGTCTGTTGGCGGAGGCATTCTTGCCTAGCTGTTGGCGAAGCGGCTTAAATTTGTCATTAGCGAAGGCGACTGCTGTCAGCTGCTGAGGAAGATATCTGGGCGATTTTGAGGTAGATTTTGGGACCCAAACCGTGATTTTGAGTCGATTCTGGTTGATCTCGACTCTTGTGCCTGCGAACAACGGCACATGCACGAACAGCAGCGTGCATGGCTGGCTTTAGCTCCTTCCTTGTCAATCGGGTCCTTTTGGCGAGAACCCATTCTTCCTTAGGAGAGTGTTAGCGGATTGGCCGAAGCTAAAGTTTGTTGGCGCTCTCGGTCACATGAGTTAGTGTGATAATGAATTCCGTCCGTTGACTCCATGGCCTTTGCAAGTTGTCGGGCCATCTTTTGGCGTTGTCTCGGCGAGCCCTCTTCGTCCAGGCGGTTGAATCTTGTTGAATGACTCCTTCTTGAAAGGAATCAACTTGGCGAGCTCCGGCTTTGAAATCCAGGGGTGTTGTTGAGAGAAATGCGCCTCCGTGCATGGCGGCGAGAATCGTTGCGCATCTATGAGAACGAACCTCCCTCTAAGCGATGAGATCCTCCGATGTTTGCGGGGTGAAGAGGACCGATGAGGAAGAGGAGAGATATTCTTCAAACTTGGCTTGTCGAAGAAATAATCAGTCCATCGACCATGAGGTCGGCTTGATGTACAAAGGCTGCGACACAACGATCTCGGGCTCGAGACCGTTAGCTCCTTGTAATTAGCCATCGTGTTTGAGTCGAAAGTTGATTCCATTGCAAAACTTGAGAAAAATTACACTTTTTATTCTCAGTTACAAAGAATTTAGATAACTCTCTTACAAACTCGAACAAAAGACACTACAAGTGTAGATCTCCTGATTTTGTGGGACTTTGCATGCGGGGGCGGCGTAATCCGTGGACCACCGAGCAACGATCGTCGAATCGACGGGGTTGAGTTGATGCTTCGCTAAGAAAACAAGAACTAAAGCAAATATCTTAGCAAGGTAAGATATCTACTCTTCCCAAGAATTAAGGCAAAGCAATCTCGAGGAATCTCCCAAGGAAGCTTCAAGAGCGCTCTTGATTTGATGGGGAGTTCACTCTTGGATCTTCAAGATTCACCAAAGGACTCCTCTCTTTGGAAATAAACTTTTCCTCCTCTGAAAATAATCTCCTCCCCTAATAACCGTGTTAAAAGGGTATTTATAGGCTTTAGAAAGCATAACCGCCTCAAGAATGCCAGCGATTCTTGTTCACGAGGCAGTTTTCTTGTTCATCAAATACTCAGCAGTCTTTTGTTCATCAGTGCCTCGCGGATGTCTGTTCATCAAAGCGCCCAGCGTTCTTCATCCAAGGCGCCTGCAGTGTTGTTCATTATAACCGTTTTCCCCTCTTTTAAGGCACGATTAATGCCTATTTATGCTTAGTGGCGTTTTCAAGGGTGTAACCGCCCACTAACATTAATGGATGTCCCCACATGTTAAAAATTCTAATGGGTCCCATAAATAATGATAAAACCCCTCAAGCGTCGTGCATTGGCGCGGTTATATTATCGCGCTGCGGCGGTTTGAACACTCTGGACCATTTTGATGATAACTTTCCCGTCAATCTCCAAATGAGATAATTGAAGATCGTTGGAAAGCTGATGAGGAGACCTACAACTTTTATGTTTTGATCTTCTCCAGATTCAAAATACATCATGGCCAAAATCTGTAAGACAAATGCTCTTTGGGCGAGACAGCTTGGGCTGTCTCGGCCACTCTGGGCACCCTGAACTATTTTGATGATAACTTTCCCGTCCGATCTCGAATGAGATAATTGAAGATGCGTTGGAAAGATGATGAGGGAGATACAACTTTTATGTTTTGACCTTCTCCAGATTCAAAATACATCATGGCCAAAATCTGTGAGACAAATGCTCTTTGGGCAGAGACGGGCTGTCTCGGCCACTGCAGACACCCTGAACTATTTTGATGATAACTTTCCGTCCGATCTCGAATGAGATAATTGAAGATCGTTGGAAAGATGATGAGGAGAGATACAACTTTTATGTTTTGACCTTCTCCAGATTCAAAATACATCATGGCCAAAATCTGTGAGACAAATGCTCTTTGGGCGAGACAGCTTGGGCTGTCTCGGCCACTCAGACACCCTGAACTATTTTGGTGATAACTTTCCCGTCCGATCTCGAATGAGATAATTGAAGATGCGTTGGAAAGATGATGAGAGCTACAACTTTTATGTTTTGACCTTCTCCATATTCAAAGCACATAATGTTCAAAATGTCGTGCATTGGCGCGGCAGTTAAAGAGTATCGCGCATGAGAAAAAATATCTGCAATGTCCTATTAGCAAGACACACCAGTGAGTCCTTTTAGGCATTAGACAATCCTCCTTGACTCAGATAATAACGTTCATCATCCTTTCTCTGGTATGAAGTGAATTAGAGTTCCATAGGTAATTTTGATGCCTACTGCGGCAAAGTCGGGAAAGGAGAAAACCAAAATTAGCATCCCCATCAAATTCTCTGCACAGGAAATCGTGAGAATCATAAAAGGCGGGATAAGCAGAAGGTTATGGGTTAGCGAACATTACTATCACCGGCGAGTCTTTGCTTGTCGAATCAAGTTAATGGTCGAGAGGCGGTCGAGATCGTGGACAAGTCTCTTTCGTTTAAGAGGAACTCCATTGCGGAGTTTGTCCCCATCGCAAGGGCGGACCGCATCTCTCTTTCCAGTATGCCTGAAAAGATAGATCAGAGTCAGACTAGGATATCATAGGAGGGGAATAATGAGAGTAAAGGAGAGAGTACCAGAGTCCTCTTCATGAGTTGCAATCTCCTCCTGGTCATCTCCCGAAGTATCAGCCGCAGAACTATGAATCTCCCCATCGGACACATCGATTAGCGAATGCTGCGGCCTTACGGGCTCGGGGCCTCTGACGACACGAGTGTCATTTCGGGAAGCATCTTCAGACCGGTTAGCCAAAGGACTTCCACGAGCAGAGTTCCTGGCGACCAAAAGCAAGCTGCGGTATAAATATGTGACTCAAGGCGTCCGATTACAGGAGGCTAAATTTAAGCGTCGGTACAACCGCTATACTCCACATACCTTGGGACACCATCGATCAAACCGTGCCAGTCCGGAGCTCGGTTCGGGTTCCCAGCGTAAAGGCTGGTGAATTAGTAGAGCCCGGCAAAGCGAGAAATAAGGCTCAATGTAGCTTTTCGTTTCTCACTCATGCGAAATAAGATAACCAGGTGGGATGTTGGTCGACCAATTAAAGCGATAGCGTCAAGTAAAGTCGGTTCATTTTGTGTCTCTCCTCATCAATCAAGGCCTCCCGTCTGGCCAGAGCAGGAAAACACCTCTGAAGACCCAACCCTTGTGGATTTGCACTTCCATGCCAGCTAAAAATCCAGCGCCCTTGCCATTTACATTTCTCCAAGATGGATAAAGGAGACGAGCGGATCGCAAGCCGGCGTTGTCATCATATCCGGTCGATGAAGGGCGAACCAACCATCAAGTAGGTGTCGCGGCGGTTCCACTTTGACATGAGAATCTCACGGCGGTTTGTTTTTCCTCGAGTAAAGGCGGCGGCTATTTGTGAAGTCCCGATGAATGTTAGCCACCATCAGGAAGAAGCGGACTCCTTCTTATGAGCTAGGCTGAGCTGCGGGATAGAGTACCTCTAACGGCAAAGCGTCGCTAAGAGCGACGGCATCACACATTTCTTTAACCGGATGGCGATAAAGGCTAAAGAGTCATCGGCGGATCGTTTCCGCATGCCATAAGAAGGTCGAGAATTTGGTCCTGTTTGGAAAACCGTGCTACATACTGCAGGGTTATAAGACTTAGGCGGACTTTTTCGATCAGCATTAACCTCGAAGGGTAGAAGAGCGGCTCACAAATCTGCTCATCGAATCGTCCTCGGATGTTTGAACAAATAAGCGGCGTTTGGGGCTTATGTCGACTTCCTCTTCTTGGCGGCTCTATCGTGCTAGAGCAATGTGATAATGGCACATGAGGTCCGAGTGTCATAGCGGTCAGAGGCCTTCGGTCGACCCAATTCTTGGCGAGAAGGGAAATATTCGATAGAGCATCCTTCCATAGGTAAACCGAGACCGGTGCATCTCGTGCAAAAAGCCAATCAAGTTAGCCATGCACGGTTAAGAATGTGTTGAATCGGGATCATAAAGCTCCGATAAAAGCGAAGAAGTGGTTGGTGTGTCGAGAAACCCATACATGGTGGCCTGAGCTGCGGCGTATAAACCAGGCCGCGAAGGTCCTCGCCCATCCGGCCCGGCGTGACTAGTCGAGCGAGTCCACCGCTTATCTGAGAATGAACCCGGCCGAAGAATCTATGACGGATCTTGGCATCTCCCAGCGGGGCAAGGCGGTTCTTCAAAATCGACCCGATGATGAAATGCCGTCCGGCGGAGAATCGATCGATATACGGGTGCGGTCCATAACCCGCGACCTCACGGTGAGGCGGGAACCAGCCCGATGGGTGATAAAACCGCAATGAATCTTTGTCGCTCCTACGTCGGGCACCGACATTTTCCAGATGCGGCATACGATGGCGTAACTTCGAGTCAAACAGCGGTTAGGAACCCAGGAGATATAAGAATCACCATCATCCTTGTGCAGCCATTGCTCACTCTCAATGAAAGTATCAGGGTCCTCGGCCGTTCCTAAATAAATAGTCCGTCTTGCCCAAAGGTTGGGAAGAACGGTAATCTTCTCGAGTGGCGCGTCGAGTCATGGCGACCTCAACACCGAGGACTTCCCCAAGTACCAAGCTGGGTCACCTCGTGGTGTATCCGGTCTAAAAGTGAAATAATAATAGTGGGGTCATCGAGGAGGAGAATTGGTCACCAGCGTTCCGAATCAGCGCATGCGAAGGGGCCGCAGAGGATACTCAGCGAAAAAGATGAAATAGGAATGAGTGAACCAGCAAACATATATATATAAGGCGTTGAACTCATCTCACGAGATTAGTGAGATAGAGTCCATGACATTATAACAGGAAGATCAATCCCGAACACACTCTGATTAGTGGATAATATACCCGTCACATAAAATGGCGATGCATCCTATCCGTCCCCTGTCGTGATGCGAAATCGCTCCCCATCGTCCGCCCAAATATGGCGTCGATTTTCACGAAGAAAATCGAGGCTATATGAGGCGTCGTTCTGAAGGAGGAATCAAAGGCATGCGGCGTCGATTCTCACAAAGGAGAAATCGAGGCTATATGGTGTCGTTCCCCACGAAGAGGAGGAATCAAGGCCGTGCAATTTACAAATACAAGTTGTGAATGAGCAATTTAACATAAAACCTCACCGGCGAATGATGGTGGCGGCGTCATCACGAGGCGGAGTAGGCGGTCGGCTCCCGGGTAGCGTGATCTTCAAACGACATCGAAAACAAAACCACGGCGAAAAGTCAAATACATGGCTAAAAGATCGCGAGTATAAGCCGGGGAGCTCCCGTTTGGTCAGGTCGCGGCTCATTGACCAGCCAGGCACAACCGACGGCGTGTCAAACCTGCTCTGATAGAACAAGCAAGCCGACCCGACGGCCTTTCGGCCGCGACCAGGCCAATGACGAGGCCTTCCGTCAGCGACCGGCGCCAGCCTGGCCTTCAGTCCGCAAGCCCTGAACTGAAGCGCTTCGACGCTTGACAGCGCCAGCTGGCGAACTCGGTCGCCACCGCCCCAGCGTTAGCGTCAGCGGCGCCTTCCGTGCCCGCCGGCGCCACAGGCGATTCCTCTTCTCCCGTGCATGCCACCAACAACAAAAGAAAAAGAAAAAGAGAGAGAGAGAAAAAAGATGAAAAGATCTTGTAAAACTCTAGGTGTGCATCACCGTGTTGATCGAGAGAAGAAAAAGGCAGCGAGATGAAAACAGAGAGAGAGCCTGCAGGGGGACCTAGGTCAGAGAAGAATAGGAGGGGTATGGGTATTTATAACAACTCTAATGGGCTAAACCAATTCTAATTAGAACTCTAATCAGCTAATTAGGAGTCCTAATGAACCTTATCAGGATGTCAAAATAAGTGCCAAATCAGTGGTTGATTGGCTCCTACCCCCTCATATATTTGGAAAATTAAATTTATTCCTGAATAACACCTTGCGAGCCCATCGGCCAATCAAGCGGCGTTTAATCCCTATCAACTAGGATTACAGTATAAAGCTGTTTCCTAATTTGTCGAAGTTCAGGAAGAATATTCTCACAGAAATATTCTTAGGGATAACTTCGATCGTCTTGGATTACATCGGCCGATCGTAGCGTCACTAATCCTACTCCACTAGGATTACGGTATAAGCTGTTTCCTAAATTGTCGAGGAGTTCGGAAGGATATTCTCACAAGAAATATTCTTAGGATAACTTCGATCGTCTTGGTCCGGCCTTAAATCAGCGTAGCAAATCCTACTCAACTAGGATTATGGTATAAACTATTTCCCAATTTGCGAGAAGTTCAGGAGAATACCATATTCTTAGGATAACTTCGATAATCCTCAATTTCCTCGGCTGTGGAAAAGTTAATAAATTACTGGAGACTTATATAGGCAGCCAGAACAAGCGTTCTACACGGAAGAACTCCCCTTGTATCAATGCCGATTAGATGCGTCGCCGAGGCCTATCAATCGACAATTGAGGTGGAACAAATCGGGGAAGAATACCTTCCACCGTGGATGAATGCACTCAGCGAAAAGTAATACAGTAGCAATGCCAACGGTAGCGTCGCCATTGAAGGATTCAGCGATCAGCGGTTGATTCACGTAAGATGCGTGCGTCAGCGTTGCATTTTCCGATTGAAGGCTAAAACCTATATGGTTCAGCGCCCACTAAGCGTGTGATGAGGATTCCCGATCAGCGGAGAATCTCGATGGTCAATTGGGCGACAATCCACCGAGGCAGTCAACATCAAATAAACTCAATTAGCTACGGTTGAAATTCCAACAGCGGTCAAGCAATAAATGCAGCACGTAACATCCAGTATCCTACAAAGCGGAGACACAGGAGAGGTGGAGGGAATCAAATCCGGAGTTAATCTCGAAATTTATCTCTGAGCTTACGGTCAATCACCGACATGATCGGACAAAAAATCGATGCGTAATACCTTGGCCCATACAAAGCTTGCTGGAAAAGGCTGAAAGAGTGGAGATCAAGCGCCAAGGTCATTCACAAGACCCATCCGCCGATCCCGAAGGGTGAAGGGCTCATCATGTCAAAGCATCGGACTCGCCAAAGAATCGAGGCGAGGCGGCTTTGGAGGGTATCTGTAGGCATAAAAAGTAGCTTGTAATAGAGCAAGACTTCGTAATGGTGAGTTGACAGCAGGCGATCCATTCGACAAGGCCGCGCCGCGCCAGCAGCGTAAAAGCGGTGGCGAACTCATGAAGTGGGTCAGCAAAGGCGTCTGAATCAACGAGCTACGTGTTATGGAATGAATCCAACAAGCAAAGCTTCGCGAGATCGTCCAGTTCAAGCGTCAGCGAATCGGTTGAACATCGACCGATCGTCCGCCAAAGCGTTGGCGGGATGAAACCAATCAAGTGAACCAGCGGACTCATAGCGCAATGACAAGATCGGAGCGAGCGTCGCGGAAAAGTCGAAAAACCAACCAAACCGAGAATAGCGTTGGTAAAACGGACACCGTTTGGTGTCCGTCTTAGGACACCAAATGGTGTCGGACCGAGCCGGACACCATTGAGTCATCGGCTAAACGGACACCATAGGTGTCGCCGGGCGTAAATGGTGTCCGTGACCTTCCTCTTGTTTCCTATAAATAGGCCGGGGTGCTCATTTGCAAAAGGCTGGATTTTGGAGTTGGATTTTACGATATTCTTGAGAGCCTCGCGAGATCCACGAGCCGTCGGCCTTGATTCGAGCACCGGCGAGCACGTCCGATCTACAAACGAGGTAGCGAACTTCGAGTTGATTCTGATTAAGCTGATTTCTCTTAGTAGATCTCACCGCTCCGTGATCCTCTCGCCATTGAGTGTGATCCCGAAGGCGATCCTCTCCTTCGTGAGTCGCGATCCCCTCGGTAGCCGTTTCCCTCGTGAAGCGAGCCTGCGTCTGTAGTTCGAGGCAGGGTTTCCACACGGATCGAATTGCTAGTCCGCCGGACGAACAAAAGTCCGACGCAGGCAAAGAACCCATGGCGAGGATCCGTAAAATAGAGATCCTCGTGTTTGTTCACAAAGGAAGAAAGTTGTAATTTTCGTTTTCATTATGCCTAAAATAAAGGCATTTTCTTTGTTTGAAATTTTGTTGTAGGCAGCGAAGGCGTACAAGTTCAAGCGAGCAATGATAACAACCGCGACAACGACCTCACTTATCAAGCTCGGATGAAGAAGACAAAGGAATACCAAAATTCTCCCGTTATAGCCAACAATCTCAACACATAATGGCAAAGATGGGATACAGCCTCATTATAAAATAAGGGTTAAATTTCAATCAAGGACTAAGAGTTCCTCTAATCCCCTTTATACCAGATGGGGAGGTTTTTAATTATTATAATCGGACTAAAGGAGGACTTGGCTACATTTCTCCTAAGGCCGAGTCACAAATAGGACCAGACATCGATGACTTTCATGATTCTTCATATCGTCCAAGGGATTGACATCGACTTTAGAGCCATGTTGGCCGGGTCACGCGGTTAACATGGTCTCGTACGACCTAACTATGGATCTTGATGAATCCGAAGTCTTTAAAGATTCTGAAGACAATTCATGGGCAAAACATCTTGAAAAGCGGGGAATCACGCTTTGTAGTCAATGAACCGCCTACCGAAGATAAAGTGGTTCAAATCAACATAGGCGACGAAGTCAATCCTAAACCCATCTTCATTAGTGAAAGTTTATTATCTGCTAAAAAAGAACTCATAGCTCTCCTTCAAGAATACATTGACGTCTTCACATGGAGTTATGAGGACATGCCTGGTTTAGATCCCAACATGACCGTACATCGCCTTAACATTGACCCCATTGTTAAGCCGGTCAAGCAACAACAATGAAGCTTCCGTCCCAAGTTGATGGAGCAAATCGAGAAAGAAATTCGCAAACACATCAAATGTGGATTCATCCGTGAGGAAACAAATCGGATTGGCTGGCCAACATCGTGGTGTTAATGAAAAAGAATGACAAGATCTGGATCTATATTGATTTCAGGGATTTCAATCTTGCTTGTCCAAAGGATAAATTCTCTCTCCCTATCATGGATGTCATGGTTGACAATACATGCGGGTTTGAGAGGATGTTATTCATGGCATTCATGGATGGGTTTTGGATACAACCAAATCAAGTAGCATCCAGGTGATAAGAAGCACACAGCTTTCAGAACACCCTTAAGAGTATTCTGTTATACAGTAATGCCCTTTGGCCTGAAAAATAATGGAGCAACTTATCAGCGCGCTATGAATACAATCTTTTATGAGCATTTGCGTAAGATAGTGGAACGCTATGTCGACGACCTAGCAATCAAGAGTCGTCACAAGCAAGACCATGTCAATGACTTGAGGACGGTGTTCAAAATCATGAGAAAACATCAACTCAAGGTGAATCCAACCAAATCTTTCCTGGGGTACCATCAAGCAAGTTCCTTGGATTTATAGTAACATCCAAAGGGATACCGTTGACCACTGAAAAGTTAAAGCCATCAAGATATGCCACCTCTAAGAAATCCCAAAGAACTTCGAGAGGTTTACAAGGACGATTAGCTTACATCCAGCGGGTTCATAGCTAACATAAGGCGAAGTCAATCCTAAACCCATCTTCATTAGTGAAAGTTTATTATCGCTAAAAAAGAACTCATAGCTCTCCTTCAAGAATACATTGGCGTCTTCACATGGAGTTATGAGGACATGCACAGTTTAGATCCCAACATGACCGTACATGCATATTTATTGACCCCATTGTTAAGCCGGTCAAGCAACAACAATGAAGCTTCCGTCCCAAGTTGATGGAGCAAATCGAGAAAGAAATTCGCAAACACATCAAATGTGGATTCATCATTGAGAAAGCAAATGGATTGGTTTGTAACAATGTGAAAAAAGAATGACAAGATCACGGATCTATATTGATTTCGAGGATTTCAATCTTGCTTGTCCAAAGGATAAATTCTCTCTCCCTATCATGGATGTCATGGTTGACAATACATGCGGGTTTGAGAGGATGTTATTCATGGCATTCATGGATGGGTTTTGGATACAACCAAATCAAGTAGCATCCAGGTGATAAGAAGCACCTGCGACTTTGAACACCCTTAAAAGTATTACATTATCTGATAATGCCCTGGCACGAAAAATAATGGAGCAACTTATCAGCGCGCTATGAATACAATCTTTATGAGCATTTGCGTAAGATAGTGGAATGCTATGTCGACGACCTAGCAATCAAGAGTCGTCACAAGCAAGACCATGTCAATGACTTGAGGACGGTGTTCAAAATCATGAGAAAACATCAACTCAAGGTGAATCCAACCAAATCTTTCTGGGGTACCATCAAGCAAGTTCCTTGGATTTATAGTAACATCCAAAGGGATACACGTTGACCCTGAAAAAGTTAAAGCCATCCAAGATATGCCACCTCTAAGAAATCCCAAAGAACTCAGAGGTTTACAAGGACGATTAGCTTACATCCGCAGGTTCATCGCTAACTTGTCTGGAAAATATCAACCATTTCAAAGGCTTATGAAGAAAGGTGTCTCGCTCATTTGGGATGACACTTGTCAAGAAGCTTTCAATGAGATCAAGAGTTATCTCATGAAACCACCCGTTCTAGTCACACCAATATCAGGTAAACCGTTCCTGATCTACATCAGGGCAATGGATCACTCCCTCGGAGCACTTTTTGCCCAGAAGAATGACAATGGCCACGAGCAAACCATTTACTACCTCAGTCGGACTATGATTGGTGCTAAGCATCCCTACAATCCAGTTGAAGAGGAATGTCTAGCATTGGTCTTCGCAATCCAGAAGATGTGACATTTTCTCACTAGTCAATCCATCCACGTCATTTTAAGAGTTAATCCTCTATGAATACTCATAATGAAACTTGGATCAACCTCGGAGTTAGCCAAATGGGCATCTGCTTTCCTGTCTGACATGATATTTGTACCCGCGGCGATTAAGGACCAAGCAATAGCTGACGTTTTGGAGGACCACCCTATCCCCGAGTCTTCTAAGCTCTGTGAAGACATTTCAGATGAAGTATTTGAGTCAAATGCCATCTCAAACCGCCAGATATGGTAACTTTACTTTGACAGTGCGTCAAGACGCAATCATAAAGGAGCAATTGTTGCAGGAGTGGGCGTAGTGCTGATCGATCCTCATGGACATGTCCTTCCTCGGGCCTACTCATTGACCAAGCCATGCTCCAATAACGTGGCTGAATAGAATACCCTCGTAATTAGTTTGCAACTTGCTCAAGACATGAGTATCAAATACTTAGAAGCCTACGGCGATTCCAAGTTGATCGTTAACTAGATCAAAGGAGAATATGAGGTCTGCCACAACGACCACATACCTTACCATGAAGCGGCAATGAAGCTCGCTCATTCATTCAAAGGCTTATACATCAATTATGTAGACCTCCTCGAAAACACTCATGCGAATACTTTGGCATCCCTAGTAGCACTCTTGCTTTGACACCCAGATCTACTAGGTGCATCACAGTGGCTAGCCATCAATTATGCTCTCCAGAGCAAATTCTGGAAGCTAATGAAGTGCATATCATGCTAACTCACTTCGAGACTAATGATTGACGTTTCTCGATCATTGATTATGTCTTGCACGGAATACTATCCGATAATTCATAGCAAGCAATCTCTATTCTAAGAAGGGCTTCACGCTTCTTCTATGATTCTGCTACATAGACTTTGTACCGATGTTCATTCAACGGTGTGTTGCTCCGATGCTTATCACCAAGTGAAGCTCGAGAAGCATTAAAGGAAGTCCATGATGGTACATGTGGAGCTCATCAACTGGGTCTCAAACTTCAAGACCGACTTCGTCGTCAAGGCTATTACTAGCTGATAATGATAGCAGATACGGTAGCATACGCTAAACGATGCCGTGCTTATCAAATCCACACTGACTTTCTACACCAACCTCCGGAATAATTGCATCCGATCGTCGCCTCGTGGCCATTCGAAACATGGGGTATGAACATTATCGGACCAATCAGTCTGCCATTCGCTAAAGGCCATCGATTTGTTCTGGCCATCACTGATTACTTCTCTAAATGGGCCGAAGCTATTCCACTCAGAGAAGTCAAGACATCTCAGGTGATCAAATTCCTAAAACATCACATGATTTATCGATTCGGCGTCCCTAGAAGGATCATCCACGATACCGCAATTCATTAGTCAATCGTTCTTTAAATTTTGTAATAAGTTCAGAATTCAAGATGTGGCTTCTACGCCATACAACCTAGCTGCTAATGGTCTAGCTCAAGCTTTCAACAAAACCATCATCAAACTTCTAAAGAAGTTTATCTCCTCCAACAAACGAGATTGAGATGAGAAACTTAGAGAGTGTTTATGGGCTTGAATGCACTCCTTTGGTTCACGCTTTTTCTTAGTTTCTTGATGTGAAGTGATAATCACATTTTAATGACATTTTAATAACCTCATTATCTATTTTATATCAATAAATATGTTACTAATAATATGTTTTATCTTATTTTGCAGAATAATGGAGTATTAATGAATAAAAGCTCAAATGACTCTAATTCTCTGAATTTCTACCAAATTTTGAAGCCCAAATCTGAAGACAAACAAAGGCCCAAGATACCATAGTGATCCAAGAGAATTCGTGAAGAAAAATCAAGAAAAGACAAATTGGTTGGAAACCAACGGTTATTAACCGATTGGCAGGGTTAGCTAACAGTTATTAACCGATTAGCCAACGATTGGTTCTTGTGATTCGAATTAAGGCTGATTTCTCTTCCTTTTAGCCAAGTTTGATCCAATGGTTCACATCAACTCCGTTGGGCTATAAATAGGGGTGAATCTTTGAGGGTTTAGAGGTGTGAAATATTTTGTAAAACTCCTTTTGGAGAGAAAGGGTTGCTCTTGTTTTAGAGTACCTTTCATTGTAATAATTTTTCCTCAATAAATAAATATTTTAGCCTTCAATCCCATCTTCTTCTTCTTGTTCAAGGACCAAAAGGAGGATGAGTTGATGATGATGAGTTGCAGGTTTCTCTTTATTTCTCTTTATTATTTCTTTTTCTTTCTTGTTATTTATTTGCTTTGTAGTTTAGATTTAATAGCTTTTGTAGTTTAGATTTAATTGCTTTGTAGTTAGATTAGTTTAGAATTTTTCTTTTCTTTTTATTTTCTTTTCTTTTTCTATTTGTTTGAGTTTCCCAAGATGTTGAACTAAACTCTTGTGGGGATCTAGGTTGCATGAAACTAGTCTAATCTCTTTTGTGTTTATGAATCATCTCTCTTATGCTTAAAAGATCATGTTTAGGTTAATCAACTAGAGAACTAATCGATAGAAGAAGAATTTGATAGTTTATGCTTTCCTTAAGTGGTTTGATAGGCTATGCTTATGAATTCTAGGATTATTATCTTGTTATTACTCTCTTCATGAGTTTGAATTTCAATTAGGTGATAATTTGATAAGTTATGCTTTCCTTAAGTGGTTTGATATCTTATGCTTAATAAATCTAATATGAGATGTGGTAAAAGAGAATTTTTCAGTAGATTATAATTTGAGTTAGCTAGTGGATTCAATTCTAGATTCCTTCATCTCTCTTATTGAATTCTCGTCTTTTTAATTGTGACTCCTTTCACACACAATCCAAATCCACTCTCTCATCACTTCATCATATTTTCATATTATCTTGAATAAAACCCTAATTGTCACATAATTTGAGAACCGAACTTGAATCAAACACTTCCTATTTCCGTTCCTCGTGGGATCGACAATCTTAAATACTATAACTTGACAATGGTTGTGCACTTGCGACTATAAAAGGTAAACACTCGCTTTTGCCCATCAAGTTACGCTGTCGGAACGGTGTTAAGTAGGAATTTTTCTTAGTTCTTTAACTTGTGTGTTTGTCTATTGTGAATGACAAAAGGAGCTTGAAGGCAAGGAGTTGAAGATTCGAGATTGAAGGTTGCCTCCAACGAGGCTTTGCATTGCTTTTGCAGTAACTCTTTCTCTAGTATTTTTAATTCCACCCTATAGGTAGTTCATCACATTAGAGACAATTAGGTTAATATAAAAAACTGACTTTCTTTCTTGTCACCATAATTAAAAAAAATATTTTTCTTTCTCATCCTTTTAGTTGCTTTTAATTTCTAGGGTGCATTGCATATAATAGTAGGAATTCACCAAAGTGATTTGAGCATTTTGAATTGACACTCACTTGAAAATATTTTTAAGGGCAAAACCCATTAATCAAGATAAGGTGAGGATTTCATCACCCTTTCCTTCCCAAAAATCACCGATTCTCACTACACAAACCCAAGCCTCCTAAAAGAATTAGACGCTGGCCCCTAAGGATTCGAGCTCAATAAGGAACAAGAAATTCTTGAGTGAACTGGTCTAAGTTTATTTGGATTAATTGGTGTCTAAGGCAAGGTTTAGGTTATGCAGTTACCTCGCAAGGAACGAGGTACTTAATTGATCTTTGATCTCCTCTAGTACTATCCTTACGGCTAATTACCCACGAAATGGATTTTTTCACTTAGGAGTTTTGGTTAGGAGCCGGTCTAGCTGAAGTTTAGGCTTAACCCTAGAGTTAGGGTGATTGAAAAGTGATTGCCTTGATTTGTTAATTTTTCTTTTCTTCTTCCCTCTTCTTCTCTTTTCACCATCTCACTAACTTTTTCATTTTTTAATTAAAAAAATCTCTTGATTTTGGTTCATGCAAACTTGGGTTAGGAATAATACCAATCGCTTAGTTCGCCTCGATTCAACTTCTCAACCAAACGAAATGGCCAATCCTCCCGCTCTTCAAGATATCTCTACCCAACTAGGAATGCTATCCCTTCATGCATTAAGCTTCCAAGCAAATGGAACTAATTTCAACTCCCACCACATTTCATCAACATGCTTCCAAAATTTTAGGAACGTAAACCAAGACGATATATTTTCATCTCAATTTGAAGAAGTCGCCTCATGATTAAAATGAAAGACCTAACTCGAGGATGCAATTAAGCTTCGATTTATTCCTTCACTCTTAAGGACAAAGCAAAAAATGGTCAGATACCACCCACAGATTCGATTTCAACTCGGATGATTTTGTAAAAGTTTTTCTAAAAAATTCTTCCCAATTCACAAAACCAAGCCTTAAACAAAGATTCAAAATTTTAGGATTGTCCCGTGAGCCATTCGAAGTATTTCGATAGGTTTAAGGATCTCCTCATCCAATGTCCTCACCATGGTCCGAAAAATGGCGATTGTGCCAAATCATTTACGAAGGATTGGACTATCCCGCAAAAACTTCCTTAGAGTCTATGTGTCAAGGGGATTTTATGAAGAAAAATGCCGATGAAGCGTGGGATTTCTTAGAGAGTCCGTCAAAAACCATGCAATGGGAACACCGCGGATGACCGTGGTGCATCGGTTCCTCAAGCCAAATCTAGTGGTCCTTCCTTAGGAGCGAATATAGCCGCGAAGCAAAGATGGCGACGATCATGCGTAGGCTAGAAGCTCGAAATCAAAGAACGCGCTCTGCTCAAGTCAATCAAATCTCAAAGTTGTCACAATTGTCGCCCCATCTCATGTTGCCGATGAATGCCCTCTTTTAGGATCCGATCACCACTAGATCAACGCCAATTCCAAATTCTCCTAGAAATGATCCTTTGCCCCAACCTACAATCCGGTTGGCGAAATCATCCCAACTTTGCGGAACCAAGGAAGTTACCCGAAATCAAAACGCCAATCCCACCTCAAACCAACAAATTCTAGGGGAAACACGATTCCGTTCAATCCACCAAACAATTTCCATCACTCAAATCTACCTTTTCAAATTTCCTCCTCATCAACCGACCTAATCTTTCTAACCCGGATCGAAAAACGCCTTGGTGTCATAGAAAAGGGTTTAGAAGCCATGATCAAAACCACCACCAACCTGTTGACTCAATCATCCAACACTCTAAATTCCTTCATGCAAACAACTAACCAAGCGATCAACTCAACACTCAAGCCATCGCCAGATAGAAACCCAACTAGGGCAGCCTAGCAAATGGAGTGAAAGAGAGAAAGGAACATTTCCAAGTCAACCCGTGGTTAACCCTAACAACACCGGTTCAAACCCAAATCACCTATCTCGTAAATGCAATCCATACGCTGAGATCCGGGAAACAGATAGATAACCAAGTCAACACCTTCACCAAACTTCGCCTCCCATCCAACACACTCCTTCCGATGACCAAGATCGAATCAAACCGAAGTCTAATCCAGATAGGAATACCCTGCACCCTTTCCGATAGACTTAGACATAGGAAAAACTCTCCCCAAGTAGAGAAAATCCTAGAAACTTTCAAACAGTCAAGATCAACATCCCTCTCTTAGATGCAATTGAACAAATTCCCTCTTATGCAAAATTCTTAAAAGATTTATGCACTAAGAAAAGAACCACAAATGTTCCAAAGAAAGTCTTTCTTGTCGCTAATATCATGACATGCTCTCAAAGCCCACCCCTTTGAAATATAAGGATCCGGTTGTCCTACTATCCCGTATAATAGGAAACACCGCCATTGATAGGGCATTACTAGACTTAGGAGCTAGTGTAAACCTTCTTCCTTTCACTTATCAGCCTAGGTGTAGGAGAACTTAAACCACAAGATGTACCCTACAATTAGCCGATAGATCCGTGAAGATTCCCAAGGGAGAGGTAGAGGATGTTTTGATCAAGGTTGGAGAATTCATTTTCCCTGTTGATTTCATTGTCCTAGAGATGCAGCCCGTTCCCAATCTCAAGGGTCAAATCCTACCATCCTAGGAAGACCATTCTTAGCAACCTCAAATGCTTTAATCAATTGTAGAACTGGTTTATGAAACTATCTTTTGGAAACATGATCCGATCTCAATATTTTCAACTTAGGAAGACAACCCTGTGATCCATCTGATCAACCCTTAGAGGTAAACTTCATTCAGGGTATTTCCAGTGAGCAACAAGAAGAGGAGTGTAGTTCCGACATCTGTTTTTCTGACCTAGTCATGGAGGAAACTGTCGACGACAATATAGGACTAGATTCACCAATCAATCATGTCTCTGAAATCAGCTGGCAACGCGAGCCATTAGATATCGAGCCTCGAACTCAACTTCGCCCTTCCATCGAGGAACCCCCTATGTTAGAGCTCAAACCATTACCCAAAATCTTGAGTATGCCTACTTAGGGAGAATGAGAGTCCCCGTCCATCATCTCTTCAAAATTGACACCTGTTCAGAAGGAAGCCCTCTTAGCTGTTTTAAGAGAGAATAGGGAAGCCATTGGATGGACCATGGCTGATATTAAGGGGATTAGTCCAACCATTGTTCAACACCGAATCCACTTGATTGATGATGCCAAACCTACCAGAGATCCTCAACGTAGGTTAAACCCAGTAATGAAAGAGGCTGTTAGGAAAGACATTCTAAAATGTCTCGATCATGGGATCATTTATCCCATTTCAGATAGTTCCTGGGTAAGTCCGGTCCAAGTAGTTCCGAAAAAATCTGGGATCACCGTGATCCAAAATGATGCTAATGAACTAATTCCCACTCGAATCCAAACCGGTTTGAAGTCCGATTGACTATAGAAAACTCAACTTAGCTACCCGAAAGATCACTTCCGCCTTTCATAGACCAAATGTTAGAACGCCTAGGTGACATGAGTTCTATTGTTTCTTGGATGGATATTCAGGTTATAATCGATCCCCATTGCCCCGTAAGATCGAGAAAACCACTTTCACATGCCCATACTGAACCTTTGCATATCGCCGATGCCCTTTGGGTTGTGTAACGACCGCCACATTCCAACGCCGCATGATTAGTATCTTCTCGACATGGTAGAACGCTTTCTAGAAATTTTCATGGACGACTTTTCCATCTTTGGCGACACATTCTCGAATGTTTGAATCATCTTCGACGGGTCCTATTACGATGTAGGGAGAAAAATCGACTCTTAATTGGGAGAAATGTCATTTCATGGTCAAACAGGCATTGTCTTAGGTCATGTCATTTCCAATAGGGTATCGAAGTTGACAAAGCTAATGTAGATCTTATTTGAACCTTCCCCTCCAAAAATGTTAAGGATGTCGATCATTTCTTGGTCATGCCGGTTTCTATAGACGCTTCATCAAAAATTTTAGCAACATTGCTAGACCTTTGACCAATCTCTTAGCTAAGGATACCATTCAATTCTCCCTTGAATGCCTCAAAGCTTTTGATTATCTGAAAAGAACTAACCACATCCCCATCATTCATGCACCGATTGGACCTTACCCTTCAATTAATGTGTGATGCATCCGATTCGAATTGGTGCCGTTCTAGGACAACGATTGATGGAAAATCGCATGTAATCTACTATGCCGAGGACACTAAACGATGCTCAACAAAATTACTCGTGATCGAGAAAGAATTTTTAGTCAGCCTTTGCCTTAGAAAAATTCGTGTCCTATCTCATCGGTCTTTGACCAAAGTATTCACAGATCACGCCAAGACTTAAGTATCTTTTGACCAAGAAGGATGCTAAAGCACGGCTCATTAGATGGATTCTCCTACTTCGTGAGTTTGACATTCAGATCCTTGACAAAAAGGCATAGAAAACCCCGCGGGCATCATCTCTAGACTTCCAAATGCACCAACATCAAATGTCCCAATCAATGAACTTTTCCGCATAACAACTCCTACAAATCCAACTGCTCCATGGTTTGCAGATATTGTCAATTACTTAGTCACTTAAACAGCCCTCTCATTGGTCTAAACAGATAGATCTCGCTTTCTCTCCCGTAAAATACTTCTCTGGGATGATCCATATCCTTTAAGTAATCGGCCCCGACGATTTTTAGGAGGTGTATTCCAAATGAAGAAACTAGGAGTGTTCTATCTTTTGCCACGAGCAAGCATGTGGGGCCACTTTGGCTCAAGAAAACAAATTAAAAAATTCTCCAAGCAGGGCTATATTGGCCAACTGTGTTCAAAGATTCCTATGAGTTTTGCAAAACTCAGAATCTGTGTCACTTAGGTAAAATCACTAGAAGAAATATGATGCCCTTACAACCCATTTTAATCGTTGAACTTTTTGATTTGTGGGGTATAGATTTCATGGGACCTTTTCCAAATTCCTTCATAATATGTACATTCTAGTGGTCACGAGTATATGTCGAAATGGGTTGAAGCGGTTGCTTGCAAGACTAATGATAATAAGGTTGTTGTTCTTTTCAAGGAGAATATTTTTTCACGATTTGGTGTGCCCCGAGCAATAATTAGCGATAATGGTACACATTTCGCGAACCGCCTTTGAGGCATTAATGAGGAAGTACTGATCACACACAAACCGTCAACTCCTTATCACCCTCAAACCAAGGGTCAAGTAGAGGTCACAAATAGGCAGATCAAACAAATTCTCGAAAAAGCTTCTCACAACAAAGGATTGGTCCTTAAAACTCTGCGATGCTCTATGGGCATATCGAACGACCTTTAAAACTCAGTTAGAAATGTCACCGTCTGAGACTTGTTTTGGAAAGGCCCGCCATTTACCGCTTGAGTTAGAACACCGAGCAATGTGGGCAATTAAACAACTTAACCTTGATTTAGACTTGGCGGAAAAATGAGAATGCTTCAATTAAATGAGTTAGAGGAAATTGAAGCGATGCATATATAAATTCAAAATTTATAAAGAGAAAACCAAGGTTTTTCACGACAATTCAATATTCCTGAGAAATTTCACACCGGGACAAAAGTTTTACTTTACAACTCAAGACTACACATTTTCCCCGTAAATTAAGATCACGATGGTCGACCATTTATTGTCACTCAAGTTTTCTCACATGGGGCTATCGAGATTAAAGATCCTAAAATGATCATGTTTTCAAAGTGAATGGTCAACGCTAAAACCCTTTTAGAATCTTCTACACTTGAGAGGAGGAGGTGTTTGTTCTCCATGAGCCACACTATCGTAATCCAAAAAAAAAAAAATCTTGTAAATCATCCGCATAATACTTAAAAAAAAAAAATAATAATAATAAAATAATAATAATAATAATAATAATAAAACAACAATTGGTTTCGCCTCCCTCGCATACACGTGTAAATGCAGCTTTTCTGTTCCGTGTCATCCTAACATCCGTAGTGCTTCCACTCTTCTCCATGTTACTTTGCATTTACATTGAGGACAATGCAAATTTTAGGTGTGGGGTGGACTTAGTCAAATTTCTCATATTTTAGTCATTTTTCATTTTCATTTTCATTTTATTTTTTTTTATTCATTTTCATTTTCTTTTCTTTAAAAAAAATTGTCACTTGCCAACTTAATAGAGTTGATTAATAGTCTTCTAATCCCGAAGTTAGTTATACACTCAAGTTTACCTTTTATGATAATTTTAAATAAATTTCGAAGAATGATTTTCAAAGTGGTATACTTTACTAAAGTTTAACTTGGATGTTTAATCGAGTGATGAAATTTTTGCGCTTAACTTAGAGTTGAAAATGATTCTTTAAGTTGCATTAATCCAAATATTTTTCAAGACATATATACATATACACATATATATATTATACTAACTTAACAAAAGAGTGCTAAAATGGGCACCAAATAAATTTCTCTTAAAATCATCGGTAGTTCTTTGTTACTAAGCCTAAGTTGACTGAGTAATTAAGCCCGAGGAGTATTTTTATGTTTAATGACCTAAGCCCAATTGGGTTAGGATTCATTGGCCCAAAACTCGCTAAATGGTCACTTAGAAAGTCCGATTAAAAAGAACAAGACTACCACACACAAAAAAAAAAAAACTAACCATGTTTTTATATATATGGAAATAATGGTATATGTTCTTGATTTTTCAAAATGGGTTAAGAGACTTGAACATTGTTTGAAACAAAGAGTTAGCATGTTTCCTTCAAAACTTTTGAATTAAATCTTTGAGAAAAACTTGGTTTTGTATCACTACAATGGAAGGATTTTCTTAAGAAGTTTACTTTGAAATCATGATAAAAACGCTTTGAGTATTAACCGACTTGTGGAATTTTTGAATTATTCAATTAGCTTCTTTAAATTGGCAAGTTGACTGAATTTTGTGGGTATATTCACTGCAAACCCTCACGAGACTACAACTCGCCCACTAGGGTAACCTAGGGGTTTAAAGGCTTGTTGTATGCGATAAATACAACCGCGATTCCCCGCTAAAGTGAGTTAGGATTTTTCTTTTCTTTCTTTTCATTTTTCTTCTTTGCCGAGGACTAGCAAAAGTTTAGGTGTGGGGGTATTTGATAATCACATTTTAATGACATTTTAATAACCTCATTATCTATTTTATATCAATAAATATGTTACTAATAATATGTTTTATCTTATTTTGCGTAATAATGGAGTATTAATGAATAAAAGCTCAAATGACTCTAATTCTCCAATTTCTACCAAATTTTGAAGCCCAAATCAAGACAAACAAAGGCCCAAGATACCATAGTGATCCAAGAGAAATTGAAGAAAAATCAAGAAAGACAAATTCGGTTGGAAACCAACCGGTTATTAACCGATTGGCCAACCGATTGGTTTGCGTGATCTCAATTAAGGGCTGATTTCTCTTCCTTTTTGGCCAAGTTTGATCCAATGGTTCACATCAACTCCGTTGGGCTATAAATAGGGTGAATCTTGAGGGTTTAGAGGTGTGAAATATTTTGTAAAACTCCTTTTGGAGAGAAAGGGTTGCTCTTGTTTTAGAGTACCTTTCATTGTAATAATTTTTCCTCAATAAATAAATATTTTCGCCCTTCAATCCCATCTTCTTCTTCTTGTTCAAGGACCAAAAGGAGGATGAGTTGATGATGATGAGTTGCGTGTTTCTTTATTTCTCTTTATTATTTCTTTTTCTTTCTTGTTATTTATTTGCTTTGTAGTTTAGATTTAATAGCTTTTGTAGTTTAGATTTAATTGCTTTGTAGTTAGATTAGTTTAGAATTTTTCTTTTCTTTTTATTTTCTTTTCTTTTTCTATTTGTTTGAGTTTCCCAAGATGTTGAACTAAACTCTTGTGGGGATCTAGGTTGCATGAAACTAGTCTAATCTCTTTTGTGTTTATGAATCATCTCTCTTATGCTTAAAAGATCATGTTTAGGTTAATCAACTAGAGAACTAATCGATAGAAGAAGAATTTGATAGTTTATGCTTTCCTTAAGTGGTTTGATAGGCTATGCTTATGAATTCTAGGATTATTATCTTGTTATTACTCTCTTCATGAGTTTGAATTTCAATTAGGTGATAATTTGATAAGTTATGCTTTCCTTAAGTGGTTTGATATCTTATGCTTAATAAATCTAATATGAGATGTGGTAAAAAGAGAATTTTTCGTAGATTATAATTTGAGTTAGCTAGTGGATTCAATTCTAGATTCCTTCATCTCTCTTATTGAATTCTCGTCTTTTTAATTGTGACTCCTTTCACACACAATCCAAATCCACTCTCTCATCACTTCATCATATTTTCATATTATCTTGAATAAAACCCTAATTGTCACGCATAATTTGAGATCCGAACTTGAATCAAACACTTCCTATTTCCCGTTCCTCGTGGGATCGACAATCTTAAATACTATAACTTGACAATGGTTGTGCACTTGCGACTAAAAAAGGTAAACACTCGTTTTTGCCCATCATGAAGCTGTGATCCCTCTAGAAATTTAGGTGCCATTATTAAGAATCGCTATTGCTGAGAAGATGACAACCGAAGAATATCATCAGAAGCGGCTCCAAGAACTAGAGGCGCTAGATGAATTGAGACTCCAAGCTCAACAACAAATCGAGATTTACCAGTCACGGATCTCGAGAGTCTTCAATAGGAGAGTCAGAGAATGATCCTTCAAAGAAGGCGACCTAGTCTTAGCTGTTCGTTGACTCATGATCATGACGCACAAGACTAAGGGTAAATTCCAACCCAAATGGGAAGGCCCATTTGTAGTAGAGACAGTTTACTCAAATGGAGCATATCGTCTAATTGACCAAAATGATAATAGGCTCATGGCGCCAATCAACGGGAAGTTTCTCAGGAAATATTATCCCTGATACTGGCCAATATTATCTCCCCACAGGGATTTTGGTCACATTTAAGTTTTCACCTCTGATCATGAGAATAAATTCTCAACCTACATTGTTGATGATGTTGATCTAAAAATCTAATCAAAATCCCCAACGAGTCATCAAGTTAACACTGCACCTCTGCCTGGCTCTAAATATTTTATCGCTGTCACGTTAACATTACACCTCTGAACGGTTTTCATTCTAATGATCCAATTAGTTAACATTAGACCTCTGTCAGACCATTTCGTCGACCGTTAACATTACACCTCTGTCGACTTATCTTTTTAGATTTGACCAATTAACATTACATCTTTGTCAATCCGCCCATGCAAAAATCGATTAGTTAACATTACATTTCCATTAATTTTTTACTGTTAAGTTAACACTACACTTCCAAATGGTAGTCGTCCTTTGGACTCCTTCAAAACTAACTAGTTAACATTACACCTCTGTCGGTCGTTTCATTTGACACATTAACATTACACCTCTGTCAAATACCCTAATACTGTCATGTTAACATTATACCTCTGAACAGTACCAACTTGATCAAACTTGATATGTTAATACTACACCTCTACTAGCTTGATCCTATCATTTTTCTCCCTAGCAAAGATGTCACTACGATACGTTAATATTACACCTCTATCATATACATATCAAAGGAGATAAAAGTTCTCTTATTATTGAAAGAGCTAACTGGTTACAAAGATTTCAAAGGGAATACGGATAAAAAGTATGTACTTGTGCAATACATTCAGCTATCTAGGAATCCGTAGCTTCGTGAGCATTCTTTTGGGTCCTCTCCCTCAGAGCCCTAGGATCAATCGGAGTAGCTTGGGTTCTAATTGTTGCCAGCCTCTTCGTCTCAGCCTCAAGCTCCGCAACCTTGAGATCCCACTCCTGAGCCAACTCGGTCGACTTCAGTTCAAGCTCTTCTTTCTATTGTTGAACCGCTTCCAACCGTGCTTGAGCTACAGTAATGACCGCCTTGGCCTCGTTGATGATGGCTTCTTTCTCCAGAATGGCACTTTGAAGCTCTACTTGATTCCCATCAACTGATGCAAGGCTGTCATTCAACCCTTGAAGCCTCAATCCTTTCTTGGCTACTTCCCTCTAGAAATAGAGAGACGCTCCCATCAAAAGCGTGCATCACTTCGGAGTCACGAGTCCCATCGTGACCATAGTGGTTATGGCGGTCAACAGGAGCTTTCGAATAACAAACTGCACATGAGACAAACAACAAAAAATGAGTTAGAGGATAAAGATCGAAAGAAATCAACCAAGTCTTCACACTCAAATGTGAAGTTCGCCATAGGCGAACCTCACTCATAAGTGAAATATCATCACTATCAACTAAGTGTTGACAAGATGAGCGAAGTCCACAATGAAAGCAGTGAACTTCAGCACTGCAATCAAATTCGCTCACGAGATCAAATGGATCAGACTGGCAAACTTCGCTCAAGCTGTCTATTGTTTAATATGTATAATTAGAGATATGTGAAATAATATGTATAATTATTTACCCTTCTGATCTCTTGATAAAGTAAAAACTGGACATGCAAACTCAACTGAAGAGTTAGTCAAAAGAAGAGATCGTGCAGCAATATTTATAGTTGGACATGGATGAAGAGAGGATGACAAAAAAATAAAAATAAAATAAATGGTGAATCCTTCTCATCTCTATCCAACGTAGTAAGAGAGTTATAATTAATTAATAAAAATGGTATCATGCTTAGACCTTATAGTCTTCAACGGAAGAACAAAACTTAAGGTCTAATTGGAAGTATATGGTATTATGATATTTATTGGTTATTTCAAGAAACCTCTTTGAAAATTTTCGGGCGGAGGCATTCTCCCGGGCCAAAAGTGAAGTAGACTAAATAAAGCTGTCTATTGTTTAAAGGTGATAGCAATTAGAGAACCATTCTATAATTTTGAGCAACATGTTTCTCTATAGAGTATGGACTTATTTACATCAAATTGCAATAATATAAAGAGAATTCAGGAGAGATTAATTTCTTCATGACAGAATGTGCCTAGTAGCTCAAGAATCCGAACCCCCAGAACCAAAACTGCAGTTAATCATTCCTTGTCAAGGGCTAGTTCTTTTCCCAATTTGGGAATTTGGGCTAAACTAAAGTCCTTGCCTTTCTCCATTAGAGACAACACAGTTCTCAACAAGCCTAGAGGTTACTTTTGGCAGGCTACTCACCAACTCTTTTTGAGGGTTTGCCACATTGTTTTTGTTCTCTTAGATGAATGAAAGTGTGCTAGCTCTTTATCCAATTCCAACCTTTTCTCTCTTTAAAGAGTCACCATGCACCAATAAAGAATTTTTAGGAGGAAGTGAGCTCATAGTATCACATCAAAATGCAATTATTCATGTCTTACAGTCCAAACGGCTAGGTTTAGTTATAGATTTAAATGAAAGTCTTTATCTATATTAATTAAGGAAAACAATTAAATCTAGGTTTTAGATTAATAAGTAAGATTGCGTTTCACTGAGAAGTAGAAATTCTTTTAGGATATTTCTCATTCCCGGAAGTAAACTTACCAATAACTTCTTCATGCATAGAGATTATCTTCAATTTAGCTCTCTCAATCTATTGCATCAATGAAATACCAGAATTAGGATGTGAAATATTGGATTTGTAGATTTAGAAATTAGCAATTAATTGATCACATTCATCTGATGGACCATTAATACAATGAATGAGAATCAAAGGATTATTTCTCCTGCTCTTTTATCTTCCTATCTTGATACACGCGTACAAGATACACTTAGAATTTAACTTGTACAAGATACACAGCAGATAAAAACATAACCAGAACACACGAGATTTTTATAGTGGTTCGAATAACAATCCTAAATCCACTCTTCCTTCTCTCGAAGAGGCTTCCTCACTATGTGAAAGTTCACATGAATCACACATCAGATTCAGTAGGCTTTACAAGATCGCACCCTAGATAACCCTAATCCAGTCATCTACACCCAACTTTTCACACACGAATAACCCTAGCCCTAGCTAGCGTCCAATCTCTCAATTAAACCCTGATTGAGTGCACCATAAACCCTCAATTCACCCTGGCTTGAGTATGCCATAAACCCTTAATTTACACTGGTTTGAGTACACCATAAAAATGAGTTTAAAATAAATAGATATCAATTAAGTACAACTAGAAAGATCTTATAGCTCTTTTTGATTAAGATCATTCTCCAAAGTATTTATTATGGAGATCTAAAAGAATGACGATGATTTTAAACTCTAGGGCAAAGCTCCTCGACGGTCGATGATGGGATGCTAAAGAACACGACGAGAGGTGATCCAAGAAGCTCCTGAGAGATGACGATGAGAATCCTTCGTCAAAACTTGAACCCCTAGCTTTCTCTCTCTTTTCCTATCTTTTTCTCTCTCAATTAGGTCAGTGAGTTCTGCCAAAAACGAGGGAAGTGAGGTTCTATATCACTTTTCATGAATGGCCGAGATTTAATATTGAAAACATGAATTTTGCTAGAGCCTTATTGATGAGCGGGATGCCTAATCGATGAGCATAACCTCATCAATGAGTCCCACTGCTCATCGAAGGCTAATTTCTCTCTGGATATTTTTCCTATCAACGGAGCAAATTTAATCGATGAGTTCAGCAGCAATCTCATGAATGAGCTCTCATCAATGGGCTATGATACTCATCAATGAGTATAGCTCATCGGTAAGCAATGATAGTTATCTATGAGTATTATTTCTTATGCACTATGTTAAGCTAAAATCCACTTCTTTCGACGTCAATCTCGATTCTATCTTGTATAAACCTACACTAATCATCTCAAACACAACTTAGACCAATATGAAGGTTTGTTATTCATCAAATTAAGTCGATTGCATGGACACGGTCCTAACAATCTCCCCCTTATGATAATAAACCGGATATTAAATTCACAAGTATGGATGTTTGAGATACATGAATTTTGCACATTCTCAGTTTCATGACATATGATGTATGATATGCAAGCTCCCCCACGTGTATGCATACATGAAACATGAGATACAAGTTATCTACAAGCTCCCCTAACAACTTGGCTTCGCTTGTTTCAAAACTCCTCCCCTTCTCCCCAAAAAGCAAACTTTTCAAAAGCTTTTTAAATTTCCATATTTTCTCCAATTTTCACAAATTTTCATCTTTCAAATTTTTAATTTCCACATGTTCTCCCCCTTTTGTTATTATCAAAAACAAAACAACACTTTCCAAATGAACATATAAAAAGATAAATCATTGAATAATATAGTCCAAATGGTAAAAGAGATACATACTTGCAAGTCCACAAAAAATTTTATATAAAAAAATATGAATAGCATGTTGATATCAAATGCATGCATGTGTGGATCCCATCATATTACTTCGTGTACGTGTAGAAAACTCATAGCACCAATATGAAGTGTATCATAAAGTGTGACTCAAAACAACAATCAAGTCTCATATGCATGCAAACAAGTTAATATGAGCAAGCTAAAATAGAAAATATTCTCAACTTTCATAGAAAGACCAAGATATCAAAATATCACTTATGCCTTATATGGCTCACAGGAAAGCTTGATAGAGTTTGGCGGGCAATGCACCACATCTCTAAACACGTTTCTTTTGATACAGGATGGCTACTATATGCAACTAAAATAAATCCATAGTGTGGGCCTTTGACCATCTTTTTCTCGACACTCTTTTTGAGTAGATTTTATATAAATGTGTAGATTTTAACAATACACTCATATATTCAATTTGACATTTAAGCATAGTTTCACACTGGTAAAAAACTTTATTCATAAGTTAGTGCATAGAATCCTACTCATAGCTTGTTACATATAACTGAATATATGCATATGCAGACATGAGAGATAATTAGAGAACAACTCCTACCAACAATACACCACGATAGATACCATGAATCCCATGTATGTAATATAAATAAAAATAAAGTGAAACCATAAAAATACATGTCAATCAACAAGTCATCATTAAATATAGCACATTATAGATATTAAAAATATTTGTCTTATCAAGAAAATACAATCTCATGTGCCACTTAGCAATATTATGCAAAGAAACATTTCAAATACATGTTGGCACATAGAAAGACAAAAGTGTTTATTTTTTAAATATGTTTTAGATAAAACAAAAAGTAAAGAAAGAGAAATTTTAATTTGTTTTTAAACGAAACAAAAGAAATATCAAAACAGAACAAAAAAATTATAAAGAGGTTAAAGAAATTTACCTTATGATTACCCTTATGAGAAGTTTTCTTACCTTATCATTGATGCAAGAAATTTACCTTATGATTACCCATATGAGAAGTTTTCTAACCTTATCACTTATGTAAGCATCTCATACTTTTGCAATAAATCTTCTCTTGCATAATTAGACCCTATCGCAATATATCAATTTCTCATACCGCATCCAAACATTTTAAACTTTTAAACTAAATATCATGAAAGTTATAAATATAAATATTTGCATGTCTATTAATACTAAAACAAATTAAACCCAATTAAAATAATCAATGCTACATTAGTAGGTTTAAAAATACCTTTATCGCATACTCTACTAATAGACATGAGGTTATGGTTAAGCTCTTAACCAAAACAAATTTAAGAAATTTAAAAGAAGTATTATCTTTCTCACCAACTTCAAAAATTTATCTTATTTGTTGACCTCAAAAATCATATACCCATTTCTTATTCTTGGTCAGGCTAAGGATTAGATTCTTATATTCTAAATATGTCTTGAGCAATCATACCAAAAGGTTGCCTAGCTCCTTAGCCTACCTGTACACCTACAGTAAAGAATATATGTATGCCCTAGGTATCCACATAGGTCCACTCTGGTTAGGAATGGTCCCCTTCGGTACCCAAATCTACTTGATAGTTTTAGTTCGATACTGCATGCGACATAATATAGAGAGGTACCCCATTCTACCACACAAAATACAAGTAGTAGATGATGCATTAGTAATAGAAGCATAGAAAATAAATTGTTCCATTTCACAAAAGAGAGTTTGAAATACTTCTTTTCACTAGAATATGAATTGCATAATACGCTTTTGCTTTAGCAAAATGTTAATTAGAAAGAACTATGTCTAAGCCTTTAGAGCTCAAAGAAAAAAATTCACGGTCTTTTCTAAATCAAAGATTTTGGATTTAAGCAATTCATTTTCTAAAATAATGGTAGTACAATGAGTTTGAAACTTCTTCTATTAATTGGACAATTCACATGAGCGAATATTTAAGCGAGCAAGCAAATAATCATTTTCACATTTTAATACATTTACTTTCTTAGTTAATTCTCCATTCTTCTCTCTATAAATGGAACATTCTAACCAATTAAAAGATGAAGTGTTTGGACTTGCATTATTAGAAGTATTCAACTCTAAAATAGATTTTTTAAGTTTCTCCATTTAAATCTATATTATCCCTTTTAGATTAGAATGCATCTTTTTAAAGAGCTATATTTTTTAGCAAGTCTAAGTTGATCCAACATCTCTATATATTTATCATGCAATTCATTATATGTAGGATGTACCTCATTATCGAAGCTTTCATTCTCATAATCCTCTAAGAATCTATCATTAGCCATGAGACATTGATGTATGATATCCTCGTCATTACTTGAATTGCTCTCTGACTCCTCAACGCCATTATAGTTGTTCTATGTTGAGTGTTTCTTTTCCTTTCTCCTTATTATTCAACAAGCATTTATTCCTAAAGTGATCGGTTTCCTCCAACGATGATAAATAGGTTCAGAATTAAAATCACTACTTTTATTTATTCTTACCTTGGAAGAGTAATGATTCCTCTTGTTTGGGAACTTCTGACCACATTTGGATTTCATAAAGAATTTGAAGCCTTTAACGATTTGATCTACATCGTTTTCTTTCTCACTCTTAGAACTCGAGTTCAAATCTATGTTTGCCTTGACCTTTGATTTTTCTCTTTTCACTTTGAGGGCCAACGACTTATTCTTGGGATTGTCCTCTGATTGCTCTTCTCTCTCCTTCAATCTTGCCTCATGTGTAACAAGATTTTCTACAAGATTATCAAGAGAGAGTTTAGATAAATTATGGGAATCCTCAATAGCAATTACCGTAGCATCCTATTCAGATGGAGGTGATCGAAGGACTTTGTGGATGAGCTCCTCTTAGCTGTACTCATTTTCTAATATTGCATTGTTCATAATATCCATGAAACGTGTGAACATCTTCTGTATGCTCTTCTAGGCCTTCATCTTGAAGTTTTCATATTTACTCACCAATATTGCGAGCTTGGCCTTCTTAACTTGTGTGGTTCCTTTGTGTGTGACCTCTAAAGTATTCCATATTTCATGCGCAGTAAAATAAGCAGAGACACGATTAAATTTTTTAGCAGTAAGAGAGCAATAAAGTACATTCATAGCTTTAGCATTAAGAGAGTATAATTTCTTATCTGTTGTAGTCCACTTATCCCTAGGTTTGACAATGGTAGTTTTAGCTATGGTCTCAATGGGTTCATAATACCCTGACTCTATCATGTTCCAAATGCCAAAGACAGTGGACAAGAGAAATACTCTCATAGGAGCTTTCTAGTATGAAAAGTTCGTGCCATCAAAAATTGGGGGTCGGTTAGCTGCATGGCCTTCAGGGAAAGCAGTCGTTGTGCTTAGATTAGTCATCTATCTTAAGATGTTAAATCAAATATCGAGAATACTGGGTTTGATACCACTCTTAGGGTCTAAGATGCAAGCCTAGAGGGGGGTGAATTGAATTGCTTACTATGTTTTAATATCACAGATAATACAGCGAATATAAAACAACAATTCAAACACAATAAGAAATAATCAAATAGTAGATAAAAAATACAACCAGAATACATGAGATTTTTATAATAGTTCGGATAACAATCCTACATCCACTCTTCCTTCTTGGGAAGGAGCTTTCTCATTATATGAAAGTTCACCTGAATCACACACTCGATTCAGTAGGATTTACAAGATCAAACCCTAGATAATCCTAATCTAGTCGTCTACACCAAACTCTTCATACACGAGTAACCCTAGCCCTACCTAGTGTCCAATTATTTAATTAACCCCAGATTGAGTGCACCATAAACCCTCAATTCACCCCGTCTTGAGGACACTGTAAATTCTCAATTTACACCAGCTTGAGTACGCCGTAAAAATAAGTTTAAAACAAACAGATATCAATTAAGCACAAGTAGAAAAATCTTATAGCCCTTTTTAATTGAGATCGTTCTCTAAAGAATTTATTATAGAGATATGAAAGAACGATGATGATTTTGAATTCTAGGGCAATACTCCTCGACAGTTGATGATGGGATAACTAAGAAAGTGACGAGAGGCGATCTGAGAAGCTCCTGAGAGATGACAATGAGAATCCTTCTTCAAAACTTGAACCCCTACCTTTCTCTCTCTTTCTCTATCTTTTTCTCTCTCAATTAGGTTAGGAAGTTCTACCAAAAATGAGAGAAGAGATTTTCTGTAACACCTTCAATAAATGACTGGGATTTAATCTTGAAAAACTGAATTTTCTTCCAGCCTCGTCAATGAGCTGGGGGACTCATCTATGAGCATAGCCTCATTGATGAGCCCCCCAGCTCATCAATGGCTAATTGCTCTATGTATTTTTCCTATTAATAGAGCAAATTTAATCGATGAGTTTAGCAACAATCTCATCGATGGGCCATGATACTCATCAATGAGTATAGCTCATCGATGAGCAATGATAGTCATCGATAAGAATTATTCTTGATGCGCTATGTTAAGCTAAAATCCACTTCTTTTAACATCGATCTCGATTCTATCTTGTATAAACTGTAAAATCATCTCAAACACAAGTTAGACCAATATGAAGGTTTGTTTTTTAAGAGGAGCCCCAACCAAGCGTTAGATCATATATAAAAGTAGATATACTAAAGAGATTGAGAATTCTCTTGGATGATTTTGTATTAAGCAATATATATATATATATATATATATATATATATATATATATATATATATATATATATATATATATATATATATATATATATATATATATATATATATATATATATATATATATATATATATATATATATATATATATATATATATATATATATATATATATATATATAGACACACACACACACATACACATATGTCATGTCAATCTATCTCTAGGAAAAGGCAAATCAAATCCCTATAATTATCTACATTCTAAATATAGATAATTGACATGAAAAGAAATAAACAAGAATATGGAAGGAAATAAGCAATAATTCCTCCAATACTCCCCCTCAAGTTCGCACATGGAGTGTCGAGATGCCCAACTTGACTAACAACTCATGAAAATGATCCCTTTCAAGTGCTTTAGTGAAGATGTCAGCTAACTGAAACTTGGAGGAAATGGGTCGTTGAATGAGTGCTTTGGATTGGATGTGCTGGCGGATAAAATGACAGTCAATTTCGATGTGTTTGGTATGCTCATGGAAGACCGGATTAGCTGTAATATGTATGGCAGATTGGTTGTCACAAAAGAGAGGTACCGGGGATGTACAAGGAACACGAAGATCATGCAAAAGTCGTATCAACCAAATGATCTTACTGGAGGTGGTGTCCATGGAACGATAATCAGCTTCAGCGAAAGAGCGAAAAACAACGGATTGTTTCTTAGACCTCCAAGAAATGGGCGAAGAGCCAAGGAAAATAATGTTGATTTTCATATTCTCAAGTTAGTATTTTGATGATAACAATATATGTTATATATATATGTGTTGTTGTGTGTTTTATAACTTGTTGATGCAGATATCATTTGTATCAAATTTGGACAAGTACAAGATGAGTTCAAGGCATTATGAAGTATTGAAAATGAGAAGCAAGATAAATGTAATTTTTCTCTTCTTTACTTAGATCAAATTGTACAAGCCTTGATCACACACACACACACTTTTAGAACACACTAACACATGTTTAGTGTGTTGGTTAACTATAGAAATCCCTATGTTAACCATTAGAGTTTTTAAAGTTAAAAACATTTAATTTATAACATTTTGGTCTATAGTAGTCGACCAATTCAAATAGTAGTCGACTAGTTATTTGATTTGATCAATATACAAGTTTCGATATTTTATGCATTAGTCGACTAATGATAATAGTAGTCTAATTAATGAATACTTGAACAATTTTCCGTAAACCGTAAAATTACTGATTAGTCGACTAATACATATAGTAGTCGACTACTAAGAAGTAAACTGTCTATCGTAGTCCGTGTAAACACGCATTAGTCGACTAATATGAAATTATAGTGACTACGATACGCCGACTCTTCGTAATTTAAATTTTTGAACGCTTTTATCGGTTTATATCCGCTTTGGTTTTAAATTGTGTCCTTTCAAGAGATATAAATAGGTAAAAACTTCAGAAAAAGAAAAACGAAATTCTTATGCATTGATCTTGAATTTTGATATTAAAGAGAGTTCAAAAGTTTAAAATCAAAACTGTTCTTGCCATTGATTCAATTGCAAGATTCAAAAGAGTTAAACATTATTTTGAGATTAAAAGTTCTTAAGCCACCGCTGCACATCATCAACACTTCAAGGCTTATAGGACTCTCAGACTTTGCTTCTTCAAAAGGAATTCTCGTGTGTGAGAATTGTTGATCTCGAGTTTGAGATTGTTCCAATTTGCATAGGCTTGCAAATTGGTCAGGTTGTGTTTGATTTTGTAAGGGTATTTCAAAATCATAGTGGAAACTCTCAAGCGGGATTTGCTTGGGGACTGGATGTACACCTGGGAGGTGGAACCAGTATAAATCTCTGTGTTTGTGATTGTGAAATTTCTGAGCTTGTGCTATCTTATTGCAATTTATTATCTATTTTGCATAAAATTTTATAAAATACTATTCACCCCCCCTCTAGTGTTTCATTGAGTTAGATCAACGATCCTACATTTGGTATCAGAGCCAAGGTCAAAGATGGCATCAACTTCATATCAGACTTCACAATTCAAAGAAGGTCATTCAACAAATCGTCCTCCAATATTTGATGGACTTAACTACAACTACTGAAAGTGCAGAATGAAGATCTATCTTCAATCAATTGGATATGAACTTTGGAATGTCGTGGAGACAAAATATGAGAAGCCAACCACTCCTTTTGTAGAATGGACTACAATTCAAAGGAATAATGCAAATTTGGACTCAAAAGCAATGAATGCTTTATTTTGTGCACTTGATAGGAATGAGTTCAACAGAGTGTCAACGGCTACATCTCAGATACGATATTTGGCATACACTTGAGGTAACACATGAAGGTACAAATAAAGTAAAGGAATCTAAAATTTCTGTTCTTGTACATAGGTTTGAATTATTTCGAATGAAAGAAAATGAGACTATTGGAGAAATGTTTACAAGATTTACCGATATCACAAATTCTCTCATTGGTCTTGGTAAAACATATACACAAGTGGAAATGGTGCGAAAGATACTGTTCACTCACTCCTAAATGGGAAAAGAAAATTACCGCAATAGAGGAAGCAAATGATCTATCAACCCCTATAGTGGAGAACCTTATTGGTAATCTAATGGCATACAGTTCAAATTGAAGATAGAAAGAATGAAGATGAGACTAAAACAAGAAAGTTCTTGCATTCAACATCACATCCGATAAAGAAGATTCGATAATGAAAATGAAGAGATGAGCATGTTTGCAAGAAAATTTCGAAATTCATAAAACAAGGTAAGTTTAAATCTAAATCTTTTAATTCAAATAACTCACTTGTTTGTTTCAAATGTAATAAAGCAGGACATATGAAGAAAGACTGTCCATTATTGAAGAACAAGCAAAAATCAAATTTCTTCAACAATACACCAAGTAATAAGAAAAGGAAGGCAATGGCAGCAACTTGGGATGACAGTGATGACTCTTCATCTGATGAAGAAAGTGAAGAAAATGAAAGTGCCCATATGTGCTTCATGGCACAAGATGAGGTACCAAAGAAAGATAGATGGATTTTAGATAGTAGTTGTTCAAAACATATGACAGGGAACATTCAATTATTGTCATCAATTCAAGACAAAGATGGTGGTACAGTCACCTTTGGAGACAATAACAATGGAAAGGTGATTGGTATTGGCACCGTTGGTAATTCTAATAAACCTATTATTAATAATGTTTTATTAGTTGAAGGTCTTAAACATAATCTGATAGTATAAGTCAACTTTGTGATAAAGGTTTTAAAATTGTCTTCAAAAAGATTCTTGCTTAATTTATGATATTGATTGGAAAAATATTTTATATAAAGGTAATAGAAAGAATAATATATATGTTTTATCAATAAATAATGTTTCAAATGAACATTGTCTTGTTGCATCTATTAATGATTCTATTTTATGGCATAGACGTTTTGGTCATGTTAATTTTAAACATATATCTAAGATTTCTAAAAATAATTCGTAAATGGTTTACCTAAGATTTCTTATAAAGATAATTTTTGTGATGCATGTCAAAAGGAAAAATGCATAAATCATTTTTAAGTCTAAAATGTTATTTCTACAAATAGACCATTAGAATTAATTCATATTGATCTTTTGGTCCTTCAAGAGTAGCTTCACTAAATGGAAGTAAATATGTATTAGTAATTGTTGATGATTTTTCAAGATTTACATGGGTAATGTTTCTTAAACACAAAAATGATGCTTTTAACAAATTTTCTATTTTTGTAAGAAAATTCAAAATCAAAAATCTCTTTCAATAGTTACTATACGTAGTGATCATGGAGGAGAATTTGAAAATGAACTTTTTCAAATTTTTGTGATAAAATGGAATTTCTCATACTTTCTCTTTTCCTAGAGCAGCTCCACAAAATGGAGTTGTAGAAAGAAAGAATAGATCTTTACAAGAATGTGCTAGAATAATGTTATGTGATAGTAATTTACCAAAATATTTTTGGTAGAGTTTCTGACTTGTTATGTTCAAAATAGAGTTTTATTAAGACCTATATTAAAGAAAACTCCTTATGAATTGTTTTTAATAAAATTCCTAAAGTTTCTTATTTTAAATCTTTTGGTTGTAAATGTTTTATATTAAATACAAAAGATAATTTGGATAAATTTGATTCTAAATCGATGAAGGTATTTTTGTTGGATATTCGATCATAGCAAAGCTTATAGAATTTATAATAAAAGAACATTAGGTATAGAAGAATCTATGCATGTTTCTTTTAATGAAAGTTTTTCAAAATCATCTAATATTTTAAATGATGATGATGATTTAAATAATAATTCTCATGATACTCCAATGATAGATATTTCAAAGAATGATGATTTACAAAATGATTTACCAAAGGATTTTGTAGAAGTCAAAAATCATCCACATAATTTAATTATTGGAAATATTTCTGATAAAGTTACAACTAGATCTCATTTTAATTTAATTGTTCATGTTGCATTTGTTTCGAAATAGAACCTAAAAATGTAAAGAAGCATTACTTGATAATTTTTGGATAGATGCTATGCAAGATGAGTTAAATCAATTTATAAGAAATGATGTTTGGGATCTTATACCTAGACCACAAGATAAGTCAATTATAGGAACTAAATGGGTTTTAGAAATAAGCTAGATGAATCGGAAATGTTATTAGAAACAAAGCTAGATTAGTTGCACAAGGATATAATCAAGAAGAAGGTATTGATTATGATGAAACTTATGCTCGATGCACGCTTAGAATCTATTAGAATTCTTCTTGCATTTGCATGTTTTATGAATTTTAAACTATTTCAAATGGATGTTAAAAGTGCTTTTTAAATGGTTTTATAAAAGAAAAAGTTTTTGTAGAACAACCTCCTGGATTTGAACATGAAAAGTTTCCAAATCATGTTTATAAACTTAAAAGGCTTTATATGGTCTTAAACAAGCACCTCGTGCTTGGTATGATAGATTAAAAATTTTCTTTTAACTTCGGTTTTGAAATTGGAAAAGTTGATTCTACATTATTTATTAAGAAAATAAATAAATATATTTTATTAATACAAATTTATGTAGATGACATTATATTTGGTTCTACTAACAACAATCTTTGTCAAGAATTTGCTAAGATTATGCGGGATGAATTTGAAATGAGTCACATGGGTGAACTCAATTTCTTTCTTAGACTTCAAATTAAACAATTAAAGGAAGGAATATTCATCAATCAAAGCAAATCGTAAAGAATTACTTAAACGCTTTGGAATGGACAATACAACAAGTAAAAGTACACCAATGAGTACTATAACATCTCTTGATAAGGATGAAAATGGTAAGAATGTTGATCAAAAGCTATATCGGTATGATCGGATCACTTCTTTACATTACTTGCTAGTAGACGATATTATGTTTAGTGTTTGCTTATGTGCTAGATTTCAATCTAATCCTAAAGAATCACATCTTAAAGTCGTTAAAAGAATTTTTAGATATCTTAAAGATACTTGATTTTGGTTTATTTTATCCAAAGAATAGCACATTTGATTTACTAACTTATAGTGATGCTGATTTTCTTGGGATGCAAATCGATAGAAAAAGTACAAGTGGTACATATTATTTCTTAGGACACTCACTTGTATCATGGTTTAGTAAAAATAAAATTACGTATCATTATCGACAACTGAAGCATAATATATTCTTTGCTAGTTTAGCATGTGCACAAGTTCTATGGATGAAACAAACTTTATCGATTATGGTATTATTTGTCCTACATCATCTATAATGTGTGACAATTCTAGTGCAATTAATTTATCTAAAAATCCTATTCAACATTCACGCATAAAACATATTGATATGAGACATCATTTTTACGTGATCATGTTCTTAATGGTGATATTACATTAGATTTTATCTCTACTAATAATCAAATAGCGGATATTTTAACAAAACCATTAAAAGAAGAAATTTATGTTAAATTAAGAAGAGAATTAGGTATATGTTCAATTCTGATTTAAATTAATTTTTAAATAAGTACATTTAAATACATATTCTTATTAGTCGACTAACTACTTAACTAGTCGACTACATGCACAATCATACATATAGTTTTTATTACGTCAATGTCTTATTAGTCGACTATATATTCAGATTAGTCGACTACTAGCTTTCAAAATAGAAAAATATATTACGTTGCGTGCAGTTAATTAGTCTACTTCAGTTAATTAGACTACTCAATACTTTTGAACAAATAGTTATTGGATCTTGTTTCTTTTCAACCCAAACCCATTATCCAATAACATAAGTTACTTTTGATCTCAACCATACATCTAATCATCTTAAATCCTAGCCCTAGATTTCTTTTTCTTATGTACTAAATCTCAACCATTCATTCATTTTTTATTTAATCCTAGCCTTTGATTTGTTTTTAACCCTAACAAAACTACCCCAACTCATTTTTACCCACTCTCTTCGTTTCCACTCTTCCAAAACCGAAAATCCTCAGTTAGGGCATCCTCTCTTCATCTTAGGGTTTCATCCAAATCCATTTCCTCCTTCAAATCTTCAAGTCTTCTTCAGTTTTTCAGTTTTCAAGCATCATTAGTCGACTACTAGAAGCATTAGTCGACCACTCAGCACTGTCAGTCAACATCTTAGTGTTTTAGTCACTCCAATTTCTTGGTAAGTCTTCTCCAACTTCTTTTCCTTTCAAATATGTCTAGATCAAAGCGATCACGATCGGTCCTTCTCAACTGTTGAAGATTACACAATTTACCTTAAAGATCCTAGTCTTTTAGATCAATTTAAGGATATGCAAACTTATGACATACTCCCAGTCGTTTTATCAAATATGAAGATTTTGCACTTCATAATTTGAGAGGGTATTTTACAAATGTTGGATTAGACCAACTTTATTCTTGAAAATCGAAAACCCTATTATCCACTTCTTATTAAGCTTTTCTACACTAATCTTTCACATAAAAGTTTGATAATGGCAAACGTTTGATAAATAGTTTAGTTAAAGGAAAAGAAATTCCTTTTCTCCTAAACTTTTAGGAAAAATTCTTAGCATTCCTTATAGAGGAATTAGTCTTGAAGATGTTTCTATGGATGATGAACATGTCCTTCAACATCTTATTTTTCTACCGGTCAAGGAGGAATCATAAATCATTCTCAAAAACTTGACCTTTTCCTCGCTTTATTGCTCGAATTTTAGCATATAATTTATATCCAAAATCGGAGAGTTTTCATTTCATCTCTTTAGAATTAGCTAAAGCCCTATATGCAATCATGGCTAATATTCAAGTAAATTGGGCTAAAGTTTATTTGAAAATTTCCTCCACATTCCTTATAGAGGATTTCTTCCTTTGGAGCATTCTTGACTACTATTTTGAAGCTTTTAGGTGTGGATTTAGATTCAAACATCCATACTTCGATCAGTTGAGTTCTTTGATTCAAATGCCCTAACTAGGATGAAAATACCCAACTTGAACTTTCGGACCAACAACAAGTGAACATGAACTCGAACATCCTCAAACTCAACAATTTCCTCAATCCTCACATCAAGTGCACCCTCTTCAAGCAATATTCCACCATCTATGCAACTGAACCATCGTGCTTTTCGGATGCACAATACAACACTCTCATTTCGCATCCTAAACTTGGAAACCGGTCAAAATCGCTTTTGATCGAACATCTCCATCATGAACAACCAACGTGAAATGATGGACAACCAACAAGTCATGATGCGCATGTTTGAAGACTTTAACAAAAAGCTTGACTCAAACTTTCATGGCTATCAACATCCTTCAGGACCTTCCGATCATTAGAATTGTGTTTTTTAGTGTTTTAGTATCCGTAGAATTTGTGTGTTTGTGTGTTATTTCTTTTCTATGTCAAAATTAAAACTATGTTGTGTGTTTTCATTTATGTTGTAGGAATGACGGCTATTATTAAGTTGGTAAGCACTATTTGTTTGTTTTATAACCCAGATTATGCCGATGGAGGTTATCAACATTTTGATTTTCATAGCAAGTCTTTACTTACCTATTTGGATGGGTGAAGTCTTGGACTATGTTCATAATCTGGATGATCTATTTGAAGTTTTAATCCATCTTGTGAAATATTCAATTGTCTATCTTATATGTTTTCTTCTTTTGTTGATAACAAAGGGGAGTAAAATATCGTGTTATTATGTATGCTTATATACAAGATGCTTATATGGGGGAGTAATTTTTAATTTAATTTTATATTATTGATTGTTATCATCAAAAGGGGAGAATGTTGATTTTCATATTCTCAAGTTAGTATTTTGATGATAACAATATATGTTATATATATGTGTGTTGTTGTGTGTTTTATAACTTGTTGATGCAGATATCATTTGTATCAAATTTGGACAAGTACAAGATGAGTTCAAGGCATTATGAAGTATTGAAGATGAGAAGCAAGATAAATGTAATTTTCTCTTCTTTACTTAGATCAAATTGTACAAGCCTTGATCACACACACACACACTTTTAGAACACACTAACACATGTTTAGTGTGTTGGTTAACTATAGAAACCCCTATGTTAACCATTAGAGTTTTTAAAGTTAAAACATTTAATTTATAACATTTTTGGTCTATAGTAGTCGACCAATTCAAATAGTAGTCGACTAGTTATTTGATTTGATCAATATACAAGTTTCGACATTTCTGATTAATTAGACTAATGATAATAGTAGTCGACTAATGAATACTTGAACAATTTTTCGGCGTAAAATTACAATTAGTCGACTAATACATATAGTAGTCGACTACTAAGAAATAGCTGTCTATCACAGTGCGTGTAAACCGCAGTTAGTCGACTAATATGAAATTGTAGTCATTACATCTGATTTTCGACTCTTGAATTTAAATTTTTGAACGTTTTATCGGTTTATATCCGTTTCTTTGGTTTTAAATTGTCTCCTTTCAAGAGATATAAATAGGTAAAAACTTGAGAAAAGAAAAACAAAATTCTTATGCATTGATCTTGAATTTTGATATTAAAGAGAGTTCAAAAGTTCAAAAGTCAAAAGCTTTCTTGCCATTGATTCAATTGCAAGATTCAAAAGTTAAACATTATTTTGAGATTAAAAGTTCTTAAGCCAACTGCGCACATCATCAACACTTCAAGGCTTATAGGACTCGTACTTTGCTTCTTCAAAAGGAATTCTCGGTGTGAGAATTGTTGATCTCGAGTTTGAGATTGTTGCAATTTGCATAGGCTTGCAAATTGGTCGTTTGTGTTTGATTTTGTAAGGGTATTTCAAAATCATAGTGGAAACTCTCAAGCGGGATTTGCTTGGGAATTTGGATGTACACGGGAGGTGGAACCAAGATAAATCTCTGTGTTTGTGATTGTGAAATTTCTGAGCTTGTGCTATCTTATTGCAATTTATTATCTATTTTGCATAAAATTTTATAAAACACTATTCACCCCCCCCCCCCTCTAGTGTTTCATTGAGTTAGATCAACGATCCTACAAATAATGTATCCAGTGGTTGAATGGTGGGTTACAGGGCATCCGGCCCAATCAGCATCGCAGTAAGCTCATAAAGATAATAAACTTGTGGAAGGCAGAAGGATACCCTGCCCAGGTGCAGACTTGAGGTATCGCAATACTTGATAGGCAGCTTCAATGTGCAAATGCCACGGGTTACACATAAATTAACTCAAGACGTGTATGGCGTAACTGATATTAGGATGGGTAATGGTAAGATATAAGAGATGGCCCACAAGGCATCGGTATCGTCCAGGATCAGGACATGGATCACGAAATCAAGGCCGAGCTTGTGTTGTTGATCCATGGGCGACGAAGAAGGTTTACTACCTAGTAAACCCGCCTCAGTCAAAATGTCTAAGACATACTTGTGTTAGCAAAGGACAATGCTAGCAGAAGAGTGAGCAACCTCCATCCCTAGAAAATACTTCAATTTACTGAGATCCTTGATGAGAAACTGTTGATCCAACTAGCATTTGAGACGGGAAATGCGGGTGGTGTCATTACCCACAACAGTTACATCGTCAACATAAATAAGAGCCGCCAAAAAGGAATTACCATGAGAAAAGGTAAATAGTGAATGATCGGCATCAGATTGCCGGAAGCCAATAGCAAGCAAAGAAGCAGTAAATTTGTGATACCAGTGGCGGGAGGCTTGGCGAAGACCATATAAGGACTTTAGGAGGCGACAAACACGATGCTCCCCCTCTTTGGTAAATCCTTGCGGAATTTTCATATATACCTCCTCCTCCAAATCACCAAGGAGAAATGCATTGTTCACATCAAGCTGATGAATTTCCCAATTACGAACAGAAGCTATGGCCAAGAGACAACGAACTGTTACTAATTTTGCAACTAGAGCAAATGTCTCGTGAAAATCGAAGCCTTCAACTTGCGTATAACCCTTAGCAACCAACCGCACTTTGAACTGTTTGACACTGCCATCGGGATTATATTTGACTTTAGAAACCCATTTCGAGTCAATTGTCTGCTTCCCCAGTGGTAAGTTGGTCAAAACCCAAGTATTATTAGCCTCAAGTGTAGAAATTTCCTTGGCCATGGCATCTCTCCATTGACGATGTTTCATAGCCTGAAAGAACGATTTTGGCTCATCTATAATAGAGATGGCCGCTAGAAAGGCAACATGATTAGGGGGAAGCCGTGAATAAGAAAGAGTCTTAGAGAGAGGATGTACCGTCGAATTCATCGAAGGAGAAGTCGAATGTGGAAGTGAACTTGTTGGAGTAAGGGAGGGGAGCAAAGTGACATCGAATCCATGAAGATGTTGAGAAATTTAGCGGTGTCGCTGGGAACATCGCGGTGGTGTAAGAGAAGGTTGATGGTTGTCTGTTGCTGCTAGCGGAGGCTCACTGGTTTCTGCTGGTGTGTTCTCTATTTCGCATGTCCCAATTGTTGATACCTCTGTAGCATCTGATTCATGTCTAATAGGCCTAGGAGTGGTATCATCAGCAGGCTCAGTGTGTGCCTCATTGGCATGCTGGTCTTGTGATATGTGCTCGCTGTGTAAAGGCCCAAGCGAATCAAGATGTAGCGCTGGTGCATTATGAAGAGCCTTGGTGGCTGCGATTGGCTCATGGAATTAGCATGTTGTTTGGTCGGCAAAAGGAAACACATCCTCAAAGAATCCAACATCACGGGACACATAGGTTGTCCTGCTTTCAAGATGAAATATTTTGTACCCTTTTTTACCATAGGATACCCAACAAAAATGCCTGGTCGAGAACGCGGTGTGAACTTATCACGGGGCCTATTGTGAGCATGGCCATAGCAAAGACACCCAAAACTGCGCAGGTGATCATAACTGGGCACTTTGTCAAAAAGAACCTCATAAGGCGTCTTGTTTCCCAACACGGTGAGTGGCATTTGATTGATCAAGTATGTTGCCGTGAGAACACATTCTCCCCAAAATTGTATTGGAAGATGAGCATGAAATCTTATCGCTCGCGCAACTTCTAACAAGTGTCGATGTTCGTGCTCGACTACTCTATTTTGTTGAGGAGTATCGGTGCAACTTGACTGTCGTTCCATACCACGTGCGTTATAATGACTCATGAGATCATGGTGGTTAAACTCAAGGCCATTATCTGTTCTCAAGACTTTCACTCTGGAGTTGAACTGTGTCTGTACCCACTGAACGAAATGTAATAAATAATCACGCATCTCTGACTTAAATTTCATGAGAAATACCTAAGTCACTCTACTATAGTCATCAACTAGGGTCAAAAAATAGTGTGCACCAGATAAGGACTTGGTCCTATACGTCCCCTATATATTGCAGTAAATTAAATCAAAAACATGCAGAGATTTATTCATATGAATAGGAAAAGGCAGTCTCATTTGTTTTTCTTACAACAAGCATCACACAAAATGTTATTCTCATCCACTGAAAAGGATAAATTTGGAACAAAGGAAAGACAGTTAATCGGAAGGTGCCCCAATCGTCGATGCCACAAGCCGGAGCTCTTCGAATGATTTGCTACCAATGCTTTGCCCTCTCCCCTAGGTTCCAAGTAATACAAGCCATTCTGCATCCTACCCACTCCAATCGACGTCATCGAGTGTCAGTCCTATATAACACAAAGATCCGACCTAAAAATGAGTGCACAATTCAAATCACGGGTCAACTTGCTAACTGATAACACGTTAAAGTAAAAATCTGGCACGCCGAGAACATTTTCAAGAATCAGCCGCTTGCTCAAGCTTACTTGACCCAAGGCATGAACATTAATAGTGGCACCATTGGGTATTTGAACTGGTGGTATCTTAGGATCAAGAATAACATTAGACAATTTATCAATTTCGCAAGAGATATGATCAGTCACTCTATTGTCAATAACCCATGACTTATTTTCCTTACTTGAGAAATTATTCACCATATTTGCAGAAGGAGCAGTGGTTGTTTCGATCCCACCAAGGAGTGCTATCAGCTGCTGGTGTTGTTTCCCCGTGAGCCCAGGGATCAGTGAATTTGAGGAAACTCCATCGACAACGCCTGCAAATGCCTGGTTCATGAGTGTGGAGGAACCAGTGCCCTGCCTCCGATTTTGGAGTCGATGCGGTTCTTCCCAACAGCTGAAACAGTGGGTTGTTTCCTCCAGTGAGAGGCATACCCATTGAGTTCGAAGCACTCTTCACGGCTATGACCCAACTTGTTGTAGTGAGTGCAACGAACCCGCTCCCCCTGTCGGTCTGAATCGGCTTGTTGTCCATTGTTGCTGCGTCGATCTGTGCCTCCATTCCCTTTCATGAGTAGATTTGTTGCTTCTATCACAGGCACGCGCACTGCAGTGACAAGCTTTTGCTTCTCTTCCTGTGTTGTGATTGCATAGGCCCGGCCCAAGCTTGGTAATGGGTCAACACTGAGCACTTGGGACCGCATTGTTCGCGAGGAAATTTAAAGCTGTAAAATAAAGATTATCCCTTCCAATTGATTTTAAAGAAAGAATAAATACAACTCTCGAATGCAATCTCTCTCCCTAACTGACTTAGATAAAAAGAAATTACAAATTCCTCGATCGGTTGCCCGATTTACAAAAGAGGGAATGATCAACGGAGACCCTTCCCTTTATTTAATCGGGTTCTTCACGGTAGCGGTGGGAGCTTGAATCTTGTATCCGTTGGCGATCCGACCGTATTGACTTCGTGGGGCGAGGTTGGAAAAGAACTTCGCGAAGCAAGTCTAAGAACTCGCAAAGCAAGTTTATAACTCTAACGAGTTTGATAACTCAAGATATGAGTTTTGTAACTCGCGACGAAGTTTGTATGCCAAAGAGGCGAAGAGGCCAATCAAAGAAACCTCCTCTAAGCCACCAACTTCCTCCAAAAGCCGCCAATCGAGAGAAAAGCCCCTCTATCTGCCGAGTCTTTGGCTATTTATAGGGTTTTAAGGGTGTAGCGACCCTATAATCGCTCCTAAATGAGGGTTAATGGCCCTCAGATCGTGCAAAATAGTTTTGGAACTGTTAAGATCGTGTTTGAACGAGTCAAAACGCGGAGTTCGCGTTCTGGAGCAAGCCTGGCGTCGTGTTTTGAGCTTGAGCGGGCCATGTGTGCCGCGTTTTGAGCTTGAGCGGGCCATGTGTGCCGCGTTTTGAGCTTGAGCGGGCCATGTGTGCCGCGTTTTGAGCTTGAGCGGGCCATGTGCTCCGCGTTTTGGGCTTCGAGCGGGCCATGTGCTCCGCGTTTTGGATTGAAGCGGGCCATGTGCTCGCATTTTGAATTGAAACGCGGGCCATGTGCTCGCGTTTGGGCCGAGCGGGCCATGTGCTCGCGTTTTGGGCTTGAGCGCGGGCCATGTGCTCCGCGTTTTGAGCTTGAGCGGGCCATGTGCTCCGCATTTGGGGCCGAGCAGCGGGCCATGTGCTCCGGTGTTTTGAGCTGAAGCAGCGGGGATAAGTCCGTTTTGCTTTGAAGAGATCAACACTTGTGATCTCTTTTCACAAGGATTGTCAACTTGTAATCCTTGTACTCACGGAACATTAACCGATTCTCCTTTGTTATCGTGAAAGTCGTCAGCTTGTAACCTTCATTGATAGTGTTTCGCGGATATTGGCTATCTTCAGTAATTTTTTTTTTTTTTACAGCCTACAGAACCCCCTCCAAAGTTTTTGAAAGTTCGCGGTTGACTAGGACGAGCTTTCGGAATACTTTGGATATCTTCTTTTGCTTGATCCTGAGAAGGTATTGCTCCTCATTCTGTCTTCAAAGAAGTCATGTTCTGCTTTTGTCCATGCTAGTCATTCATCTTGCATGGGTGAACTCCGGCGTTTTTTTTTAAATGCAGGAGTGACTGCAGCGCCTTGAACTTTGCTACGCGGGACTGATCCTCGCGTTTCGAGGTTGAAACACCGGTATCGCGTCGCCGTGTTTAAAATGCGGAGCGCGACCCTGCGTTTTGTGTTGAAGCGGGGTGGTCCTTCGCTTTATGAGTAAAATGCGGGGATGAACCCCACATTTTCAACTAAGTCTTTTAGACTTTTCTTTAAGGTGCCAAAAGTATAGTGTTAACTTGGCATGCCTTTCATACTTGTTGTTTGAACAAGCTTTTGGGGGTTTATCACTCTATTGTAAAGAGTTGATAAATTGGCTTTATCATCGAGGTGAAATTTTAACTTGATGATGATTTTTGAGGACTTATCGCTCTATTGAAGAGAGTCGATAAGTTGATTTTATCAGAGGTGTGGGGTTAACTTGATAAAATTGGGTGTTTGTGATTTGAACAAGATTTTGAGGACCTATCGCTCTATTGAAGAGAGTCGATAAGTTGATTTTATCAGAGGTATGGAGTTAACTTGATAAAATTGGGTACTAATGGTGTGAACAAGATTTTGAGGACCTATCGCTCTATTGATGAGAGTCGATAAGTTTAGATTTTGTCGGGGGATAAAATATGAAACCTGTGATTTGAACAAGGTTTAAGGCCTGTGATGTGAACAAGGCTTACATGGCTTGTGGTGTGAACAAGGCTTTGGGTTTGTGGTTTGAACAAGGATTTGGGCTTGTGGTTTAAACAAGGCCTTTGGGTTTGTGGTTTGAACAAGGCTTTGGGCTTGTGGTTTAAACAAGGCTTTGGGCTTGTGGTTTAAACAAGACTTTAGGCTTGTAATGTGAACAAGGCTTGGGGCTTATCATCCTATTGAGGAGGATTGATAAGTTGATTGTCAGAGGTGTGAGGTTAACATGACAAGGATACGTTGCGATTGGAGCAACTTTGTGGACTTATCATCCTATTGGAGAGGATTGATAAGTTGGTTATCAAACTCACGAGGATGTGTACAGATTTTGATAGGATTGTGTTGTAATTTGAACAACTTTGTGGATCTATCATTCTATTGGAAAGGAATGATGAGTTGATTGACGGGGTTTAGTTGTGATTTGAACAATTTTGAGGAACTTATCTGCCGGGGAGGATTGATAAGTTGATTATATCATCAGAGGTATAGTGTCGACTTGATGAAGATACGTTGCGATCGGAGCAACTTTGAGGACCTATCATCCTATTGAGGAGGATTGATAAGTTGATTGCGATTTAAGCAAATTTGAAGAGTTCGCCTCGCACGTGACGTTGTGCTACGATGTTGAATACGTAGACTTTGTCGTCTTTTACGGGTAAGAAACTAACCGGCAACGCGTGTTAGGCGTTGACTTTAGGGTTATTGGCCAACCCCCAGCCGTCAACGGACTTGATGAGCCTTTACCGACACCGCTTGAATCGGGCTAGCATGCGATTATCTAAATCCGTTACGCATGTGACGTTGTGCTAAAAGAATAAAACTCTTTTAGGCTTAATGCTACGATGTTGAATCGTGAAGCTTCGTCTTTCTCACGGAATAGACTACCCGGCCGCACGTATTAGATGCGGGCTTATCTACGCTTAGGTTTGAGATAAAATTCCCGGACTTGAATTCGGTGTCTTTTAATCGGAAAAGACTAAACCGGCAACGCTGTGTTAGGCGTTGACTTATCCCTACTTAGGATTCGATAAAATTCCCCACGTGTAAGATGTGGATTGTGGTGTTATTAATAACAACCCGCCACAACTTTGAATATGTGGGCTTTTGTTCTTTACGGTTAAGAACTAGCAGCGTGTTAGCGAAGGCTTATCCTACTTAGGCTTGAGTTTAGTTGTGATTTGAACAACTCGAGGAACTTATCTGGCGGGGAGGGTTGATAAGATAACGCGGACAGATTGTGTTGCGATTGAGCAACTTTGAGGACTTATCGCTCTATTGAAGAGAGTCGATAAGTTGATTGTCGAGGTGTGAGGTTAACATGACAAGGGTATGTTGCGTCGAGCAACTTTGAGGACTTATCGCTCTATTGAAGAGAGTCGATAAGTTGATTGTCGAGGTGTGAGGTTAGCGTGACAAGGGTATGTTGCGTCGAACAACTTTGAGGATTTATCGCTCTATTGAAGAGAGTCGATAAGTTGATTGTCAGAGGTGTGAGGTTAACGTGACAAGGGTATGTTGCGATTGGAGCAACTTTGAGGACTTATCGCTCTATTGAAGAGAGTCGATAAGTTGATTGTCGAGGTGCATTGTTAACTTGTGAGTTGTGTTACGATCGAGCAACTTTGTAGACTTATCATCCTATTGGAGAGGATTGATAAGTTGATTTTGATTGTCTTCTTTACGTTGAAGTGCTTACATTGTCAAAAGTGTTTTGTTAACTTGACAATATTTAGAATTTATCATTCTACTCAGAAAATAATCAACCCCCAGTCTGTAATTATTCTAGGTTGATACTAACCGAGTTTCGGCCTCGCAATTTAAATGGGTCATCAATAGCCGTCTTGGTCGGTCTCCTCTTCTTGACTTCAATCCTAGCAATAATTGCTTGACTGTTAATACAGGAGACTAGTTGTTTCGGGAATGACATTTTGCAACCCCCATTCGAGCTAGGAGATTGGTTTGTAAATTGTGCCGACAGGTGTCAATCAGAGCAGACTGTGTCATACCTATCGAGCATCGAAGAGCCATGCTTCGTAACCTTTCAACGAAGACTTTGATAGGCTCTCCCTCCTTTTGCTTAAGGGCAAGGAGAGAAGTGATGTGATCTCCGTGTCATCTTCAAAGAATCGTGACAGAAGAGTCTCTAAATCGCCCATTTGGATACATCTGTGGCGGTTTCATGAACCATTCAAAGGCAACCCCTTGAGGGTGCAATGAACAAACGAGCTGTTATGGCATCGTTTGACATCCCATTCGATCGTGACTTAAAATGGTAGATGTGTTGGTTCGGTGATCCGTGCGTCGGCTGACTCGTAGCGTCGGGATTTTGAATTTTGGAGGATAAGGAACCGTATCCCATTCTCGCAGATACGGCCCGACAACCCTCGATCTTGGAGCTCGCACCTATTAGCCATGGCATTGAGGCGGGCTTCGGTTCTCGTATTTTGACGATTGAGGACTTTGCTCGCTTTCGCCTCTCCCTTTCTTCGAGGAGGATTCTACGTGGCGAGCTTCTTGATCGGGAGCTTCATTCATTTTTTCTTCTCGCTTTGAGGATTCACTCCTCCTCGTGATGATTTTGGTGAAGTGTTGAGTCGGCTATCTGAAGTTGAGCTCTATCGCAACAAGTTGGTTTATCATATCTCGAAATTGATCGATGGACTCTTGTTGTGATCGCAGGCCTCTTGCATCATAGCCCGATACTCTTCGAGCCTCTTCTTGAAATCTTCGCGGTTCGATCGTGTAGGCGGCTCACATGTTCTATGAAAGAACTAGAGGATTGAGATTCGCGATGGTGAATGCTCATCATCGGACTCAATTCCTTTAGCCAACTTGTGATAATTGGCGGGGTATGACCCTGTTAGTCAGTATGTCGGTAAACTCCGTCGAGTCATTCAAAGCCTCTTCCAAGTCGGGGACCGATTTGCCTCGGCTCATTAGAGCTAGAGATTGTGATCTGCCTACTCGATCATGTTAGAAGTGACTCCAAGGTATTCGACCTCCAAGCCTCCTTCCCGTGAGAATGCCGCCGCTCGGCGGACCAAATGATATTTGTCAATTGGTCAAACACCGACGGCTTGGCATGTGGCGGCGTCGATATCGCGATGATTTGGCACTTGGAACGCCAAGATCGCTTGAGCATTTGAACGCCGGTTCGCACCCGCTTAGATTGTGAACGCTAGGTCCGCGTTTGAATGCTTGGGCGGGGTTGAGACCCGCTCGTGATAGGGCGGAGGGTCGCGGTAACCAACAGGTTCGCGTTTGAAAAATTGAACGCCGGGTTGTGACCCGCTTATAGTGGGGACGCGAGGATCGCGGCAACCCCAAATGAACGCAAGGTTCGCTGCTTGAGCAATTGAACGCCGGGTTGTGACCCGCTTATAGTGGGGACGCGAGGATCGCGGCAACCCCACCAACGCGAGGTTCGTGTTCGAGCAATTGAACGCCGGGTTGGGACCCGCTTTGACCGCGGAAACGCCATTGAGGGTTGCGCTCACCGGCTTTGCGAGGCTCGTGTTCGGCACATAAACGCCGGAGGCTTATGCTCAGAAAAGGAACGCCGGCTCGATCGCTGCTTACTCACAAACGCCGGGTTCGCTGGTTGGTCGATTGGCCATTTCGGTGTGTTCTTTGGCGGCGCTCCTTTTCGCTGATTTGAGGCTTTTGCGGCGACATCACCATCTTCACCGATCAGGTTAGCCACGACAAACAAATGGGCTTTGGCCTCCTTAGAGGCTTTGTGGATCTTGGCGATAGCCTGGGGCTAAGGGATCCGGAGGAGAGTGCCTCCTCGAACTTGGCTTGATCGAACTCTACTGGCCGAGTTTCAACAGTCCCAATGAGCTTGACGCCTGATTGCGCCACCACCTCTTCATTGGTGAAAGAAGTTGTCCCAGTAGTCGCCATCTTTTGTTCGAGGAAATTTAAAGTCAGAAATAAAGATTATCCCTTCCAATTGATTTTAAAGAAAGAATAAATACAACTCTCAATGCAATCTCTCCCTAACCGACTTAGATAAAAGAAATTACAAATTCCTCGATCGGTTGCCCGATTTACAAAAGAAGGAATGATCAACGGAGACCCTTCCCTTTATTTAATCTGGGTTCTTCACGGTAGCGTGGGAGCTTGAATCTTGTATCCCGCTGACGATCCGACCGTATTGACTTCGTGGGACGAGGTTGGAAAAGAACTCGCAGAAGCAAGTCTAAGAACTCGCAAAGCAAGTTTATAACTCTAACGAGTTTGATAACTCAAGATATGAGTTTTGTAACTCTGCACGAGTTTGTATGCCAAGCCGGTAAGAGAGGCCAATCCAAAGAAACCTCCTCTAAGCCACCCAACTTCCTCCAAAAGCCGCTACCAATCGAGAGAGAAAAGCCCCTCTATCTGCCGAGTCTTTGGCTATTTATAGGGTTTTAAGGTGTAATCGACCCTATAATCGCCTCCTAAATGAGGGTTAATGGCCCTCGATCGTGCAAACAGTTTTGGAACTGTTAAGATCGTGTTTGAACGAGTCAAAACGCGGAGTTCGCGCTCGAGCAAGCCTCGCTGCCTGTTTTGAGCTTCAACGCGGGCCATGTGTGCAGCGTTTTGAGCTTCAACGCTGGCCATGTGCTCCGCGTTTTGAGCTTCAACGCTGGCCGCAGCCATGTGCTCCGCGTTTTGAGCTTCAACGCTGGCCATGTGCTCCGCGTTTTGGATTGAAACGGGCCATGTGCTCCGTGATTTTGAATTGAAACGCTGACCATGTGCTCCGCGTTTTGAGCTTCAACGCTGGCCATGTGCTCCGCGTTTTGAGCTTCAACGCTGGCCGCAGCCATGTGCTCCGCGTTTGGGGCTTGAGCGGGCCATGTGCTCCGCTGCTTTTGAAGCTGAACGCGGGATAAGTCCCGCTTTTGCTTTGAAGAGATCAACACTTGTGATCTCTTTTCACAAGGATTGTCAACTTGTAATCCTTGTACTGGAGACATTAGCTTCTAATTCTCCTTTGTTATCGCGGAAAGTCGCCGCCTTGTAACCTTCATTGATAGTGTTTAGCGGATATTGGCCGCCTTCGCATTTTTTACGACCTACACGCATCATAGCAAAAGTGTTGTCCAATCCCATGAGAAAGTCATAAACTTTCTCCTCCTCTCACATTGACTATATTTTTTGCCACTCCACGTGTACAACCGCGACGCATAAGTAGGCATTGTGGTGAAGAACTTGCGCTCACCCCACACTACTTTCAATCTTCCATAGTATGATGAGATAGGGGCCTTCTCCTGTTGCAATAATGCACGCGACGCTTCAACTCATTGACCCTCGGAGCCAAACCTTGTGTGAATCGTTCTTCCAAATTAACCCACACTTCATTGGCTGTATCGGCATAAGCCACACCACTTTGTAATTCCTTGGCAAGTGAGTTCGTGAGCCATGACAACACAACAGCATTGCATTGCACCCATGGTTGGAAGTCAGGGGAATCGACGTCTGGCTTACTGATAGTTCTATCCACGAATCCCCACTTGTTCTTCGAAGCGAAAGCATTTCATATGTTCTTTCGCCAAGTGAAGTAATTTTCACCATTCTCACTGAGGGGATGAGTGACAAAGATCAACCCTGGATGATCAGAATGATGCAAATAGTATGGTGAGTTGGTATCGATTGCCTTGCTTTGTGAGATGCCAGCAACAGACACCTATCCCCCATTATCCTGATTTGCATTCTCTCCTGCCATGTCTATAATTGTTTAGCTAGGTTATTGTAACCTTGCTCTGATACCATAAAGAGATTGAGAATTCTCTTGGATGATTTTGTATTAAGCAATATCATTATATATATATACATGCATGTCCTGTCAATCTATCTCCTAGGAAAAGGCAAATCAAATCCCTATAATTATCTACATTCTAAATATAGATAATTGACATGGAAAGAAATAAACAACAATATGGAAGGAAATAAGCAATAATTCCTCCAATATATACAAAAGTAGGGCCTTCCAAGGGTTGTAAGACTCTTACATATCCAAGGTAGCAATGCCAGCACAAGGACAAGGCCCTTTTGCCGATATCAACAAAAGGCATGCTAACAAACTAGCGTATCCACAAAAAACATTAATGAGAGCCCCTAACAAAAGTGTGTCTCTTAGCATCAAGATAGATAATTTTTTTAATATCGGCAGGGAGGTCATCAAACTTATAATAAAAGTGAAGCTCCTGCAATTTTTGACCCAGCTTGGACAAAGCATTAACAACAATTACATTCTCTGAAGCAATGGTGGACCTGAATGCCATGCAGAGAAATAGCTCTTTCATATTAACCCATTTGTGAGAGAGGCACCAGAATGGTGACTGTCCCTTGATAATATTCACTAGAATTTTAGAGTCAGACCTAGCATTCAATCGGGGATTAGGCATATATGCATTCAGATCCACACCAATGGCCATGGCATGAATCTTTCCCTAAAAACTGGAACCAGAACCAACAGGGCCAACAAAAGCACACACCATAGATCCAGAATGGTCTCTAATAATACTTCCAATAGCCATGGACTTGTTAATGCAAGAACCATCAACGTTCAAAGAGAGAGAGTGATGTGGACATCTCAGGCGTGCGGATTTCGCCGTGTTTATCGGCCAGTATTGAACCGCACGGATCGATTATCACGGTTTTGATTATTTGGAGTTGATTAAGCAAGCTTGCCATTTTTAGTTTAATTTTGAAATTTTGAATTTCAAATTAGGATTTATATTTAGTAGCTAATCTGATGGATTGTAATTGATTGAGAGAGATTTGAGAGATCTTGTATTTTTCAAAAGTCTATTTAAACAGCAGTATGTCGGATGAGAGAGATATTTGATTGAATGAATAAAATTTGAGTGTTAATTGCTTTGTTAAGGTGTGAAACACAGGTGTGAAACCTAATCAATTTCCTCTCTCTCTTTCTCTCTCTGTTTTCTTGGTAGACCAACCCATTCCGCGAGCCCCATCTTCTCCTTGATCCAACCCTCTCCACCTCCACTTGTCACCCCTCATCATTTCGCCTCAAGCCATCCTCTCATCCCTTCGCCCTCTCCTTGTTCATCTCCCTTTTCGCGCTCGCCTCTCCTCCTCTCCACTCTCCACTCCTCTTTCCTTAATCCGTCCACTCTCCTCTTGTACCACCCTACCGTCTCCTCTTCTTCCTCCATTACTCCTCCCTTCTCTCTCCAAGACCGCGCCGAGCCTCGACCCATGACTCTCCCGTTGGCCAGCTTTCCCCTGCCTTGCGCTCTCTTTTCTTTCCCTCTAACCCGATCCGAACCCTCCTCGGCCCCACTAATGTATGGCGCCCAGAGCCGGCGCCCAGTTAAGTATCACGATCGGAGGCGGCGTGGTTGACTTCGGCTCTCCGGTGGTTCGACTACCGGTCTTCGACACTCGGGCGGGTATATCGGCGTGTGGCTCCTCAGTTGTCGATAGGATGGAGCCGTTTGGGAATCAGTTAAGTGGCATCGGCGTTTTTACCCGGCGCCCTCTTCATCCCGATTACGTAGCTCTCGGGCGCCTCCCTCACATTGGTGTCGCCGCACCACCTCCGGAGGATCCGCGACGCCGAGCCTATTCAGACGACAAAGGTTTCGTTTTCTTCGACCGATGCAGTAGGAACTACTATCCTGTTTATGTTATTGTCAATTTTAGTATCAATTGCGATTGTGCTGTATTATGTTTGATTAGTGACCAAGTGATTCTGCTGGACTGCGTACAATTGCTAATCTAAATATTACAAGTCGAACTTTATTACAAGAATAAATCATTACAATTATTTTCTGAATAATTTACAAGGTCATAAACTGAGTACATTGCAATTTTTGTTTAAAATCCATCGTCAGCGTCGCTTTATTCTTGAGTTTCCTACCTAGATCGATCGCTGATTTGGTGAAGCATTGTTGTTGCCGATCTTCATACCTGCACACACATTGTTTCACATCATTTTTGGTATCAGAGAGTGGTTCTAGGTTAGGAAAATTTAGAATAGTTTAATTGAGTCTTATTTATATAAAAAAAATAAAAAAAATATATAAAAAAATTTTAATTTCCATTTAGTTCATTTAGCTGTTAGCGCATACCATTCACCTCATTTAGTTGTTAGTGCATGCCCACTCGCACGGGTTTACCATATCGATTAGGAGAGTCAAGTGAATCACCTGGTGAGTCCAGCATGTCAGGCAGTGAAGATTCCGCAATCCTTAAGAAATTCGATGAGCTAGCAGGACAATTAGGTGCCATAGCTCAAGAATGTAGAACTACCCGTGAGACCCTGGCCGATTTTCAGAACGAAACCAACAATAGGCTCGCTAGGCTTGAAGAAGTGCGTGTTGTAACTCCGCCGCCGCAAGATCAAGGAAATGGACATGGCCATATCGTTCATCGTCCTCTCCATCAACGTGCGATCCGTCGCCAATACACGAGAGTATTAAGGTTGAAGCACCAACCGATGGCAAGCTCGACCTAAGCTTTCTTGGGTGGTGAAAAACATGGATCTATTTCGTGATGCCTTGTGAAGACCTCGAAAAGTCAAATTAGCCGCAATGAAGCTTCTGGGACCAGCCGCCAATATTGGTCCAACCTCGAGATGCTAAGGCATATTAGAGGCGAGTTACCAATCGACTTGGCGAGATGGTAAACGAATTGAAACAAAAATACCTTCGCCGTCATTTTATCGAGGTTACTTGACAAGTGGCATCGCCTCACTCAAGGGACCAAGTGCGCAAAGAATGCGTTGCTCAATTTGGCGAATTGTTTACGCTGATGCAGACCATCGAGCAAGAGGCACCAATGAAGGTCTTGTCAAAGTTTATTTGGATTGAGCGACCTCCAAAGCTGAGCTCTTTGCTAGAGGAGTAGATACCCTTGAAAAAGCCTACGCCTTAGTTCAAGATTTAGATGAAGCTAAGTCCCACCAAGCCCATAAGAGTCAAGATTTCGATCCTATTCCTCCCGGACTTCCCGTGCCACTACCTCTAGTCAAACCGAATCGATCTAACCTAATTCTTCCCAACCTAGAATTAGGCCTTGAGGCAAGGGCAGAAAGATTTCTCCAAGATCGGCCCTCATGTCAAATGCTATAAGTGTCAAGGGTATGGACATGTTTATTGAATTGTGGACCGTCACAAGATCTCTATCATCGATGGCCAATCATCTGAGCGATCTTAGCGACAATGAATTTGTCCATCAAATTGATGATGATACCGATGATTTTGAGGATGGCGTAGATGATCATATTCTAAGTTGTCTTAGGCAAATTAAATCCCCACCATATCTATTGTTAGATCGCCATCTCCCAACCCAAGCTTTGTTGATGGTGGAGGCGTGCTTCCATTTTCCACACGCTCACCAAGATTGGCGATAAGAATTGCAAAGTGATCGTTGATAGTGGAAGGCTGCATTAATCTGATCTCCTCATTTGTGATAGCCAAGATTGGTCTTAAGGCCGTACCCCACCTAATCCATACAATGTATCATGGATCAATGATCGCACTTCATGTCCAAGAAGGTGTTTAGTCCCTCTTCAATTAGCCATTTACAAGGACCAAGTTTGGTGCGATGTTACGAAGATGGATGTGGGTCAAATCATTCTTGGAAGGCCACAGGCGTTTGATAACGATGTTCATATCTTGGACGGTCAAACATCTTTGTTGTTCGACACGATGGGAAGAAGGTCAAAATCCTTCGGTTTAACCAAAAGTTAGTGATAAGCGCTCCGGCTAAATCTTCCAAAGCGTTAACTGATTGGAGCCAAAGAGATCGACCGAGAGTTAGCAAATGGAACCCCATTCTTCATCCTGGCTGCTAGAGAAACTCCTAAGAATAGCCGATATAATTCCTCTAGAAGTCGCCTTTATTGGAAGAATTGGCGTTTTCCACGAGGACCTCGGATCAACTTCCCCGATCGTGACATCCAACACGCAATTGATCTAGTCGGGAGCAACTCTTCCCAATTTGCCTCACTACAGATGAACCCCAATGAACATGCGAATCGAAAAGGCAAGTTGATGAGCTGAAGAAAGGCTTTGTGAAAGAAAGCATGAGCCTGTCGGGTCCCGCGTCTGCAGCATGTAAAAAGAGAACATAGGCGTATGTGTGTGGATAGCCGCGCGATCAACAAGATCACGGTGAAATACCGTTTTCCCATTCCCGTTTGGATGATATGCTTGACTTAATGCGGAGCCACTATCTTTTCTAAGATTGATCTTAAGAGTGGCTACCATCAGATTAAATATCCGTCCGTGACGAATGGAAAACCGCTTTCAAGGCGAAAGATGGATTATCTGAATGGATGGTCATGCCCTTTGGCGACCAATGCTCGGCTGCGTTTATGAGAGTGATGACTCAAGTACTCAGCCCTTCAGGAAAATTCTTGGTGGTATACTTTGGCGACATCCTTATTTCTGGTAACTCTCGTGAGCAACACGTAGACCATTTCGTCAAGTTTGTACCATGTTAAGAAAAGAACAACTCTATGCCAATCCTAAGAAATGTACTTTTCTTACACAACAAGTTATTTTTCTAGGGTTTGTAGTTTCTTGAAGGAGTATCCGTGACCACGAGAAAGTTAGAGCTATTGAAGAGTGGCCGAGTCCAAGAACATCGAGATGTTGAAGCTTCCATGGACTCGCTACTTTTATCGTCGGTTTATTAAGGGTTTCGCACCATCATGGCCCCTATTACCGATTGTTTGAAAAAGGGTGAATTTGAGTGGTCAAAGGCCGCTACCAAGGCATTTGTGGAGATCAAGCAGAGAATGTCGCAGGCACCTGTAATGCGCCTGCCGGATTTCTCTAAGGTCTTTGAAATTGCATGTGATGCCTCTGGTATTGGCATAGGTGGAGTCCTATCTCAAGAAGGGCATCCCGTTGCTTACTTTAGTGAGAAGCTAAATGACACTAGGCAACGTTATTCCACCTATGATAAAGAATTCTATGCGGTGATACAATCTCTTCGACACTGGCGTCACTACTTATTACCGAAAGAATTCGTCATATATTCTGACCACGAGGCCCTTCGATATATTCACTCTCAAAAGAAATTGAATGCCAGACATGGTCGATGGGTTGAGTTTCTCCAGGACTATACCTATACGATCAAACATAAAGCGGGAGTAGAAAATAAGGCCGCCGATGCACTCAGTCGCCGCATGCACCTTCTTTCCATTATGAGCGCGGAAGTAGTTGGCTTTGAGAAAATCAAAGATCAATATGAGTCGTGTCCTGATTTTTGTGAAGTTTTCGCTTTGCTGAATGATGGAGTGACCCGTGAAATAGATGGTTTTCTCCTGAAGGATGGATATCTTTTTCATCTTCGCAAGTTGTGTATTCCCAACACATCTCTGAGAGAATTTTTAATTTGGGAACTGCACGCTGGAGGCCTTGCAGGACATTTTGGGAGTAGAAGGACTGTCGAGGCAGTTGAATCTCGTTTTTATTGGTCAAGTATTAAGCGTGACGTTGTTAGGTTAGTGGGTCGATGTCACACACCTTGGCTGGCTAAGCAGCGTAAACAGAATACGGGCTTATACACTCCTCTCCCCGTTCCAAATTGTCCATGGCAAGACGTCAGCATGGACTTCGTGTTAGGACTTCCTAAAACGATTAGAAAACACAATTCCGTCCTTGTTGTTGTGGACCGATTCTCTAAAATGGCCCACTTCATCCGTGCTCCAAAACTTCCGGCGCTTCTCATGTGGCCAAGCTATATTTTAATGAGGTTGTTAAATTGCACGGACTACGAAAACAATTGTGTCGATAGGGATGTTAAGTTTACAAGTTATTTTTGGAAAACCCTTTGGCACAAAATGGGGACTAAGCTTCAATTCTCAGCGGCTTTTCATCCTCGGACCGATGGTCAAAGCTGAAATAGTTAATAGGAGCTTAGGTAATCTTTTGAGATCGCTAGTTGGTGAGAATCTTAGGGATTGGGATCAACATCGCCTCTTGCTGAATTTGCTTATAATAACTCGTGAATAGGTCTACGGTATTAGTCGGTGAGGTTAGTGTATGGGTATAAGCCTAGGCAACCTATAGATCTTGTCCCCATGTCTGCACATCATAGGGTATCTGAGTCAGCATCTGCATTTGCATCTCGCATTCATGATTTGCATAAAGAAATAAGTGTAAAGATCAATGGCGACAATGCCAACTATAAGCTGCGTGCAAATCTAAAAAGGAGGTTCAAAGAATTTAGTGTCGGTGATCATGTGATGGTCCGGATACGTCCGGAGCGGTTTCCTCCGGGAACTGTTAAAAAGTTGCATGCACGAAGTGCAGGGCCTTTCAAAATTCTCAAGAAAATTAATGATAATGCTTATGTTCTTGACCTTCCTGAAGGTTTTAATATTAGTTCGACTTTTAATATTGAAGATTTAGTAGAGTACAAAGGTCCAAATTTTAACCCCGACAACCCACTGGTTGATGAGCCTACCCCTGAACCTATTTCTGAGAGCTCTCCTTTACCCCCACTTCCCCAGATATCACCCCCACATGCAGCACATGACATTGATAGTATTATTGATGATAACATTATTTCTACTAGCGATAGTGGTAAAGGCAGGTACTTGGTACGTTGGAAGGGTCGACCTGAGTCTGATGACACCTGGCTTGATCGAGGTGACTTCTGGTGGATCGGATCTTCTTGGCGATCTGACGGTAGTCGACTTACACTCCACGAGTCGAGTTCTCTCCCACGGGAGAATGATGTGGACATCTCGGCCCGTGCGAGGATTTCGCCGTGTTTATCGGCTGAGGAGGCCGATTGTAGCCGCGCAGATCGCGATTATCTGGTTTGGCCGGTCGGTACAGGTTGATTAAGCAAGCTTGCCATTTTTAGTTTAATTTTGAATTTTTGAATTTCAAATTAGGATTTATATTTAGTAGCTAATCTGATGGATTGTAATTGATTGAGAGAGATTTGAGAGATCTTGTATTTTCAAAGTCTATTTAAGCATTTGTCGGATAGAGATATTTGATTGAATGAATAAAATTTGAGTGTTAATTGCTTTGTTAAGGTGTGAAACCTGGGTGTGAAACCCTAATCAATTTCCTCTCTCTCTTTCTCTCTCCATTTCTGTGTCCAGCCTTCCCTTCCTCCACCTTCCACCTCCCATTCCATCCATCCACTGTCCCTTCCATTCCATCCACCCCCCCTCCTTCCACCCCCCTCCCACCCCGCTGGCCGCCCTTCCCCCCTCCCTCACTTTTACCCAACCGCCTCCCCCTGCCTCACCTCTCTCCTCCTCCTTCCACGGCCACCTTTTTCCATCCCTCCTCCATTGCCAGGGCCATCCCTACCCATCAGCACTGATCCCTCCCCTTCCATTCCGGCCCGCAAGCCTGCGGCCCAGCCCAAAGCCGCCATTCCCCTGCCCCCCTCTTCCCTTCCGCCAGCCCGATCCGAGAACCTCGCGAGCAGTGGCCTTGGCGGGTTGTGCGATGGGAGGCGGTGGTTGACTTCTGACTCTCGGTGGTTGACTACCGGTCTTCGACACTCGGGCGGGTATATCGGCGTGTGGCTCCTCAGTTGTCGATAGCGTGGAGAGCGTTTGGGAATCAGTTCGTGGCATCGGCGTTTTACCCAGCCCCTCTTCATCCCGATTCACGTAGCTCGGAGGCGCCTCCCCTCACATTCGGTGTCGCCGCACCACCTCCGGAGGATCCGCACGTCGAGCCTATTCAGGATGACAAAGGTTTCGTTTCCTTTCGACCCAGTACCGTAGGAACTACTATCCTGTTTATGTTATTGTCAATTTTAGTATCAATTGCGATTGTGCTGTATTATGTTTGATTAGTGACCGAGTGATTCTGCTGGACTGCGTACAATTGCTAATCTAAATATTACAAGTCGAACTTTATTACAAGAATAAATCATTACAATTATTTTCTGAATAATTTACAAGGTCATATACTGAGTACATTGCAATTTTTGTTTAAAATCCATCGTCAGCGTCGCTTTATTCTTGAGTTTCCTGCCTAGATCGATCGCTGATTTGGTGAAGCATTGTTGTTGCCGATCTTCATACCTGCACACACATTGTTTCACATCAGAGAGCCAGGCTTGGGAGGGGTCCAGCGACAAAGTCAAACAAGCTTATGCTTAGGGCTGCAGGGAGAGATTCCAATGGACAATAAAGAATCCACACAGAATGCAGAGGTGCACCTCATGGGATGAACTATAGAGTCTAAGTGATTTCAAAAACCACCACATAAGTCTAGCATATATGGATTGCTGAGGCTACGAAGGAACAGCAAAAATTGCTCCAAAATAAGACCACAATGAAGTAGTAAGTTCACTGTGAAGAAAGAGGTGCACCAGGGATTCCTCATTATGATTAGTACAACAAATATAGAAAATCTGAGAAATTGAGAAATATTCCTAAAATTTTCTACACTTAATTCGAAACCCATGTGTCAAATATAGACTAAGGTATTGTTATCCCGAACTAAACTTGCACCCTTGAGAGTTAATAATAGATGGATATCATTTTACCATATAATCTAATAGATACTTAACTCCAGTTATATATTAAGCACTTAACTTTAACTTTATTTCTAATATGAGTAAACTTTAACTTAACTCAATAAAATTTTGGAGTTTTTGCTTATAAACCCAAAGTTTTACTTCAATTTACCAGAAACCCACCTAATTCTATATGTTCCAATAAACCCAAAATACAAAGTTTGTATATCTTTAAACCCAAAATATAGAATATAAAGTTTATAGCTGCATACTATAGGATGTATAGCTGTATACTTGTTTTTTGTGGAAATCGGGGGGGTGATGATATCGTTGGTGGAGGCCTTTGCAACTTGGGCTTCAAACGAGCAGAGAGGGGATCCAATCCGCTTACTATTTATTTTTATTTGGTGGCATCTTGATCGTGTGCCCATAGAGATAAGCCGAGGATCTCCATTGACTATACGATAAGGCGGAAGGTGTTGACATCGCCTCTTTGTGATGCTTACGCCTTGGAGGAAAAGTAGATCTCGGTTGATGAAGACCAAAAGTTGTTCTTTTTCCACACGGGTTAATTTGCAAGAAGAAGATAATTTTAACTAAGGGAGAAGTCGCTTTTAGGTGTTTTCTGTAATCCAATGAGAGGATGGCACTCTTTAGGGAGTAGTAGTGGCTCTTGGATGATTAGAAACCCTAGTGAATAAACTTCGACAGAGAGGTGATAGGCAGATGAGAAAATCCCAACGAAGAGTATGCATGTTACTTAAAGGACCAAGGAGAGCCCAAGGAGCCCTCTAGGAAAGGTTAACCCTACTTTAGAGGAGGAGAGCATAAACCTTAGGCAAGGAGACAAAGAAGTTTTGGAGGCTTCTCTTGACTTTGGCAAAATTTTGGAGCCTTGAGGTCCTTTGGTTTTGGGCTAATGGTCTCTATTTATAGAGAAACTCTTCTTTAAGCAATTTTAGGGGGTTTACGAGGTATTAGATTTATGCAAGTTCTTTGTGGTAGCTTTTCAAAGATAAGGGCGTTGAACCAAAGCATGGGCTGGCCATTTGCAACAACTCTTACAGATGTTATCATTTACGTGGTGTTAGTAGTGCCGCATAAATGCTCTCATTAGTCACTTTTTGTAGCCTCGCGTAAACTTTGTGCAGGGATTTTATCTTGTAGCGTTCTGACATCTCTGATTTGTAGCAAATTTGTCTGCCAGTTCGGCGGAAAGTTTATGCGCTATTAACTTTAAGCAGACTTAACACCACGTAAACCCTAACACTGCATGACTTTAGCATCGCGTGACCTAAGCACCACGCAAATGTGCCTTTAGTCTATTTGCAGGCAAGTTTTGTTCCGATACTCGCTCCGCTTACAGTCGAAGCTTCATGACTTTGCGTCCTTAGCTCATTTTGGGTCCATTTCATTATGTTGAACCCTTTAGTCACTTTGCAATGACCGTTATACCCCTGCGGGGCTTCCTTGTGGCGTGGTAGGTTATTTGATCGATGGTTCGATATTTTTACCCGTCTACAGTACTACAGGGTATATAGCTACGTGCTACAAGGTATATAGGTACATACTTTGAATGTATAGACACATGCCCTATTATATATGATTATATACTTTTGTTTCTAAATTTTGTGTTTAAAGCCAACTGTACAACAAAAGTTGCATATGCCCACGCCTATTTTATGACACATGTATAAGTGTTGTGTTAATTGCAAATGATTAAACAACATATCGCAAGTCATGATGATGTTCGTGTAATTGATACAAAATAAAATAAAAGTATCACAAATATGTGTCACGAGTTTTGTGACACATTTCCATTTGTGTCATGCTCCATTTGTATGACACAAAAATATGATGTGAGATGAGAAAAAAAAATTATCTCAATTTACCACATTAGTTTGTTGTAGTACAAAAACACACTCTGTATTTTGGGTTTATTGGAAAATATAGAACTAGGTTTACTTTGGGGTAAAATCAAACCCATCAACTGGTAGCGTTAGACCGTAAGCGGAATAATGATTTTCACTTTTGAATCTAATATCGGGTAAGAATGGGTAACAGTATCTGTCTAAGCATAGAATGTCATCTTCTTCTTGATGACATGATATAAGCCAATCATGCATACATATACTTTAACCAACTTAGATACAAATGTTTTTATGGCATTTTTAATATCCCTGTTCCTCTCTAGTTGTCGTTTTCTTTTTGTTATACCAATCGTGATTTCGTTGATGTTGATTTATGATTTGGACATATAGTATTTTAATTGTACCAATATTTAGTGTATTAATAATAGAACCGTAAGGAGTTGATCATCCTCAGATGATGACAAGTTGCTTGTTGTTCCTAGTCTCTATAACAATCCACTAGTGAAGGAAATTAACAAGCTCAAGCTTTTTTCTTGGTGTTTGTTAAGTAAATAGACTAGAGGCCTGTTTGGCAACTCCTTAATTAAAATGGAACTATAGGTTAGGCTCTGGTCTCATTTTGAAAAAAATTGTGCTTCAGAAATACTAGATTAATCTTGACCTAGTTTTTTCTAGGCCAAGGAGTGCTACCTAAACTAGTTCTTTTGTGGACCAAGAAGGAATTGGTTTACAAAAGAACCAGTTTATAACAAAACTGGACAAATTTGATCCTGGTCCAGTTTTATCAGAGTTGCAAAGCACACCCTAGGAATGCAAAAGGATATGTATTCGTACAGACATGGATACTAAATATTCATGGGGGATATTATGAATATAAATACAACATCATTTAAATTTTTTATAGGATAAGGAAATATAGGTAAAATATCTAGACCCCAATGAAGATATAGAAGCATCCATTCTTACTGATTGTTAAAACTATAATTTAATAATAAATTAGTAGATCTGAAACTGATTTTCATGTTTTTATGATTTAGAGGTCTAATTTTAAGTTTGTAGGCATACAGAATGTGTCTGGTAACAACAATTGAAAAAGTACTATTGTTACATAGCTCCTGATAGCTCTCACATGACCGGATCGAGAAAGCATGAACCATATAGCCCTGTGCGGAGTAAGGGTTTTTTTGTGGCTTAAGCAGGGGTATGAGATTGTTAGAACGTTGTTAGAACGTTGCGGAGTAAGGGTTTTTTTGTACGAACAACGTTCAAACAAGAGGTATTTCATTCAGATTTGGGTATCTCTTTTCTGTCCTATCAAGGTCTATTTAAAGAGAGATGGAGATCATAGTTTACAACAAAGTTCAAGGAAGCAAATACACAAAAGGAGAGATCTTTATTTTAGGATTTGAGAGAGTTGATCAAATCCCCTGAGCCTCGTTCAGTTTCTTCTCGGCGCACTTTTCATCAAAGTTTGATCCAGGAAGGAGTGCCCTACGCTTATATCGCTACACCCCTACTTCATGGATCTTCATCTTCATCGATTTGAAGAACAGTTTGATAAAGGGCTGCATGATTGTTCTTTTTGCGCTTTAATTATTTTGGTTGGTTGTAGTTCAAACTTATGAGTTTGATGGCGTACTCAAACCGGGATAATTAAGGGTTTGGCTAGCTAGGGCTAGCTTTATTTTTGTTATTATGAAGAGTTAGGTTAGACGACTGGTTTCGGGTAGATTCTTGGGTGCTGTCTTTGAAGCCTACTGAATCAGGTTGTGGTTCAGGTGAACTCTGGTTATAGTGAGGAATGCCCTTCGCGAGAAGAAAGAGTGGACGTAGGATTTTGATCTGAACCACTATAAAAATCTCATGTGTTCCTGTGTTGATTTGCTTTTTATTTTTTTTCTTATTATATATATTTTTGCTGCATTTTCTGAGTCGTGTTAAAAAACTATAGCAATCCTATTCATCCACCCCCCAGGCTTGCACCCCAGTTCCAACGAGTAGTATTAGAGCCTCGTTATCAATATTTAGGTATCACAACCTAGGATAGAGGTGTCAAGCCTTACTACGGCTTCAGCCTTTCCTGAAGGACATGTCATCAACCGTCCTCCACTTTTTGACGGCACCAATTACACATATTGGAAAGCAAGCATAAAAATCTTTGTATTATCTACTAATTCTAATATTTGGGAGTGTGTCAAACATAGGTATCATAATCCTACTGAGGATAAAGGAGGAGTCGTTATTGAAATTCCTATGGATAAATGGACCCCTCAATACAAAAAGACTTTTTCTTACAATTCGAAAACTATGAATGCTTTATATTGCTCTCTTACTGGTGAAGAATTTAATCGTGTCTCTAATTATACTACTGCGCAGGAAATTTGGAAGACACTGCAAGTTACTCATAAGGGAACTTCGTAGGTAAAGGAGGCAAAGCTTACAATGTTGGTGAGCAAATACGAAAACTTCAAGATGAAGGCCTCGGAGAGCATTCAGGACATGTTCACACGATTCACTGACATCATGAGCAAATAGAAAGCCTTAGGGAAGGAGTATAAAAATAAGTAACTATACAGAAAAATACTCCGTTCTCTATCTCGGGATTGGAAACCTAAGGTAACGGCTATCGAAGAACTTTAAATTTTCCCTAATCTTTCTCCTGATGATCTTGTAGGAAATTTCATCACATATGAAGTTCATCTAAAAGAGAGAGAAGATGTCTCAGAAAAATATTCGAAGAAGAAGTCATTGGCCTTAAAAGCAAAGAAAGAAAAATCCTGATCAAAGAAGAAGAAGGAGTCAAGCTCGAGTTCTGAAGACGAGGATGATAAATCTGCACTTATAGTAAAATGATTCAAGTCTTTTCTAAAATAAAAAAAGAATATAAATATCTTTAGAAAAGATGAAATTACTTCACTAAACAGATAAACAATAATTCCTCATGTGATTCTAAAACTAAACCCATCTGTTATCGTTGCAGAAAACCAGGCCATTACAAGAACCAATGCTCTCTGAACAGAAAGGAAAAGAAGGTGGAGGGTAAGAGTCTCAAAGTCACAACCTGGGATTTGACAGACGAGGATGAATTTGAAGCTGAGCTAAGTGGAGGTGACAAACAGATGCACAAGTGTCTCATGGGAAGAAACGCATTAATTTCAGAATCAGATCAAGGTAACTCGAATGGCTCTATTGCGAGTATCTGGATGAAGAGGTGTATCCTTCTTATGATGAGCTTTATTCTAAGTACAAGGAGATGTTAATTCATTTGGAAAATATAGCTCAAAAATATGAAGAGTCTAAAAGATGAATACAAACTTAAAGAAAGAAAATAAATTTTTATCAATGAAAATTGAATTTTCCTCTTCAAATTTGAATTTAGAAGATACAACATCTTCATGTGCACACAATGTTCGAGCTACAAAATCAAATTTCTTGTTTATCTAAGCAACTTGAAAACACTCAATGTGAAAAATAAAAACTTGTTGCTAAGGTAAATGAGTTATTATGTGATTTATCATCCGAACAAATAAAGTTTAAACCTCGATGCACTACAATAGTTTCCAAAATGAATAGCTAAAGTCCAAAATAGTGATTTGGAAAAGGCGGTGAAGAATTTTTCATTAGGCTCAAAAGGTCTTAACATGGTCTTTTCTAGTTAACGATTTGTAAAAGTTAAAATGGAACTTGGTTATTCATATTCTGGAAAACATAAAAAGTTTCAACCTTCTTTTGTAAAGAGTAATAATCTTGGTTGCTTTGATCCTATTCTCAATGGAACTTATCATTCTATATGCTCATTATGTGGAAAAATTGGACATATTTCGATGAGCTGTCGTATGAGATATAGGATCAAAATAGTCAAACAGATTTGGGTACTGAAAGGCTTTATCCCTAATCAATGTGGACCCATGTGGATACTTAGGTCATAATTATCTACCTTTCTGTAGACTTGCAGGTCAACCAAGGATTGAGGCAACATACAGTGGTTGCTTACAGATTCATGTTATCCAAATCTAACTCTTGAGTGCATTAAGAGGAGATACATGTTTGATATATGTTTATATATTATCTCCTCATCTGAATAAGTTTTCTATCTTGTGTGTGTGTGTGTGTGTGTGTGTGTGTGTGTGTGTGTGTGTGTGTGTTTATAGGTTTATATAAAAAGAAACTTTGGACATGCCTATGTATATGCTTTTACAAGATATATTCAGATAAGGTTATCTGTTGGTATATAGGCATGAGTTTATCATATTGTTTCACATATTTTACACATCTATATATGCTATATGTGCACACAAAGTTATACATATATAATTGATAAATACAAGGGTTTACAGTATGTTTCATATTACTTTTCACACCATAGTATTATGCTTATCATGTTTAGTATTGTGAAAATAAGAATAAATATTTTTATATGTTGTTTATAAAGTATTTCGGATATATCAAAAGTTTGAGCTTAATCTATACTTGAATATATCACCAAAATTTCTATACATGTACAAAGTACATATGTGCTATACAATATCAAGCAAAACGAGTGTATTCATGAAAAAGATGATCAAAGATCCATACTATAAATTCACGGCAAAAGTGAGTGCATTTGTTAAAAGATGGTCAAAGACCAGACTTGTGGATATAAATGTGCAATATCTCAAGGGTATCCATCCTATGCTAAAATATTTTCCATATTTAGAGATGGTTTACATAGTCCTCCAAACACTATCCTTCTTCCTCTTAAAAATTCCTATATGGTTGAGGTGATAGATCGAGATTTTAGACCTTTTCTAAAGGTTGAGATAATTCAAGTTGTGTATTCAAAAAGTCTCAAACTAGATACGATACATCTGAATTTGTTTTATGAACTAATATAATAACTTTTATTGTTGATTTTACAAACTATTCATCAATATCTTCATAGCTTGTGTGTGAATTTTAATACGACTTATAATCGTGATTCGTGTGTTTTGAAGTTATATGTGTATGTCTTGTGCTATTTTCTACAAAGTTTTTTGTGAACCAAGATGTATTTCTCTTCCTTTCATCTTTAGATACTTTTATCTGAATTCTCAAAGTATATTGCATATCCTCGGTGTGTTTTTCTTTTGCTAAAACAAAGAGGGGAGAAAGGTGAAATTTTGAAATATTTCATGACAGGTTGTGGTTTATAAAAGTTTTTCAAATTGATTTCATGATTGATTTTTGGATTTGAAAATTTTTAACACTCAATGTTTTGTTTCGGGGAGTTTCGAAAATTATACACATTTATACTTTCATGTATGCATAGTTGTAGGGGAGCTTTGCATATCATATATCTTTTGCATAAAGCGTGTTATGTGCTTATTTAGTCTTGAATATATATCTCACAATATTTTACATTACGTATTTCAAATTTTGTGTTTTGTTTTATCAAAGGGGAGATTGTTAGAATGTTGTTCATACAATATCTCTTATTTGAATAATAACAAACTCTCATTTACTATCGATATATTTTGTGAGATGATATATGGTTAAACAGGTACGAGCAAGATGTGGTTCAAAACAATGCAAAAATCAACATGAACGTTGATTTCAGCCTTCGAACCATCGCTAGTCACGAAGCACCCATCGATGGTCAAGTATCTTATCGATGGTTACAGGAGCCAATCTGAGAAAAATAGAAATAGGAATTGGCATCATCGATGGTCTACAGTGACCCATCGATGGTCATAGGAAACCATTGATATTTACAGGAGTCAATCGAAGAAATCTAGAAACCAGAATCAGCACCATTGATGGCTACAGTTGAACCATTGATGATCACCAAGGGACCATCGATGGTCATGATTCACCATTGATGGTTATTACAAAATTTAGCAGTTTTTAAGATTTAATCAAAGCTGTTCGTTGATCCGTTTGATCTCCTATTTGTACTCAGATTTGGGTATCTCTTTCCTATCCTATCAAAGTTTAATTAAGGAAAATTGGAGATCATAATTTATAACGAAGTTCAAGGAGGCAAATACACAAAAGGAGAGATCTTTATTTTAGGGTTTGAGAGAGAGTTGATCAAATTCGCTGAGCCTCGTTTAGCTTCTTCTCGGCGCGCTTTTTCATCGGAGTTTGATTCAGAAAGAAGGAGTGCCCTATGCTTTCATCGCTACACCACTTCTTCACGGATCTTCATCTTCATCGATTTGAAGAACGGTTTGTTAAAGGGCTGTATGATTGCTCTTTTTACACTTTAATTGTTTTGGTTGGTTGTATGTCAAACTTGTGAGTTTGACGGCGTACTCAAGCTAGGGTAATTGAGGGTTTGGCTAGCTAGAACTAGGTCTCTTCCTGTCATTGTGAAGAGTTAGGTTAGACTACTGATTTCGGGTAGATTCTAGGGTGATGTCTTTGAAGTCTACTGAATCAGATTGTGATTCAGGTGAACTCTAGTCATAGTGAGGAAGGCCCTTCGCGAGAAGGAAGAGTGGATGTAGGATTTTGATCCGAACTACTATAAAAATCTTTGTGTGTTCCTGTGTTGATATGCTTTTTATTTTTCGCCTATTATATTTCTGCTGTAATTTCTGAGTCTTGTCGAAAAACTGTAGCAATCATATTCACCTTTAGGATTGCATCCCAGTTCTAACACTGTGGAGAGGAGCAAACTTAGCTCATCTCCAAACTGCTCGAATCTGACGGTCAATTGGCCTATGAACATCAACAAACACATTAGATGCTAGGATCAAGCCTCAGTCAAAACCCCTCCGGTCAGATGATTATAATTGAAAGTAAAACACGTTATAATGTGAGAGGCTTTGAAGTGTTAAAAAAAAGAGACTGAGTTAAGGTGTTGGGTTTCCCCTTTTCTCAGAGTCCTCCCTCTTCTCTATCCACCTAGCAGTTTCTATTGTAAGGCGCGAAATTTTTCCTTATGCTTTGTTTGGGAGTTTACTACGGGAAGGAAGAAAAGTTAAATAATGGAAAGGAAAGGTAGAGAAGGAGAGGAAAAAGATAAAATATTGTTGGAGAGTTTAGCAAGGAGAATGGAAGTAAGTTTAATTTATCTTGTTTGAGAGTTTTACTAAAGGGAGGGAAGTAAAGTGAATATATGTAAAGTTACATGAGTGTCCTTACATGTTATTAAAATATTTTATCAACTAATAAATAACAGGGGTAAAATTATCTCTCTATATTGTTAAAATTTACACTGTTCATTTTACATCCTCTACCGCCCAATATGGGGGAGGGGGGATTCTTCCCAAATTGTACATTCTCTTCCATCCTTTAACCCCCTCAAAAAAAAACTCCCAAACAAAGGTTTTGTAAATTTTAATTTTCCTTACCCTTCTTTAACCCTCATCCAAACGCACTATTAGAGAAGAAAAATGTTGGAGTGGATGGATATTATCTTCTCTAAGGAAAGAGTTTATCGTCCTCCCTCCCTAGCGGGAAGCTAGTGACATTTATTACCTGAGGATAATGTGAGATGTGATGTCAATAAGGAACATGCAGGTGATATTTGTCACTTGGAGAAAGATACGTGGCTTTGATGGCTCTAGGAAAAGAGGAGTTGTGCAGTCAGCTAGAGATCCGTCATAGGATCTGGATTGGAATGTAGTATTGATATGGGCTAGGTGATGAGAAGTCTTCAGGGAAGATATGGTCCTCAACTAATAAGAAGAGGCCTTAACATAAAACATTGCTGAATTATGATTTTAAAAATTTTATTTTATTTGGACTACTCTTGTATCAATATGTATAGTGTACATAGAGTTAAGTTTTATCAGTTTTTCTTATATTCGGTATACATTCAGATCTATTTTTCCATCATAGAATCCGTATCATATTCTATTTAGCCAAATGTGAACAAATTATTTTTCTGACTATAGCATATTCATATCCATGATCACATCCGTGACACAGTAGTAAGTGGATACAAACATAATAAATATCATATCTGAGTTTTATCTAAATCCAATTCATTTGCACCCCTAATAGTGTACACAGTCTTCTCAAGTTGAGGAGATAATTGACAGTTAATTAAATTGATTACATAAGAGTCTGCTTCCTATCAGAACTAACCACATCCGCATAGTCAGTTTGAGCTTTGTGATGTACTTGTAGAGGCGAAGGAATTCTCGGTCGTGGTTGAGCCGGCATTTCGCATGCGATTGGTTCTTATAAGATTTGCAGTCATTATTAGGAATTTTTACGGAGAGTAATTTGCGGAATTAAACACTAAACAAATAACGGCACCAACGAAATAAATCACACGCAAACAAACACCAAGATTTAACGTGGTTCGGCAAATCGTGCCTACGTCCACGGGACAATCTAGAGAGAAATATTCTACTATGAATCAAGAGTACAATCCCTCCAAATTACACCTGAACTTGAGGATTAAATCACAAGAGAAAGATAATGTGTTACCTCTAGGGCATTAAAATCCTAAAACCCGTCTCACCATAAATCTCCAACACCCGCGGAGAAATCAACACCGTACCCTTGACGGCGTCGTCGTTCTGAAGACAATGGCTTTTGAATCATTGCAATCGGACAACTGAGCTTTTGAATCTCACTTTTCTCTCTCTCTCCTCCTTCTCTCTCCTCTCGATTTTGCCCTGCGTCTCCTCGCTCCCCTAAAGGTAAGAAAACTAGAAACCCATCTCGATTTGACTCTCAATTTTTTTTGGTCGATTCTCACGGTTGTTGAGATGCCCTTTTGGAGTTTTAGACGAGCCCACTTCGATTCTTGGTGTAATTTTTTAGTTTGCCTCGATTATTTTGCTAAAAATCCCATTTTGGGAAATGGAGTGCGGGTCAAAATTTCGTCTAATTTGGATGATGGAATTCTAGGGAGTTTTGGGCTTAAATTTAGGGATTTTGTGATTAGGGTGCTTAATTGGGTAAGGTCTTGTAATTGGGATTTCTTGATTTACTTGTCTTTGGTACATGTAGAAAATTTTCCGTGCTTGTTGTTTTAGTTGTTTATTAAATGTTTTTCTTTGGTGTACTTATTATGTTTGAATAGAGTCTCATGCTTGCTTTAGCAGACTTTGGGGATGCTATAAAGGGTTTGGATGATCTTATTCACTCTTTATATTGGATAAATTTGCAAGACTAATATGTTTTAAGTATTCTCCTATCTCATTTTGTAATTTTCGTTTATAATAACTCACGCACCATACGGGCACTCTCTATTTTTACAATAAATACTAGTGTTATGAGACATTTATCTGATCAGTGTGACATATACTCTCTATCGATGACATATGCTAGTGTTATGTGATATTTATACATTTTGTGTGACATATACGCTTTGTTTAGTGACATATACATTTCTCATGTGATATTTATACATTTTGTGTGACATATACTCTCTATCGGTGACATATGCTAGTGTTATGTGATATTTATACATTTTGTGTGACATATACTCTCTATCGATGACATATGCTAGTGTTATGTGATATTTATACATTTTGTGTGACATATACGCTTTGTTTAGTGACATATACATTTCTCATGTGATATTTATACATTTTGTGTGACATATACGCTTTGTTTAGTGACATATACATTTCTCATGTGATATTTATACATTTTGTGTGACATATACGCTTTGTTTAGTGACATATACATTTCTCATGTGATATTTATACATTTTGTGTGACATATACTCTCTATCGGTGACATATGCTAGTGTTATGTGATATTTATACATTTTGTGTGACATATACGCTTTGTTTAGTGACATATACATTTCTCATGTGATATTTATACATTTTGTGTGACATATACGCTTTGTTTAGTGACATATACATTTCTCATGTGATATTTATACATTTTGTGTGACATATACGCTTTGTTTAGTGACATATACATTTCTCATGTGATATTTATACATTTTGTGTGACATATACGCTTTGTTTAGTGACATATACATTTCTCATGTGATATTTATACATTTTGTGTGACATATACGCTTTGTTTAGTGACATATACATTTCTCATGTGATATTTATACATTTTGTGTGACATATACGCTTTGTTTAGTGACATATACATTTCTCATGTGATATTTATACATTTTGTGTGACATATACTCTCTATCGGTGACATATGCTAGTGTTATGTGATATTTATACATTTTGTGTGACATATACGCTTTGTTTAGTGACATATACATTTCTCATGTGATATTTATACATTTTGTGTGACATATACTCTCTATCGGTGACATATGCTAGTGTTATGTGATATTTATATATTACGTGTGACTTATACTCATTATTTATGATAATTTATCATTTTACGTTATCGTTAAATATTATATGTGATGTTTTGTATCACTGTGAATTTTACACATTCAATATGATATATAATCTTATTTATTCTGCATATGACTATTACTTCACCTCTTTTTATTTAGGTGCGATTTATGGCATACATGCATATTATACATCAAAGCGATCCTAGAAAGAAAGGAGGTCATGGACATTGAAGTTTTATAAAGGAGTCCGAAATATTAAGGGCATGGCTTGCTCAAATTATATGTGAAGGCCGACAATTAAAGAAGTGAGTCTCAAATAAGATGTAGGCGATCACGAATATCTTTTGTATCTTGGGGTTAATTTTGAGACTTGTGATTTTTAATGATGAAATGTTAAATAATATAACTTAAATTTTAGGAGTAATGATGTACCATTGATTGAGTGAAAGTATTAGACAAACTTGTATAACGTTAGTTCGATGTTGGATGTTTATACATTATTTATAAATTTTGAGACTTGTGGTGATAAAATGTGAAATGTGCATTTGTGATTACTACATGAACTTTTGTTTGGCATATTATATGACATTTGTGATAGCTATTCCATTTTCTTGCCATCTCGCGGCGAGTATTCATCCTTTCCATTATTTGCATACGAATGTGATCCATCATATTGCAAATAGGAAGTATTCTTGCCACACGAATCTAACTATTGAATGATTCGGCAACAATGAAAGTGATATGACCATATCTGTAAATAAATATTATATGTATCAAACCAAACTTCACTAACACAAAATCGGCAACAATAGAAGTGATATGACCATATCTATAAATAAATATTATATGTATCAAACCAAATTTCACTAACACAAAATACAGCAAACCATCACAGGTAACAGCGAAAAATATCACAAATAAAAGTTAAGTGTCACAAACAACACAGAAAGGTCACATATAACTATAAACTATCACATAATAGGTAAATGTCACAAACAACACAAAAAGGTCACATATAACTATAAACCATCACATATAACAGGTAGACATCACATGTAACAGCGAAATATCACAAATGAAAGTCAAGTATCACAACCAACACATAAAGGTCACATATAATTATAAACTATCACATATAACAAGTAAACATCACATGTAACAGAGAAAAGTCACATATATCATATATTTGTCACATATAACAATTAAAGGTCACAAATAATCGATAGTGTCACATATATTTAGCGTACATTACCTGCTCTCATGTGATATATGTTTGTTGTATGTGACTTTGATGCATTCTGTGTGACAGTATACGCTTCTGACATTTATAGATTTTATTGTGATACATTCTCATTATCCGTGATATTTACCTCTTTTCTATTTAGGCACGATTATGGTACACATGTATATTTTTACATAAAAGCGATGCTAAAAGCAAGGGAGACTGTGAATATTGAAGCCTTGTAATGGGAGTCTGCAACGTTACGGGCACTACTTGCTGCTCAGTTCATATGTGAAAGCCGAGAATGGAAGAAGTTGAGGCTGAAGTTAGATGCAGATGATCCATAATATCTTTTGTATTTCAGGGGTAATGGCGCACCATTGATTGAGTGAAAGTATTAGACAAACATGTATAATGTTAGTTGACTGTTGGATATTTATACATTATTTGTAAATTTTAACATTTGTGTTGACAATGACGAAATGTGCATCTGTGATTACTCCATGAACTTTTATTTAGCATATTATGGATATAGATAGCTATTCCATTTACTTGCCATCTCGCGGCGAGTATTCATCCTTTCCATTATTTGCACACGAATGTGATCCATCATATCCCAAATAGTAAGTGTTCTGCAACACGAATCTAACTGTTGAATGATTCGGCAATATTGAAAGTGATATGATCATATCTGTAAATAAATATTATATATATATATATATCAAACCAAACATCACTAACACAAAATACAGCAAATAGTCACGTGTAACAGCAAAATATCACTAGTAAACGTTAAGTGTCACAAGAAAAAAAGAAATGTCACATATTTCTCTACCACTCAATCAATGGTACATCATTACCCCCAAAATACAGAAGATATTTGCGATCATCTACATGTAACCCGATGTAAGCTTCTTCAATTTTCGGCCTTCACATATAATTTGAGCAGCAAGTCCTACCCTTAACATTTGGACTCCTTTTCTAGAGCTTGATGTCCATGACCTCCTTTCCTTCTAGGATGGCTTTGATGTATAAATATGCATGTATGCCACAATCATACCTAAATAGAAAAGAGGTGAAGTGCTGATCATTCTGATAACAAATTGAATGTTTAAAAGTCACAGGCACAGATAGTATCTAGGTATTACACATAATGAGTATAAGTCACACAGGACATACAAATATCACATAAAAATACCATATGTCACCGACAATGAGTATATATCACACAGAATGTATACATATCACATAACACTAGTATATGTCACTGACAATGAGTATATGTCACAAAAAATATATAAATATCTCATAACAATAGAATATATCACCGAGAATGATTATGCATCACAGATAAGAAACAAGTATCACAGTAATTAATAAACTGGTAAGTATAAGCTGTATGGAGAAACTTACAAGCCTTTTTACAATCGACAAGGAGCTACTTCATATTCGAATGCTCATTGGCAACGAAACAAAATTGAAACAAAAGCAAACCACACTGTCACACTATCCAAACTGAAGTACTAAAAATCAGTTTTAGCACTTCAATAAGATCTCTTATTACACACTACATATTACTTAGACCAAACAACTCAAAGCAAACACACAAAATTTCACTCTTCACTCCATAATAAATTCACTTCAAATCTCAACCAAATAAAAGACCTAGAGTAACTTAGGGTTTATAAAATAACAATTGATCAATAATTATATAGAAATTATATCTATATTATTAAAATGATACACAACAACTGACTTGTCAAAAATTTTCTAAACAAATGACTAATGATCAATTCTCAGCCATATTCGGACTCTAAAACTCATCAAATGAAGTCACACAAATCATCAAAACACTTGATATACCTATTACCATCTTCATCCAAAATCTAATGAATCCCTAAATCTGAAACACCAAAAATCCAATTCCACAATAACCCCCATTTACAATCATCAAATGATTCAAAACCTACATTTAGATGAACCTAATCCATACACAATCCACCAAAATATGTATCAAAAAAGAGAACTTTAGAATCAAGAACACATAGATTCAAAACCCTAATTTCAAAATTTCTCAATTCAATAAAGAAATCAAAATCACGGTGATTGGAGGATACAACAGACGAGTAGCTCATGGGCGTTGCTCGTGAACAACCTCGTTTCCCGCCACTCGGCCACTACCTCGTCCGCCATGGAGCTTGCCGGAGAAGGAAAGACGAGGATGGATCTCCTCATCGTCGATCTCATGGGATATGGACACACACTCAGTATTGTCTAGATTCATCTGCCTCCCAAAAAAAAGATCACAACTTTATTAGGACTGTTTTTTTTCCCGGGAAGAAGAAGAAAGGAGATGGAAAAAGTAGAAGAAAGAAAAGATAATAGCAAAAGGGCAAAATGGAACTAAAAGTCTTTGATGAGGTGTAAAGTTGTTTGAGGGGTTAAAAGAATGATTCTTTGGGTCAAAGTGCTCACAAGGGGTTGACTTTATTTGGGGGAGGAGGATGCATAGCCAAATTTTTTTTGGTTCCTCCAAGCAAATTTCCCTTCCTTTAATAAAGGAATTTTGTCTCTAGGTCCCTCCAAACTATTCCAATTACAAATAGGTCCTTCAAATCCTTTCTTTAATAGGATTTAAACCATGGACCTAGAACTCGTGGGCTCCAATTGGGCTGGACCCACAACAATCTCCCCCTCCAACCCAACGAGGGGGAATGCCAATCTGTAACTCCTCACCGGGAGTTCATGCCGGCCAATCGCCGACACAACTCGGTCTTCTCTCTAGAAACGGTCTTCGTCAAAAAATCTGCTAGATTTTTATCTGTGTGAATTTTTTGTAGCTTCAGCTCCTCTTTCCCAACAGCTTCTCTAAGCCAATGATATCTCACATCAATGTATTTTGTTCTGGAGTGGAATGTAGAATTCTTGCTCAAATCAAGAGCACTCTGACTATCAATAAAAACTTGATAATTGTCCTGCTGCAAGCCTAACTCCTGCAGAAATCTTCTCAACCAAATAAAAGACCTAGAGTAACTTAGGGTTTATAAAATAACAATTGATCAATAATTATATAGAAATTATATCTATATTATTAAAATGATACACAACAACCGACTTGTCAAAATTTTCTAAACAAATGACTAATGATCAATTCTCACCATATTAGGACTCTAAAACTCATCAAATGAAGTCACACAAATCATCAAAACACTTGATATACCTATTACCATCTTAGGTCCAAAATCTAATGAATCCCTAAATCGAAACACCAAAATCCAATTCCACAATAACCCCCATTTACAATCATCAAATGATTCAAAACATATATTTAGATGAACCTAATCCATACACAATCCACCAAAATATGTATCAAAAGAGAACTTTAGAATCAAGAACACATAGATTCAAAACCCTAATTTCAAAATTTCTCAATTCAATAAAGAAATCAAAATCACGGTGATTGGAGGATACAACAGACGAGTAGCTCATGGGCGTTGCTCGTGAACAACCTCGTTTCCCGCCACTCGGCCACTACCTCGTCGCCATGGAGCTTCTTGGGAGAAGGAAAGAGCGAGGATGGATCTCCTCATCGTCGATCTCATGGGATATGGACACACACTCAGTATTGTCTAGATTCATCTCTGCCTCCCCCCCCCCCAAAAAAAAAAGATCACAACTTTATTAGGACTGTTTTTCCCGGAAGAAGAAGAAAGGAGATGGAAAAAGTAGAAGAAAGAAAAGATAATAGCAAAAGGGCAAAATGGAACTAAAAGTCTTTGATGAGGTGTAAAGTTGTTTGAGGGGTTAAAGAATGATTCTTTGGGTCAAGGTGCTCACAAGGGGTTGACTTTATTTGGGGGAGGAGGATGCATAGCCAAATTTTTTTTGGTTCCTCCAAGCAAATTTCCCAAAAAACAATATCAAACTAGCCCTTAGTTGAGTGGAACTTAAAATTAGAACTAGGATAATTTATGAGGTAAAATTTTATAGTACTAATCAATTAGGATAAAATTAAGGGTTAGTCAAGTAGAACTCAAAACTAGAACTGGGAAAATGCTAAGAGGGTTAGTCAAGTAAGAACTCAAAACTAGAACTGGGAAAATGCTAAGAGGGTTAGTCAAGTAAGAACTCAAAACTAGAACTGGGAAAATGCTAAGAGGGTTAGTCAAGTGATCGAGATCACCTGCCATATCTGCATCTGCATAACATTGTAGTACTCGCTTGGAACCTCCAAAACTCAAACACAATTCGGAACTGCCTTTCAAATATTTCAAGATCCACTTTACACCTTCCCAATGAACTTTCCCTGGATTAAAAAGAAATCTGCTCACAACACCAACTGCATGAGCTATATCAGGCCGAGTGCAAATTATGGCATACATCAAACTGCCTACACCTGAAGAGTAAGGAATATTCTCCATCTCACTCTTTTCCTTATCTGTAGTCGGGCAAAACTTCTTGCTAAGTTTCAAATGACCTGCAAGAGGAGTACTAACTGACTTGGCATCTTTTATGTTGAATCTATCAAGCAACCGTTCAATATCAAGACCATTTTTTTGACCAAAGCCTTTCACCACTAATCTGGCTTTGTGTTTCTGAATATCTTTATAGCCATCCTTCTCCAACTTGAACACCCACTTATTCTTCAAAGTTTTTCTGTCCTTCGGCAACTCTACCAACTCATAAGTATCATTCTTTTGAAGAGACTTCATCTCTTCCTGCATAGCCTGGAACCATTTGTCACTGTCTTTATGAGTCTGTGCCTCCTGAAAGCTTTCTGGCTCCCCCTCTTCTATTAGCAAAGAATACTCTGAAAGAGAATATCTCGTGGATGATCTATGCTCTCTAGCTGATCTCCTGCCGTGGTTCACCCCGCCGCTGGTGATGCTCCCCCTGCTGTGGAGTCTCCTGCTCGTGATCCTGATCACCGTCTCCCTGCTCTAGTATCTGACCGTCATCATCAACACCATCATCATGCACCTGCTCTGTACCTGTAGGATGCAACTGTACTGGAGACGGAACCGGTGTGTCATATCTGAAATCTCACTAGCAACACTCTCTGACTGCTCTGCCCTCCCGAGATCTGCAATAGTCTGGTCCTCCTGAAAAATCACATCTGCTCATCTAATAATTCATCTCTTTTCTGGATCCCATAGCTTGTAGCCGAACTCATCTTCTCCATAACTAAGAAAGATGCAAGGAACCACCCTATCATCAAGCTTCTGTCTCTTCTCCTTCGGAATGTGTGCAAACGCCTTGCAACCAAACACCTTCAGATGAGAGTAGAAAATATCCTTCCTGGACCAAACCCTCTCTGGAATGTCAAAACCCAAAGGAACTGAAGGAGACCTTTTAATTATGTAGCATGCAGTGCGAAGAGCTTCAGCCAAGAAGCTCTTAGGTAACTTCGTCATCTTCAACATGCATCTGACTTTCTCCACAATGGTCCTATTATACCTCTCTGCAAATCCATTGTGCTGCGGTGTGCCGGGCTCTGTCCTCTGATGCCGAATACCATGTTTGGAGCAATAATCTCTAAACTCAATGGAAGTGTACTCTTCTCCATTATCGGTGCGCAAACACTTCAACTTCTTTCCTGTCTGTCTCTCCACCATGGCATGAAACTGCTGGAAGACTGAAAATACCTAATCATTTGTCCTCAACATGAAGACCCACATCTTTCGCGACGCATCATCAATAAATATGACAAAATACTTATTGCTGTAGGCGTTGAAAAATGCTTACAAGGTCCCGAAACCAACTTCGTGGCGAGTCGGCGAATGGCGACCCATCGAATGATAATCTGAACATCAAGCGGTTGAGGCGAACCAACGGCAAACTTCATAAGCGTCCACAAGCACGACTTAAGCCGGACTCGAGCGGATGATCGGTTCGGGACCGTTGAGCGGAGCGAACCAAAGATTAGTTCGAATCAAATCTGAGCGGAACCAGGCACGAGAGACGAAGCAGCCGCGAAACGGCCAGCAATTGGAAGAAGATCGAAGCGAGACACCCAGAGTGGCCAGGTGGCTCGGCCACTGGCCGAGAGCCACCTCGACCAACTTGGCGAGGTGCCTCGACAAATGGCCGAGGAGGCTCTACCAACTTGGTCGAGGTGCCTCTACCAAATGGTCGAGGAGGCTCGCCACTTTGGTCGAGCCACCTCGACCAACTTGGTAGAGTGCCTCGGCCAAGTGGCCGAGGTGGCTGAGCAAGTGGCGAGCCACCCTCTCCGCATTTTGTATAAATGGGGGAGGGGTCTTCGAGGAGGGGACTTGATTGGGAGGTCTTGGATTTGGGGGATTTCAAGGCTTAGGAGGCTTGATTTCGGTGATTTGGAAGAGCTGGGACTTGAAGAATTCTTGCGAGATCTACGAGTAATCGGCGACGGTTCGGAAAGCACCGGCGAGCTCAAGTCCATCGACGTCGGATCTATAAGCAAAGGTAACCGAATTGGTCGAACTACAGATACCCTCTAGATTAAGCCGTCTTAATCTCGGGGATATGTGATTTCTCCTAGTAGATCTCACCCGCCAGCGATCCTCTCCTTCGTGAGTGTGATCCTCAGCGCTTCGCTTCTTCGTGAAACGAGCCCCTTTACATCTGTAGTTCGAACCGGGTCTCTGGATCGAATTGCGGTGGTCCACGGACACAAAAGTCCCGACACGGGCAAAGAACCCATAGCGAGGACCTCGACATAACGAGATCCTCGTGTTTGTTTAGGAAGAAGTCGCAATCTTTTTGATTTTCATTGTACTTTAAAATAAAAGGCAATTTCTTTTGAATTTTGTTGTAGGCAAAAGAAGCCGTAAACAAATTCAAATCAATGACAATCATCCCGACTTTTACCATGAACAAGGCGACCGATGGGAGCCAACGGTCTCAAGTCGAGATCGCCGTGTCGTAGCCGCGAATCCGGATCCCGACCAAGAAGAAGTCAAAGGCCTCAAGGGCCGGATAGGAAAAAAAAATTTCGAGTGCCGGACCCATAAAGGGGCGCGCCCATGACCCCGCCCGCTAGCAGGCTAAGCGGGACCCCAGCTTCTGGCGTGGGGGTAATAATTCCGCCGGTTAACCGAATCCAAGTTGATCCGGTTCCGCCAGGGTATCATACTATCGTCCTTGTCCAAGTCGTCCTCCCCATCGGAAGGATCTCGGCCAAGAAAGATCCATTTGTCCTCGCCCGAACTTTAAGGCGAGGATCTTAACTCCGCCGCTGTCGGGTTGCACCAAATGGCATCCTTCCATCCAAGATCGCCGGATCTACGCAGAGATCGCCACCGGCGATGCGTCAATTTCCACGCTGCGGAGTTCGCCAAGGCCCCGAATCGCCGACGTCCGTCTACAAAGTGGATTCAAGTCCGTGAGAGGTCAAGAACCTCATCAATAGGTGCACGGCAACTCCTCCAAGCCGCCAACAAATGATTGGTTCCGCCAAACGGAACCATCAACACTTGAAGAACGTATCCAGGCTGCATTACTCAGACACACACGCTCTAGTTCGAGGCCCTGATGTAGAAGAAGGAGAAGTGGACAAGAAGCCGCCAAATGCGCCAAGTTTGGAGTCCGAACCGAACAACGACCGACGAAGGCCAAAACGTTAGTCAAGAATCGCACCTCAAACCGATTCGGCAGCCCCTCGCCGCCAGTGACTTGATCAAAAGAAGATCACACCTCCCTGATTTCATCCAAATGTCCATCCACTGTGCTCGCTTCGGTCAACTCAAGCATGATCCTGAGCAAGAAAACGCTTTGGAGCACCTCGCTCATTGCATGATGATCGAGGTAAAATTTCGATCAAAGAACGATTGGGCCCTTTAAAGAAGTCCTCGGTCACTCCCCGGTACAGGGGTCGCACTCCACCTCAACCGTGATAAGAAGATTCCTGTAGTCGCCTCACTGGAATTGGATCAAGTTCGAGCCCGCCGAACTTCATTTAAAAGCTTAACGCTGAGATTAGTGACTCTTGAAACCTCGATAATGTGACTCATCCCTAAGGAGACGCCATTCCACGCACATGACGCTATACCGAGAAGTCATACCAACACAACGAAGGTTGCTCCGCATTCATGCCGATGAGTTGTACTATCGCCGGGGTAACAGTAAATCTCGAAGAGAAGTTCCTCAATTGAACACGCATTGTCCGTGTTCTCAAACTAATCGTATGCAAGGTTTAATGTAACCGCACTAAGCCACCAAGAAGGCCGCCTTTGATAGGCTTGGCAACAAGATCGAGTCTCAAAGGCGATATGACCAATGAGGGTTGGGATAATCCTCGAAGATGAATGCTCATGGTGATTGATAAGAATCCACCCAATGAGGGAGACGACATTCGCCCGATTCTTCGGCTTGGGATTCTCGACACTAGCCTCGAGAAGCTTTCAAGGCTTTGATGTCAAATATGGCTACGATCGATCCCGCATCGCTGAGAGTGATGAAGACATGCCAACATGGGAAGACCCATGGATCCATCAACTCCAAGAGCTTTGGGGATAGGTTCGAACAAAGAGAACCCCCACTAAGGCGAGGTAGTCAGTTAATATGGGTGATGAAGAGCATCCTAAACTCATAAACATCAGCAATACTCTCCCTTGGAAGAAAGGAAGAGTTGATTGCCCTAATCGGGGAGTATATCGATGTATTAGCACGGAGTTACGAGGACATGCGGGACTCGACCTAATGTGGCAACACATCGCCTCAACATCAAGGCGGATGTCAAACTGTCAAGCAACGGCAAAGGCGGTTTAGATCCACAAATATTGGAGGCAATTGTTGTGAAGTGAAGAAACTCATAGAATCGGGATTCATCAAGGAAATTCAACATCGGATTGGGTGGCGAATATAGTCGGTCATGAAGAAAAATGGGTCGATTAGGATGCGTATGCGACTCTGAGACCTTAACGGCTTGCCGAAAGATGACTTTCCTCTTCCAATCGATGTCATAGTTGACAACACGTGTGGATTTGAAAGAATGTCCTTTATGGATGGCTTTTGGGGTATAATCAAATCAAGATGTACCCGATGGCGTAAACACGGCGTTGAGCAGCCCATCGGCATATATTGCTACGGTCATGCCGTTCGGCCTCAAAATGCCGTATAACATACCGGCGAGCAATGGCGGAGATTTTCGGGATCATCTTGGAAAAGCGGTCGAATGCTACGTCGGCGATTTGGTCGTGGCCGTGACAAAGGAGATCACATCAAAGATCTTAGAGCGGTATTGAACTCATGCGAACTCATCGACTAAAGATGAATCCCGCCAAGTCCTTCCTTGGGATGTCGGTGGCAAGTTCCTTGGCCGTCGTCACCAACAAAGGAATCCCGTCGATCGACAAAGTGAAGGCGATTCAAGAGTTGCAACCTCAGAAATGAGAGAACTTCGGGGGTTACAAGGGCGATTGGCGTACATCCGGCGGTTTATATCGAACCTATCAGGAAGTGCCAACCGTTCTCTAAGTTGAACAAGAAGGCGTGTCATATATTTGGGGCGGCGCTGCCGAAAGCATTGAAGAGATCAAGTCGTATCTCGCTAAACCTCTGTTCTTGTTGCACGCGATCCGGAAAACCATTTTTGATCTACGTCAAGGCAGCGGATCACTTTCGTTAAAGCGCTTTACTGGCGCCAAGGCGGCGGCGGTGATCCGCGAGCGGTGATGTATTACAGGCGAACATTAGTGGTCTTTGAGTCTCGATATCCAATGGTCGGCGGTGCCTTGCATTAGTGTTCGCGATTGAGAAAATGCGGCACTATTTAGTCGGACGGGCGATTTATGTTATCTCTAATGTAAATCCGGTCGAATATTTATGACCCGGCCGGCCTCGATGAGTTGGCGTTTGGCGAAATGGGCCTTGCTCTTGTCTCAATATGACTTGTATTTCAAACAACGAAGTCGGTCAAAGGACAAGCGATTTGTGATCTCTTGGTACCCGGCCCGACAGCGGATGCGGTTGAGCTATATGATGATCTTCGGATGAAGTCCGAAGTCAACACTCGTCGCACCAACAAATATGGCGATTGTATTTTGATGGAGCTTCTCGGGCCACCAATGTGGCAGTACCCGGATGTTCTAAAATCTCATTTGGAGTCGGAGTTGTCTTGATTTCCGGAATCATGTCATGCCCGTGCTTATTCACTCACGAACCTGTTCCAATAGCGTGGCAATACAGCGCTACTTATCGGACTTAGCCTTGAAGAGGGGAGTCGAATATCTCGAAGCATCTGGCGATCGCAATTGATAGTTAAGCGGGTTCGTGGTGACTCAGTCGAGGAATCGGATCTAATCCCCTACCATCGGATAGGCTGTTGAAATAGCGGACTCATTGAAGAGTTTTTCATCGAATATATCAGCCTCCAAAGCGCTTATGCGGATCTTGGCTGGCGGCATTAGGCGTGTCGTTAGCACAACCTTAGAGGCCGAGCAACTAGTCGGTCGGGGACTCACCAACTCTTCGTACCATTATCACGATGAGGCACAAGAAGATAAAGGGGTAGTTACCAAAAGTGTATACAACCCAAACCAAGTTGGAGCCGAGATTGGCTTTCCTCTTCCAATCAGCGATGTCATAGTTGACAACCGTGTGGATTTGAAAGAATGTCCTTTATGGATGGCTTTTCGGTATAATCAAATCAAGATGTACCCGATGGCCTAAACACCGGCGTTGAGCGCATCGGCATATATTGCTACGGTCATGCCGTTCGGCCTCAAAATCTGGCAAACATACCGGCGAGCAATGGCGGAGATTTTCGGGATCATCTTGGAAAAGCGGTCGAATGCTACGTCGGCGATTTGGTCGTGAAAAGTGACAAAGGAGATCACATCAAAATCTTAGAGCGGTATTGAACTCATGCGAACTCATCGACTAAAGATGAATCCCGCCAAGTCCTTCCTTGGGATGTCGGTGGCAAGTTCCTTGGCCGTCGTCACCAACAAAGGAATCCCGTCGATCGACAAAGTGAAGGCGATTCAAGAGTTGCAACCTCAGAAATGCGAGAACTTCGGGGGTTACAAGGGCGATTGGCGTACATCCGGCGGTTTATATCGAACCTATCAGGAAGTGCCAACCGTTCTCTAAGTTGAATAAGAAGAGCGTGTCATATATTTGGGGCGGCGCTGCGAAGAGCATTGAAGAGATCAAGTCGTATCTCGCCAAACCTCTGTTCTTGTTGCCTGATGGAAAACCATTTTTGATCTACGTCAAGGCAGCGGATCACTTTCGTTAAAGCGCTTTACTGGCGCAAGGCGGCGGCCCGGTCCGCGAGCAGTGTATTACACGGCAGAACATTAGTGGTCTTTGAGTCTCGATATCCAATGGTCGGCGGTGCCTTGCATTAGTGTTCGAATTGAGAAAATCGGCACTATTTAGTCGGACGGGCGATTTATGTTATCTCTAATGTAAATCCGGTCGAATATTTATGACCCGGCCGGCCTCGATGAGTTGGCGTTTGGCGAAATGGGCCTTGCTCTTGTCTCAATATGACTTGTATTTCAAACAACGAAGTCGGTCAAAGGACAAGCGATTTGTGATCTCTTGGTACCCGGCCCGAAAGCGGATGCGGTTGAGCTATATGATGATCTTCGGATGAAGTTGGGAAGTCAACACTCGTCGCACCAACAAATATGGCGATTGTATTTTGATGGAGCTTCTCGGGCCACCAATGTGGCGAGTACCCGGATGTTCTAAAATCTCATTTGGAGTCGGAGTTGTCTTGATTTCCAGGGAATCATGTCATGCCGTGCTTATTCACTCACGAACCTGTTCCAATAGCGTGGCGAATACAGCGCTACTTATCGGACTTAACCGCCAAGAGCTGGGGTCGAATATCTCGGCGTATGGTGATTCTGGCCCGATAGTTAAGCGGTCGTGGTGACTCTGAAGTTAGGAACCACGATCAGTCCCCTATCATCGGGTAGCGTGGAAATAGCGGACTCATTGAAGAATTTTTCATCGAATATATCAGCCTCCAAAGCGCTTATGCGGATGCAGCTGGCGGCGTTAGGCGTGTCGTTAGCACAACCTTAGAGACCGAGCAACTAGTTACGGTCGGGACTCACCAACTCTTTGTACCATTATACGATGAGGCACAAGAAGATAAGGGGTAGTTACCAAAGAAGGGTATACAACCCAAACCAAGTTGGAGCCGAGATTGGCTTTCCTATCATCGATTCGTCTTACATGGTATTCTACGAGAGAGCGTGAAGGAGAAGAGTCAATCCGTGAAGAGCTCCAATTCTTTTACGACCGAGAAACCGGATGCTATATAGCAGAAGTACGATGGTCTTTACTCCGATGCCTTTCAAACAAGGAGGCGTAAGAGGTCCTTCGAAGCACACGAGGGTGAATGTGGTGCACACCGGCTGGTCCCAAACTCTGATCGAATCGAGGAGAATGGGTTACTTTTGGCCAATGATTAATGGCGATCGGTCGGCTTCCGGAAATGCCGTGTCAAATTCCGCGAATTATATGCATCGGCCTAGGAGCAATGCATCCTGGCACATCACGGCCATTGAGACATGGGGAATGGACATTGTAGGTCCCATTTTTCCTCCGTCTGTCAAAGCGTCGGTTTATTCTAGCGATCACCGACTACTTCTCCAAGTGGTGAAGCAATCCGCTAAAAGAAGTAAAGCGATACCGTCATCAAGTTTATCAAACACCATGTCATCTATCGACATGGTGTCCCAAACGGATCGTGCATGACAGCGGTCCCCAGTTCATCGGCAATTCCTTCATCGGGTTTTGCGAAATTCAAGATACAAGGCGTCTCGTCGACGACCTATAATCCGGTACAAATGGATTAGCAGAGGCATTCAACAAGGCGATCAATCAAAACCCTAGTTCTTGTTTGGTGATGGCAACCATGGGGTACTTCCATCTTCAATCGGGAGAAAGAACACCGGTACTACGTGCAAGGGATCGGTGCTACTATTTACCG
>CM022702.1:43301098-43344475 GCA_012295165.1 Asparagus setaceus | reverse complement strand
TTTCGAGACGCTTTTGATATTGTTCTTCTCGCCATCTCGCTGCAAGGGCTAACGGCGACGGGATCTCGATTTCCAACGAGAATTGCTTCACACCCGTGAAACCGAGAGTACCGGTAGCTCCTGTCATGACGCATCAAGCAGCGATATGCCCGTAAGCCCGAAGTTTATCGTCCCCTCGCCTGTTATTCTTCACAAGCTTTGACAAAATCTTGATGATCGTTTGTTGAACGCCTAATCCATCCACGGATTATAGTCAGTCGACGACATCTTGTATCTTGAACTTTCGCAAAACCCGATGAAGGAATTGCCGATAAATCGGGGACCGTCATGCACGATCCGTTTTCGACACCGCGTCGATAGATGACATGGTGTTTGATGAACTGGACGACTGCATCGCTTTACTTCTTTTAGCGGATTGCTTCATTTCACTTGGAGAAGTACGGTGATCGCTAGAATAAACCGATCTCCTTTAACCGACGGAGGAAAAATGGGACCTACAACGCCCATTCCCCTTGTCTCAATGGCCGTGATGTGGCCGGCGATGCAACCGCCAGAGGCCGATGCATATAATTCGAATTTGACACGCTGGCATTTCGAGCCGCATCGACCGGGCCATTAATCATTGTTGGCCGAAGTAGCCCATTCTTCCGATTCGCCAGAGCTGGGACCAGCCGCGCATCACATTCCCGTGCTTCCCCGGCGGACCTCTTCTCCTCTTTGTTTGAGAGGCATCGGAGTAAAGACCATCGCACTCGACGATATAGCATCCGTTTCGGTCGTAAAGAATCTTGAGCTCTTCGCCGGATTGACTTCTCCTTCACGCCTTCCGTAGAATACCATGTAAGACGAATCGATGATAGAAAGCCAACTGGGCTCCAACTTGGTTTGGGTTGCATGTACTCTTGGTAACTACCCCTTACCTTCTTGTGCCTCATCATAACGGCAAGAGTGGTGAGTCCCGACCGTAACTAGTTGCTCGGTCTCTAAGGTTGTGCATCCATTACGCCTAACGCCGCATTCAAGGCGAGCGCTTTTGGAGGCGGGATATATTCGATGAAGAATCCTTCAATGAGTCCGCCATTTCAATGCCTATCCGATGATAGGGGATTAGATCCGATTCCCGACTTTGTAGTCACCACGAACCCGCTTAACTATCGCCAGAATCGCCAGATGCGAGATATTCACCCCAGCCTTTGAAGCTAAGTCCGATAAGTAACGCTGTATTCGCTACGCTATTGGAACAAGGTTCGTGGAGTGAATAAGCACGGGCATGACATGATTCCCTGGGAATTCAAGACAACTCCGACTCCAAATGAGATTTTAGAACATCCGGGGTACTTGCCACATTAGTGGCCCCGAAGCTCCGCCAAAATATAATCGCCATATTTGTTGGTGCGATGTAGTGTTGACTTCAACTTCATCCGAGATCATCATATAGCTCAATCAAGGTCTGCCGTTCGGCCGGGTACTAAGAGATCGCAAATCGCTTGTCCTTTGACCGACTTGTTTGAAGTGCAAGTCATATTGGGACAAAAGCAAAGCCCATTTTGCCAAACGCCAACTCATTGAGGCCGGTCAAGTCATAAATATTCGACCGGATTTACGCGATAACATAAATCGCCCCGTCCGACCAAATAGTGTCCGATTTTTCTCAATCGCGAACACTAATGCAAGGCACCGCCGACCATTGATACCGAGACTCGCGACCCACTAATGTTCGCCAGTAATACATCGCCTCGCTCGCGGACCGCCGCCGCCCCGCGCTTTAACGAGTGATCCGCCTTTGACGTGATCAAATGGTTTTCCGACAAGGGTAACGAGAAACAGAGGTTTAGCGAGATACGATTTGATCTCTTCAACGCTCGACAGGCCGCCCCAAATAAACGACACGCCTCTTCTTGTTCAACTTAGAGAACGGTTGGCACTTCCCGATAGGTTCGATATGAACCGCCGGATGTACGCCAATCGCCTCTTGTAACCCCGAAGTTCTCAGATTCTCTGAGGTTGCAACTCTTGAATTGCCTTCACTTTGTCGATCAACGTGGATGCCCTTATTTGTGACGCAAAGCCGGGAACTTGCCACTAGACATCCCAAGGAAGGATTTGGCAGTGGTTCATCTTTAGTTGATGAGTTCGCAGATGAGTTCGCTCTAAGATCTTTGATGTGATCTCCTTTGTCACGGCTTTTACGACTAAGTCGCCGACGAGCATTCGACCGCTTTCTCCGAGATGATCTTGGAAAATCTTCGCCATTGCTCTCCGGGTATGTTATGCCGCGCTCTTTGCCAATGGCATGACCGTAGCAAAATATACCGGGCATGCTCAACGCTGTGGTTTAGGCCATCGGGTGCATCTTGATTTGATTATACCCCTCGAAACCATCCATGAACGACATTCTTTCAAACCCACACGATTATCGACTATGACATCGTGATTGGAAGAGGAAGTCGCTCTTTAAGGCGCCGTCAGATCTCTCAGGCCTACATGCATCCCCACGAACCATTCTTCTTCATGACCGACTATATTCGCCACCCAATCCGATGTTGAATTTCCTCGATGAATCCGATTCTATGAGTTTCTTCACTTCGCCGACGATTGCTTGCAATATTTGTGGACTAAACCGCCTTTTGCCGTTGCTTGACAGTTTGACATCCATCTTGATGTTGAGGCGATGTGTCGCTACATTGGGTCGAGTCTTGCATGTCCTCATAACTCCAAGCTTAATACATCGATATACTCCGATTAGGGCTTATCAACTCTTCTTTTTCTTCCGAGGGAAGAGTATTGCTGATGTTTATGAGCTTAGATGCTCCTCCTCACCCATATTGACCCGACTACCTCGCCCCAGTGGGGGTTCTTTGTTCAATCTATCCCCAAATCGCCTTCCTCGAAGTTGATGGATCCATGGGTCTTCCCATGTTGGCATATCTTCATCACCCTCAATAGTAGCGGGATCGGCCAGTAGCCATATTTGACATCAAAGCCTTGAAAGCTTCTCCGAGGCTGGTGTCAGAATCCCAAGCCGAAGAATCAGACGAATGTCCGTCTCCCTCATCAGGTGGATTATTATCAATTAGCCATGAGCATTCATCTTCTGAGGAGGATTAGTATCCCAATCCCTTCTAAATGCATAGTAGTTATCGGCTTCCCTTTTGGGACATATGCCGCTTTAGGAGGGACTCGAGGACCTCGCCCGAAACATAGACCTTCTCCTTGTGTCAAGTCGTACCCCCACTTCTTCATGATACCCAGTGTCTCTGGACTATATCTGAATGTGTTGAGGATAGGCCGTTGTCATCTTCATCTTCTTCTAAGAAATAATTGGCGTTGGGCTGCATCTCCTTTTCAGTAAACCAAGTCTTTTCACTACTTGATCTTCGTGGGATGGCGAGTGTTGTCCCAAAGGAGTCTTGGAATTGCTTTTGTGTAAAGCAAGAAGACCGAGTTGGTAAGTGCAACTCTGATCGTTGTATAAACTGTCATTACATCATTCAAAGACAAAGGGTACTCTAAATGCGTCATTTATTGATTCATCGGCAATTTGCCAATTACAATGTTCATCCGACGATTCTTCATCGTCAAGATTGATTACAAGGGGTACAATGTCATTTAAAACAAAACCACCACTATAATCAAGCCGGCGGTATCGACTTCTTCACGCTGTCGTGCCTTGGTAGATGATTGATTTGGACTCATTGCAGTAGAGGAGAGAATCGATAAAATAATTCTCCACCCCTTAAGCGGTACATTTGTCGCGACCACCGTCTTGACCTCATTATTAGTGTCTACATATTTGAGACGATGAAGAGTAGATGGGACTATAGCGTTACCGTGGATCCAAAGTCGACCCAATAATAAGTTATAGGAAGTCTGCGTCAATCACATAGCGGTGACTTGGACTTTAAATCCCCATTTGGCACTTTATCCGGTTTACCAGCGCGCTGGTGTTAAACCATAGATCATTGTGCTGTTGATGCCGACTAGCGGATTCAAGGTGATACATGGTAGGGCATAATGCTCTGGCGAAACCGGATCGACTTGGATCCGGTTAACTTCACTAGAGCCAATATACCGGTGAAGTATAGCGGCGATCGTGCTTGGAATCTCGTGCATATCCTCCTTTGTAAAAGTAATGCGGGGAAGTGCTTGTTGCCAAGTTGCATTGTTGTCGCGATTCTTAGGAATCGGCGATGCAGTGAGCACCGAGTCGGCAAACTTCTTAGAGCTTCGGGTTTCCTTTGACAATGAACAACTTCGTAGAAGTTATTACAGGGATGTTAAGCCAAGCTGGGCCATGACGTCAGCGGTATGGAGAGCCGATGTTCCGGTCTATCCTCACAATCAGGCGATTGAATCGAGGTGCCGGAGTTGAGCTTCACGGACTGGTGTTTCTCCTTTGCTTGGTACTTTTTCTTTCTGCAGTGAGAGGAGTCGTGGTCACCCCCAGCTCTGACAGTGTCTTAGCGTTTGGATTTGGAGTGTCTGGATACTTGTAGGAGTATTCTTGTCCACTCCTAGTAGCGAAGACTTCCCGCTCTTCTTCCGGAAATTGGAAGGTGGATACTTTTTCATCATCCTTCTCTGGAATTGCTGAAGCAGCATGGCATAGCTTGCCTTTTCCCTTGGACTTCTTTATGGCCGAGGATGTAGTCCACTGATCGTCTTCCAGCAAGTCAGGGTGGACCCAAAGGATTTCTCCGTTTGCTGTCGTGTGCGGTACGAGCCCCTTCTCACGTTGCCCGTGAGGATCTTCATTCACCATCTTCATTCCTACCTTCACAACTGGCGTCGGTTGGAACCAATCCGAAGGAACTGATCCGAAGCTTATAGAGACTGCATTTGCTCCCACCTTCTTCTCTTTAGAGGGTTTTGGAGTAATGACTCCAACATCGATCAAGGCCTGAATCTTGTCCTTGAGATGGTAGCAGAACTTTGTAGGATGATGTACCGCCCTGTGGTAAGCACAGTACTTAGGATCTGTAACCTTGTTTGCCTCCTCTTGGTTTACAATTGGGGGCAACTGGATTTTGTTGTTTTCCAGAAGGTATTTGAAGATGCCCGGAACTTCCTCGTCCTTGAACGAGTAAGTCTTGGGAAACCTCGAACCGGATGGTTTCTGATTCTGAGTTTGTTGGCGCCATTGAGGCTGCGATTGCTGTGGTGCACGTTGTTGCGACTGCTGTTGTGGTTGCAGTTCGAACGTTTGATTAGCGTCTACAGACTTTGCCGGCGCTTTACCTTTGCCACGGGGGACAAAGTTCTGCTTGTGAGCATCCACCATAGGCTGACCTCTCTCCGCTTTCTTCCTTCTCAGGAATCGCTCGGCTTGCTCTCCACGTATCCTTAAATCTTTCCAGGTCTCGGACGGTGCAGTTCCCATTGCTTCCAACACGTCCAATGACAGGTTGCTATGACAAGTTTGGAGAATGAACTTCTCCGTTATCGGGTCTCGGCAATTCATTGCCTTATTTCTGAACCTCTTGACGAAGTTATCCACTGTTTCCCCGTCTTTCTGTTTCTCGTCCAACAAAGACCCGATGGATACCTCGGTGTCATCGTCGAAGAAATTGGTGAGAAACATGGCCTCCATATCATCCGGCTATTAGCGGCTCCACGGTTTGAGGCGGTGCCAATGAAGGCAGCTCCACGAAGGGTGCCAACGAATGACCGAACCATCAAGGGCTCGTTGCCGGAGATAACGCCTAGATGAGACTTGAAGTAGATCAAGTGCTGAGTGGGTGATCCCTTTCCGTCAAATGGCGTAAAGTTGATGAGGCTGAACTTTGTCGGATACGGGATTGATTCCCACTCCCTTGGGTAAGGACATGGTATACCCGTCTTCTTTACCTCTTGAGCGGAAATCAAAGTATTGATTTTTCTCTCGAGGTCTTTTATTTTCTCATTTTCCCCTCGTCTCCGTTCGGGTAAGCTTGGGGAGGAATGGCGGTGTTATCGCTAGCGTTTTGCGGCGGCATGATCATCTACGTTTGGCCTCCTTCTGTCCGTGTCGCTATCTGTTAAGTTGACATTATTGCGGCGACTTGGCTGCCTTGGCGGTTCATTATTAGCGTGGATGTTGGTCATGCATTGCTCTCATCTGCGCATGGCGGTTCCATTTCAAGCTTAAAGTTGTCCCTTTGCTTGGTTAGGGCCTCTTCAAGCATCACGGGACACTTGTTCAGCGATCATGAGCGCCTCGCGAGGTTGTCCTATCTTTGGAAATTGTATTATCGGAAGCCATCGCGGGCGGCATCCGACACTTCATCATCGAGGGTAATCCCTTACGCATCTTGCGATAGTGGGTGCGTCTAACGGTCGGACCTGTCATCGAGTCATTCGTTCGCGATGCCGGGAGCGACGCGTGGCGGCGTCCCTCTGCTGGTCATATTGATGGTAACACTTTCGGCAATTCATGCATGCGAGCCCATCTCTTCTTCGGCGTCTTGACTTGGGTTCGGGCATTCGTGCGAGCCTATCAAAGACCGGCGCCTTTTCGAGTCGTTTTAAGCGGTTGCACTCGATAACACTGCCTTGATCAGTTTGAGCACAAGCAAGGCATGTTTGATTACGGGCGTTCCTCTTTGGGATTTACTTGTACCCCGGCACGATAGTACAACTTCGTCGGTATGAATCACGGAGCAACCTATCGTGTGTTGGCCGCGACTTCTCCGAATATAGCGTTGTCATTGTCGGATGAGGCGTCTCCTTACGAGAACAAATAGGCCTTTCATAAGTCACTTTCGCCGCTGACGTGCGCCAGCGAGTGTGAATCTTCGGCGGGCTCGGACTTGATTTGAAGCCGGTCGCGGCGGTGCGAGGTTTCTTCTTGTCTTTGTGGGTGCGACTCCCGTATCGGGAGTGACCGTGATTCCTTTAGCGGACCAGGCGATCCTTGGCGGTAAGCTGGTAAATGGCGAAGTTAACCGGAAGTTGGTCTGACGCGGAGGTGACCGGTGTCAACACCACTTTGTTGAGGTGATCACAATTTACGATTTGAGCACGGGGCGAGGAGTTGGCTTCTGGCGAGCTAGGCTTGGATCTTTGGGTTCGTCGGAGTTGAAGCCGGCGGACTTGGGCTTCAAGCTAGCCGATTGTCGGCGACTTCTTGGCGCCTCCTTCTTCAACTTCGCGGGCTTGTTGCACCAAAGCCCGTGCTATGCGAAAGGCCTTGGCGCTTCGGATCGCTCCTAAAGTGTAGAGCGGTTCCGTTTGACTTCGGACCCATTCGTTCGTCGCCGGCTGTAGGAATGCGGCTACGATCTCGGACTTCGACCTCGAGTCAACTTAGATCTTAGATCCGCCTCATAGCGGACCCCATCCATTGACTCTTCGCTGGGCTAATTGTTTAGCCGGGCTCGGCGTCGCCTCGGCGGGCTCTCTTGGAGAGAGTCACAGCGCCATTGGCGGAATCAACCCTAGAGAGATAGGGGTTACGAAGATTTGGCGTTGTTTGGGCGGGAACCACCGTCGTCTGCAGTCTTGACAGCGGTGGTGGTGGATTTTCTCGCCTCCGCATCTGAGGCCGATTGGGTCTTCCTTGCAGCGGAGACCATCTTGGACTTGCGGGGAGGCGGATGCGGGCGAGGAGGAGAGGTATTCCTCATACTTCTTACGGTGAACTTCGAACTTCGACCTCCTCGATGGCCGGGATCGGGATCGCGGTTGCGACCACGGCGGCTTCTTTGTTGAAGCCGTTGGCTCTATTGTAATGCCGGCTTATTGGCGGGGAAAGTTGGTTTGTTATTCATTGCTCGTTTGAACTTCGTTAATGCGGCCGTTGGCCTACAACAAAATTCAAAGGAAAGAAAATGCCTTTTATTTCGGGCTTACAATGAAAGCGAAAATTACAACTTTCTTCCTTTTGTGAACAAACACGAGGATCTCTATTTTCGGGATCACCGCTTGCGTGGAGTTCTTTACTGTCGGGGACTTTTTATTAGTCCGTTGACCACCGCGCAATTCGATCACAGTGTAAGCCGGGTTACGGAACTTCTGAGGCGTAGAGGGCTCGTTTCACTAAGGAAGCGAAGCGCTGAGGATCACACTCACGAAGGAGAGGATGCGCTGCGGGGATCCACTCCGCGGCGGAGGATCGCCGGGAGGCGGGTGAATCTACAAGGAGAAATCCTGGCTATCCACGAGATTAAGGCGAAGCAACCTAGAGGGTATCTGTAGTTCGAGTTAGCTTACCTCGCGATTTGTGGATCGGCGTCGGCTGGACTTGTGCTGCGCCCGGTTGCCGAGCGGTGCGTCGAGGCTCGTGGATCTCGTGAGAACTCTTGAGAAAATCCCAAGTCTTCCAAAATCCGAGATCCCCTTTGAAAATCCCAAGCCCCCAAAGCTTCAAGACCCCCTATTTATACAATAGGGGTATCTTGCCGGGCAGTGGCTCGACCACTTGGCGAGCCACCTCGGCCAAGTTGGTAGAGGTGGCTCCGACAAAGTGGTAGAGCCTCCTCGGCACCCTTGGCAGAGTCACCTCGACAAAGTGGTAGAGGTGGCTCTCGGCCACTTGGCAGAACCACCTTGGCCGCCAGTAGAGGTGTCGGCGTCGCGGCGTTCGTCGTCTGCGTCGCTTCTCCGTCGATTCTTCGGTCTTAGGGCTTGGTTTTGCTCGGTGATGTTGCCGTTGTGTTTGAGTCCGTGCGATCAACTTTCGGGCTCAAGCGGCTCGTTCATCGGCGGACTAAATGCGGTTGATTAGTCTCGTCGGCGTTTGAGTTTAGTCGGCTCGCCGTTGAGCTTAGTCGTCGGTTTTCTCACGACCGCGTCGTTTACCTGCTAGCTTCATGCGCCTCATGGACTCACTTCATGGGTTGATGGACTGGCTTTATCGTTTTCTGCGTAGTCGTCGTCGATTACGGGTGATAGTCGGATGGATCGTCGATTAAATCCACCCGTTCTGAGTCTTGTTAGATTGCGATAAGCAATTTTTAGCCTTCTGGTTTCTAAGGGAAAAAAGCTAATACAAATGACTTAATTTTTATTCTTTTCTAATTTGGTAATTAGAAAATTGATTGAAAGGTAATTAAAAGGAGAAGTGTGTCATAGCAGAATTTTTAACATTTTAGCATTTTCTAAACTTTTGAGAAGTGGATGAAAAGGAATTGACCAAAGAGATAAATTAATACCTAATTCTCTTCTGAGCATTTCACCTTTAAGTAGTCAATTTTCATGACAATCAAATAACGAATAAAGAAAGTATATTTTATGTCATCTTTTTCAATTTAATCTTGTCATTTTTATATTCAAATAAAATTTCCAATACAAAATAATAAGAATCTAAATGTTTCAGCTCTCATTTATTTTCCGTCGTCGAACAACATATTACATTAGTGAATAATTCAAGGATTATTCTTCTCTTAGAGATAGTTTGGTTGACCTGAAATAGAGTTGCAGTCGTACATGTTGTCTTAAAAAGTTACTTGAAAATGATGATTTGATTTACGTTTTGAGAAAAACAGCATTTGTTGCATCAATTTGATTGCAGCAAACACCGATATCATTTTATTTATTAAAAACTTATTGCTCTCAAGTTAGTTAATTTCACACCAAAAAGTATAGATCATTGTACAATTGCAATATAAACAAATAGTTGAGTTGCACTGAATTCCAACAAAATGCAAGTCCAACAACTTTTGCAACTAATCAAACGCTGGATTTGAATGCGACAATACACTTCCTATAGTGAAAAAAATACAAATATCTAATAAATGAAGGACTTGAGGTTAATTCCTGCAATAAATTAATACTACAGGTAGCTTAGAACTTTTTGTGTGCCACATTTTCTGCATTCATCTTTCCAGCGCTCCAAATAATTTGGAGGATATATAGGCAATAGAATCCTTCAAGATAGTAATAACTGAAGGAATAAAATTCTGGAAAACCCAAAAGCTTTTCTAGAAGAGGCCTTCTAGCGACACTCAGCTTTGGGCGAGTTCAAAGCGAGTGTCGCTGTTACCCCTCAATAGGAAGGGGACATTTGTCCCCTAACCCTAACCTCACCCAAACTTAACTTTGGGTGGGGTTAGGGTTAGGGAATTTTTCCCCTTTTATGTGTCTAAGGACACTTGTAGAATTATTCTTTCTAGAAAGACCACAGTGAGGCAAAATTTGAATAGAAAAATACACTCGCTCTAGAATGCGGCAGGAGACATTTCTTGAAAGGAGATATTGAATATGCTGACATCCACTAGTAGAAAAATGAGCAACCTAGGCGGAAAATTCCGTCTAGGTTGCTCATCGTCTCGGTTGACCAAACTAGGCGGATATCCGTCTAGAATAGTCCGTCTAGAATAATTCCATCTAGATTGATCAAACTAGACGAATTTCCATCTAGTTTGGTCAAGCGAGGCGGAAAACAACCTAGACGAAATTTTTTCCGTCTGGTAGCAACCTAGACGGATTTTCCGTCTAGGTTGCTACCTAAACGGAATTTGTCTAGGTTGCTTGTTAAACGGAAAAAATTCGTCTAGGAGCAACCTAGGCGAATTTCCGTCTAGGTTGCTAATGCTCTGGCGTTTTTTTTGCTCGAATCTACTTACATGTGCATAATATTGCACTAACACCAAATCACATTCATATGTGCACAATATTGCACAACACCAAATCACATTCATATCTAACACAATCTAATTATATTCCAATATCAAATCCAATTATATTCAAATAATACATTCACCAAAATACTAGAGCAATACAATCTAATTATAACATGTCTCATACATTCAAAAACACAATACACAAAATCAAATATCCACAAACTAATCAACAAACCCAAATAAACAAATCCATAACTAAAACATGATTACAACGTCTTTACAAACATGTCAATATCCCCACATAATTGAAAACATGATCCTCATATCTTCACAAACATGCCAATATCCTCACAAGCAAGTCCAAGCCATAAAGTAATACAAACTTGATAAACAAATGTGTAAATCGCATACTTGTATGTCCGAGATACAAAATATTAAAACTCACTCATTGAGGCCTTAGCCTCATCGATGTTATCATCTCGATCATTACCGATGTCTCCATATCGACGATTGCTACTACCCATGGCATCATCACCATGCTAACAACAAAACAAATTAATATCAGTTCGGTTGATACCAAATTTAAAATGTTAGATAATTGAAGGAATTAAATAAAATGAACTCAAATTTAAAATGTTTCTTTTACTTCTTGGTAGAGATCAAGCGGCTAAGCAAAAGCTTATCCACCATCCCTTTGCAAGAATCTACAATTATCACCTACACAAATTAGTATTACTACAATTTAGAGGTAAGAAGTCTATGACATATTACAAATAACTCGAATATGATCCATGAATCAATACTTATACTCGATTAGCATTGGTACCATTCAAGCACGAAAACACACAAAGCGTATGATTACTAGGATAAGTTCTACAAAAATTTGACTTATAGCTTACACGCTTCAAATCCTCATGATAGTTGCTAAGATTGAATTCTTGCTTGAAATTTAATCTGACTGATCATATCCCCACATTACACACAAAAGAATCCAAATTACACTTCCCTAGCAAACTAACCACTACATGTTTATATATTTCTAATATTCATAAATTACATTCTTACTTCATCTTCACAGAGAACTCTACACTACATCTTCATCATCATTCTCATCTCATTGAACCTTAGCCTCATCAACTTTTAGGTCATACCATTGGAGAATATTTTTGTCCTGTACTTGATACCTTCTAGCATAGAGGGCAACATGGTTGGAAATGTTGGTCAAGGAGATTTTACCATTTACATCGGAATGAAATAAATCGAGAGTTATGAAACTTTAAGCTGCGTAACTTCCTAATCAAGCAAGGTAATGGAAGTAGTTGAAGTAATAAAAGCCCAAAAAGGAGCTCGGGTTCTCAATCGGCAAGGGTGAAATTACCGATGCCGGGCCTCCTTAGAATTAAAAGCAAAGGTGAATTGGCTATCACAATTGGTGTTCAATTAGGGTTAATAGTATGCACGAATTTACATCACAAACTTATATCATCACACATAATTATAGTATGCACGAACTTAGTGTAAATTGGCTATCATAATTGGTGTTCAATCTGTGTGACCGCGGGAGGAGGTGATGGGGGAGCTGAGGGGGATCCGGACGGGCGGGCTGGGTGGGGGGGGAAATGGGGGTAAAAGCTAGGGTTTTTTTTGTTGGGGTGGCGGCTCTGGGGGGAACCGGTTAGGGTTTTAAATTTTTTTTTTCAGGGTCCCACCAATCTAGACGGAACTTCCGTCTAGGTTGCTACCTAGATGGAAATTTTCCGTCTAGGTAGCCTTTTTAAATACAAAAAAATAAAAAAATTCAAATTTGGACCAAACTAAACGGAAAAAATTCTGTCTAGTTTGATCCGTCTAGATTGCTCCAAATTCTACTAGTGGCCGAACTACAAGGTCTGCGTAAGGAGGAAAGCAGCATATGATGGATGCACGAGGGAGTGGGGCCTCAGCACGTGGGCAGAGTTTTAATTAGAACGGTGTGGATCCGAATATGCATGGGGTGTTGATCATAGGAAATAATAAACTAATAAAGGACAGCTCATCAGGAGAAGCATAAATTAGATGAGCATGGACTTTGTAATTGATGTTTTCTTGGTTATGATCGACGAATATATGTATGAGAGGAGCTAAATATTTTTGTTGGGGATTATAAATTCGATGATTGATTTGGGAGGGGACACCAAATACATTAATAACAATAAATGATGAACCGACTATGTCTTATCTGATCCATAGTAAATTTTGTGGCCCTGAGATTTAGTTCAGGATGACAATATTGGGATTTAGCTTTAACAAATTTTTTTGCCGACATATTTAAAGATGATAATGAGTTTTATTTATCTAACTAACTTCTGATTTAGTGCAATACACAGGGTCCTATTAAATTTAGAATGTATTACAATTATTTACTAGATAATCAACAGTCAAAAATAAAAGTAGTGATCAATACATTACTTTTTTTTGTAGAGGAGAGGATCCAAATTACTAACTAATACATTCAGTGATAATTATTAACTCACTCTTATTAAGAGTTTGCACCAACCCTACCCATGGATTGCAGATCCCGATGATCTTTAACTACGAGCCTCCTCCACTCCGGTTTAACCCCAAAGATATTAACTTCAACTAGAACATTGTCCTTAGATCTAAATTGTAGCTTCTGTAGAGGGGAGAACTACAAAGTAGCAGAGAGAACTTCTCTTATTTATTTATGTAACCTGTTCAAAATCCCGATATCATGTAAGGTTAACTTCAACTATAACATTGTCCTTTTACATGCCAAAGACTCTCATATTATAATATGTTCTTTTCAACCATCAACAACTGACTTGAGCGCACAACGATGTCAAGACCTAGCTCAAAACGTGTTTGTTTGTGCTTACATGTGATTAAGCCATCATATATTGACAACTCGGGAGACGATTCATACACACTCCTTTGTATTTGTGCATCTTGCTCGTTGTCATCCCCAATCTCAAAGCGTTCTGGTTATTGACCCCATCATCCAGGTTCTGTTGCCCAGGTCCCGTCACGTCCGAGCCACCTTGTCTTTACTACTTACTAAACAACTATGATACTCATACTGATACCAAAAATAACAAAGAAAATAAGGAAAAAAGTACTTTGAGTATGTGATGATTAAATCTATATTGAGTCACTGCAATTTTATGAGGATTCTATTTATGTCTAATCTTTTTTTTGGTAAGTAAGTAATATTATTCACCGATGAGTAAAGAAAGCTGTTTATGTACAAGAAATCAACATTGGCAGATTATGCCAAGCAGAACCACTCAAACTAACTAAAAGAAACAATTCTCCCCAATACTAACATAAATTGTAACTCTCACAAACCAAAGCAAAATCCCATTGCCAGGATCATCTTCTTCTAGGTAAAAATTCAGGGACAATCCTCATAGCCTGGCACCAAACTCTATTAGCCTTTGTATCCTTCAAATGCACTACTCTGCTGCAAAGAACTTTGATCTCAAAAATGATCTCCTGCAAGCATTGCTCAATTGAGTTGAACTTATGCTGAAAAACATTCTTATTCCTGGATATCCACAGGTGATATATGCAAGCTGCAACCGAAGCTTTCTGAATATTGTGAACTGCAGATTTTCCTCTCATAACCTTCTCCATCCATTCAATGATATCATTCCATCTACAAAGGGCATCGGTATTTGAATGAAACTCATGCAGATTTTCAAACTTGTAGGCGTAAGCACACTCAAAAGAGGTGGCTCTTGGTTTCAATTTGATCACAACAAAGGGACATGTATCCTCATCAATAATACCAAACCTCTTCATTTTGTACTTTGTAGGACCTATCTAAACATGCAATCCAAAATATAAATGCACTTGGGGATTGTATAAGAGGACCATACCAATCTAGTCCATTTCTTTTTATCACCGGTTGTAGCAAGAAGTTTGTATGCACTTGAGACACTAAAAGTGGCTTGTCCCCTTCCATCACGCACCGAATCATCAATATCAATACACTTTAAAGCTTCATCTCTTAATTTGAGCAACTTTCTAAAGCGCCATGAGAAGTGATGCTTAGATTGAATGGACCAAAAGTCATTTCTTTTGAGGTAAAAGCCATGAATCCACCTTACCCACATAGTATCACACTTCAGAGTGATAGCCCAAATATGCTTTAACATGAGTGCATTATTAAGCAATCACATAGAGTATAAACCCAATCCACCAGAGCATTTAAGAGAGCAGACTTTAGTCCAAGACACCTTAGCTTTTCTGTGATTATATAACATACCTGACCATAGATAATCTCTGTAGATTTGCTCAACAATTTTGATGACTTTTTTAGGCAGAATAAAGATACTACACCAAAAATTCTGCATTCCATATAGAACAGACCTAATCAACTGAAGTCTACCAGTAAAGGATAGCATTTTGGATGTCCAGCAGTTTACTTTCCTGGTCATTCTCTCAATAAGTGCTGCACAGTCTTGAGAGGACAAAGTTTTTGAAGTGAGAGGAATTCCAAGGTACCTCACTGGCAGTTCACCTTCAACAAAATGCGGTATATTGAGTATTCCCTGTCGGACATTATAGTTTACTCCTCCAAAATACACTTGGCTCTTAGATTCATTGGCAGATAAACCAGAGGCATGTGAGAAATGATTAAATCTATCACATATTGCCTTGACAGAATTAAGATCCCCTCTACAAAAGAGCATGAGATCATCAGCAAAACAGAGATGTGTGATCTATATAGCTTTGCACTTTGGATGAAAGGAGAAGCCCCTAGTATTTTCGAGATTAGTCAATCCCCTACTTAGGTATTCCATAGCTAGTACGAACAAGTAGGGTGAGATTGGATCTCCTTGTCTCAAGCCTCTAGCTCCTTTGATTATAGGACTCAATTGTGCATTGATACAAATAGAAAAAGCTACTGTTTGGACACATTCCATAACTCATTTCCTGAATCTATGTGGAAAGCCAAGACCTTGTAAGAGCTGATTCAAGAAATCCCAGTTTAATGTATCATAAGCTTTTCTTAAATCAACTTTTAGTACACATCTAGGACTGATTTGCTTTCTTCCATATTTGTGCATCAATTCCTGAGCCATAAGAATGTTATGGGATATACTTCTGCCTTGAAGGAAAGCCCCTTGAGCATCACTGATTAATGAACCAATAACATGCTTTAACCTATTAGTTAAGACATTGGATATACACTTGTAGAACACATTCTGACATGCAATAGGTGCGTATTGAAGCATAATTTGGACATGCAACTTTAGGAGCTAGAGTTATAGTAGTAACATTTAAGGTTTTGAGCATATTACCAGTATGGAAGAATTTTTGTACTGACTTGATGATATCCTCGCCAACCACAGACCAAGAAGTTTTGAAGAACTTAGCTGTAAATCCATCAGGTCCAGGGGCCTTTTGATCATGAATTTGAAACAGTGCATCTTTAATTTCCTTAGCAGTGTCATATTTACACGAAAAGATACTGGTCTCATTAACGATGAGTCCTCTAGTAATGATATTTTGATCAACAGGTGCAGTAATAGAGGATGTACCCAGAAGTCCGGTATAAAAAGGTATCAACTCTGCTTGAATAGTATCATGAGTAGTAAGCTTAACTCCCTCGCGATTAAAGAGTGAAAGAATGGAATTTCTTTGCCTCCTCTGCTTCCCAGTAGCATGAAAATAACTAGAGTTAGTATCTCCATACTTCAACCACTGTACTCTAGCTTTTTGATGAATATAACATGCTTCATATTTGAGTAGCTTCAAGAACTCCTTAAGATTAGTCTGCTCTTGAGCTTTCAATGTAGAACAAGAAGGATTCAACATCAAAGCAGCTTGAGAGTATAGCAATTTCTCTCTAGCAATTTGCACTCTGTGGCCAATACCACCAAAATACTTCTTATTGAAATCTTTAAGCCCCAATTTGACAGCCTTGAGTTTTTGAGCAATTTGATATAGTAAAGAGCCTGAAACTTGCTTAGACCAATGTTCATGAACAACAGATAAGAAAAGCTCATGATCACTCCAATAAGCAAAGAATTTAAAAGGGGGTTTTCTTGGAGAGGGTTCATAAAAATTCACTAATAAAGGACTATGGTTAGATATTCCAGGTGGTAAAAATTCAGCATCAACAAAGGGAAAGCTATTCATCCAAGCTTGATTAATGAGCACTCTGTCTAACTTGCAGTAAACATGTTTATTGCTCCATGTATAGAAACATCCTTTAAATTGAAGATCAGTAATTTGTGCATCTCTCATTACAGATTGAAGCTCAAAAACTTCTCTTCTAGATACAGGTCTTCCTTGACTTCTTTCCATAACATCCTGAATACAATTAAGGTCCCCAAGTAGTATCCAAGCCTCAGTCATGTTAGAGGCAGAACTTCTGACATCCTCCCAGAGAGAAATTCTTTGACCAATCCCATTGTACCCATATATAAAAGTAGCATAAAAAGTGCAGGAGCCATCTTTATATTCCACAAGGCAGTGAATATATTGAGCAGAATAGTGGAGAATTTGAAGGTTAATCAGAAGATCATCCCAAAAGCACAAGAATTCTACTATGATTATCTATGTCAAAATTATGGCTAAACTTCCAACCCGAAGCACAACTATTAGCCACAGTAGCAACATGTGAGCTATTTATTTTTGTTTCAAGTAAACTAATAAGAGCTAATTTTTTGTTTCTAATAAGTAACTTAACTTCTTTTTGTTTGTTAGGGAGGTTAAGACCCCTAACATTCTAGCTTGCAAAAGCTCTCATCCAGGTTGAAATCTGATAGGAGGATTACCTCTTGTACTCCTTGACCCTCTACTTTGATGATTTACCAGACCCTCTTTAGGCATATTTGATTTATGGCCCTTCTTCTTATTAGAACTATTTCCAGAGGAGATATCAAATGCATTCCCTCCTTCATCATGATTCTGTAGAGCCTGAAAATCATTTGACATTGAAATTCCTTGATGAGGATTAGTAGTCCCCCCACTTGAAGTATCATTCTCTTTCCTCTTACTATTGTTAACTTCCTTCCATCCCTGATCATGTGAAGGTATATTTCCTTGATCAGCATTGTCATTGGCATGAGGACTGCTAGGTTCAGCATCAGAAGCAACATTAGTTATCTCAGGAACAACAGAGGCCTTGTGAATTTCAGACACAACAAGATTGGTTTTAGGTACCCAAACTTTTTCCACCACAACATGTTTACATTTATCCGTTTTATGCCCAAATTTGTTACAATGAGAGCATTTAGGAGGAATCCATTCATACTATACTGCTTGCTTGTACTCTTTGCCATCAGGTCCTTTCAAAATGAGGGATTTAGGGAGCTCAAAATCAGCTTGAACTTCAATACATAGCCTTGCAAATGCAATTCTTCCTTTATTAGCAGTAACCCCATCCGTGAAAATAGGTTTACCTATTGCACTAGCAATTTTACTAAGAGCATTAGCATTCCATAGATGGAGTTTAAGATGTGGTAATTTCACCTAAATAGGAATGGCAGCTACATTAATATCTTCTAGATTGAGATCAATTGACCACGGCATTAGAATGAATGGCTTGCTATCAAATGTCCATGGCCCCAATTGCATAATAGCCATTTTAGCTTCTAGAGATGCAAATTTAAACAAGAAGATGCCTGAATCCATAGCTAGGACTTCCACTTTTCCTGCTGCAGTCCAATGTTTATCAACATAACCTCTAATAGCGGTGAAGGAAGCTTTGAATCCAAATACATAGCCAACCAAAGCTTGATTCCATTCATCAATACCAACTTCCCATTCGAAGCATCAAACTGAATACAACAGAATCACCGAATTCTTTGAGAAACAAAAGACAAATTTAAGCCACTTTCCTTGAGTCGATTTGTATTGTGATGTTTGCCAAGATTTGGTAGCGGCACTATTGAGATTAGCTCGGTTACTAGAAGAAGCCATCAAGAAGAAGATCAATCACGGTAGTAAGTGGAGGTGGAGATCAAATAAAACAGGAGGTCTCGATTAAAACCAAGTAAAAAGCCCTAGGCACATTAGCAAGGAGGCTAGCGTGAGCCCTTGAATCATGTGGAGAAGGAGATTAAGAACTTCATATAATCTTTGATCAATGAGAAATGATTAAGAACTTCATATAATTGTAAATGTATGTTTATAATCTCTACGTTCCAAAACACAACTGTCCTGTTGAAATGATGCATCCAAGTCTATTCAGTTTAATTATTAGTCAATTTTCCCCTTGGTGTAATAACTAATAACTGAATAAATTTGTAGAAATAGCCATAAGTAGAATTCTTGCTATTAAAAAGCTTTCGTGGATTAATATCCAATAATGAGTAGTTTACGGAACTTAGCGGAGAGCCTGAGAGTAGCACATTTACCACTAATCAAGCCACATGACCATCCCGAGAAACAAGGAAACGCATATTTTCGCTAGCCAAATAAAATCATAAATGAAGCCAACAATAATTTGTTTCTCAAATTTTTTTTTTCTTGGTATGGATTTCGTACTGTAAACTGTATAATTTACACAAAACTGCAAAACTTTACAATTTTTTTTCCTGTATCCTTTTTCTACAAAGGATTCACTAAGCTGAGCAGAGTGACCCTGGTGTTAATCAAACACTTCAAGACTCTCTCACTTCTCCTCTCCACAGCCCCGATACTCTCCTCAAATCCCCGCAACTCCTCCATGCTTCTCCCCTCAACCGATCTTTTCTTCATCATTGAAGAGGCAATGCCAGCAGTTGCCAAGAACACCGCCACCAATGTGGATACTGTCACGTCGATCACCACCCTAATTATTCCGACCATCTCAGCCTCTTCGATGCTAGCGGAGAATCTTGTAGCCGGTGATTTTGGGAAATTTCGGAGTGATGAAGCAATTTTGGTTATATTCTTCTCTGTTTTCTTCATGTTTTTGGTTGTCGAGGCCAGTTTGGTGTTGTCCTTCATTCTCAAAGCAACCTGCGCATCGGATAGTTGGTCGTTCAAGGCTACCATCTCGGATCTGAAAGTATCATGGGCGTCTGCCAGTCGGAGGAAGTCGTCGAGGATCCGACCCGTTAATTCGGATCCGTGACGGAGGGCGTCTTGGGATTGAGGGAGGCGGAGGAGGTCGTAGAGGGAATTGTGGAGGAGCTCGAGACGAGCTAGGCCGTCGCAGATTGAGGCCGATGAGTCGGGTTTGGATGATGAGATCCAGTCGGTAACGGATCGGATCTCGTCGTCAAGGTTGGAAATGAGAGGGTGGGAACGGCAGGGGAGGCTGATGGATCGGACGTGGGAAGCGGTCCGGGTTTTAAGGCGGGGAGACCAGGAAAGGAGATTGAGCGGTGGAAGCCGGCGACCATACTGGCTGTTGTATGGAAAATTGAAAGGATTATTCCTTCTTGATTTTTTTTTTAATTTTTATTTTTTTTATAGGAGCTTCTTCTTGATTTTGTAAGAGATGAAATTGTTTGGTTTGAGTTTGAAGATGGATGTAGAGATCCTTGGTTTTTAAAGGAGCGCGTTTAGTATAAAAATTTATGGGCGCACGAGCGGGTGGTCCCCAACCGTAGGAGAGAGGTGGGGAGGCTGGATCCGCGAATAAAGCTGTGTGTTGATGGGGTGGTTAAGCAAGTGGATATTTATTAATGGATCCATATCTCTCTCATTGTGGTTGGACATTGGACTAACTTTGTTAATCATAACTGTATATTATTAATAACTAGTTACAATTTATTTTGTCCCCTCAAAAAAAAAATTTACAATTTATTTTGAGTAGAAGGTTAAAATAGGCATATGTAGTACCATGCTTTCAGTAATAATTTAATTAGAGAAAATAAATACAAATATATACGAAAAACATGTCTACAAAACAAAACATAATAAAAGTAGATTTTTGAATCATTTTTTTTTATATCTTTCTGTTGTGGTCGCATTCTCTGGTGTCATAGAGTACTTTCATATTTACAAGAATCATAATTAATTAGTACATTATCCAGCTCAATTATTTATTTATTTTTTCCTCCAAGCTGCCACCGTGCTACTCGCTCAGTTTCTAGAGAGTAGGAGGCAGGCAGCATCTGATGCATGCACATTTTTGAGCTAAGGTTCCATCTGGATGCATTACTCTAATGGGTGGCTGCAATTTTAAATTTTTAGTAATTCGACAGGTTATGGATGATCATGAGCTCATTATTAATGATAAATGGCATTAATGTCATGATAATATTTGATTTTGGTAGATGGGAGAGGGGACCGACTAATAATTTCACGATTTTGATGCTGAATGAGCAACAACTTAGACAAGGAGGTTGTTTAAAGCCGAGAAACTCCGACTGGTATTGTCTACCGCAATAATAATGCACTAAAATAATGTGTTTAGCCTTACATGAGGTTGTTAATTCAAATAAAAATAAAACTGAAAAAGTCTTTGTATAAACTTAATTAGCAGAATAGCCTTTTCTTCAAACTTGATTAATTTGAGGGAGGGATCAATTCACATTTCATATTTATTATGCATCTAACCCGAATTTTGCAATTGGTCCAACCAAACCATCCCACGATCGCAAAACGACTTGGTCAAAAGATAAACCCAGTCAACTTGCTAAAGTGTAGGACATCTATACTCAGCCTACTTAACCTAGATCGCAACTCTAAGTCTGAACCACAAAGCCCAGAAAGGCAACTAATGTCCATGACGATCGAGCTCATCTTAGTTTGGGTATCATGCCTTGCTCCAGCCCGGTCCAATCTTATAGCGATTTGGCTGATCAAATATGATTGATTTGAATTGTATCAAATTTTCAACTTACCAAGTTAGGAGATATCAAAGCGATGCGATCTCTCGATTGCTAACTTTCATAACCATGTCGTAATACACATCAGAGGAACCTTCCTCCGCCAATGAGATCTTCACATGTGAATTTACTTGCTAGCCAAGTAAATATCAGATAAAGGGATCAAATCTCATATTTCTGCAAGGCTTCACATCGCCGACATTCAATGTATGAACCCTATTCTAAACCCTAACCTACATACGTATTGCTTTGACCTTTATTATAAGAGTCTTATTTACGCATCGGAGGGGCATTGGTTGGTAGCCCACCATTGTCAACCTGACACTTTCACTGTGTTACACATGCTACATCAAGACTAGATCGCCATCAACTATCTAAGGGGATCAAATGGGCCCTCAACATCTAGTCCAATTTTATAAGCTTAATCTATTAAATTTTTCCTTGCATCAACAATCTTTATATTTAATTTGATATAATAATAATAAAAAGCTCATACAAAGGATCAATTTATCTATGTCTTCTTTTCATTTTTAAGAAAATAAGGGCCTTAGCTAGACTTAAAATTATAGACAAAAGATGTGGGTATAAGAGGAGTTTGCAAATGACATTGTCTATGAATTGTTTACACCCGACAAATAAAAATTCATGGATTAGAAGCATGAGGATTCTGATGATGTACATGGAAACCCCAAAATCAACAACTCGAGCAAAATGATGAATAATATTTTGATGTTGTCAAATACTTCGTGTTAAAAACTTTGTTTATCTCTCTCTTTACGGAGCATACAAAGGGTCAGAATAATTGCAAAATCCCTCTTTATGTTAATTAGAGGGTATGTTAGACTGCCAATAATACTAGAGATTAGTTTATTTTTCATGCAAACCAGGCTTCATAAACAACTTTATAATATTGTAAATGTAGTTTTATTATGACTAGTTATAACCAAGCACACCCTAAATGGTTTGGTAGGGGTATTAAAGGGGAAGGTAAGGTAAGGGAAGGTGCAATGAGGTGCAAGGAAGTATATACATCATGTGCTTCTTGTTTGGTAGGAGGAGCGGAAGAGAAAACACATCAATTTGTAGTTCTCTCTTTCTCTCTCTCTCTCTCTCTCTCTCTCTCTCTCTCTCTCTCTCTCTCTCTCTCTTAAATCCTCCAATTTAGAGGGATTATTCTCTCTTCTCATTTTTAGTTTATTTTAAGTTGTCCCCTACTCTACCTTCCCTTATAAAAACTTTCTACCAAAGACACTTTAGATTTTTATCCCTCCCTTAACCTTACTTTCCCCTTTTCCAAATATATAAACTTAGAATTAGTTTCACCCCCACCCCACCCACACCCACCCCATTCACAAAAGAAAAAGGAAAATTGCTTCTAGCCCCAAAACTCTAAGAGTGTTCCCCCCCTCCCAAGACTTTTCAACTCTCCCAAAACCCCAAAAGCAAAGCCCCATTCTGAGCCCCAAAACACAAAACTCAAGAGATTAAAACATGAGAAGACTATTATACCCTCTCTCTCTCTCTCTCTCTCTCTCTCTCTCTCTCTCTCTCTCTCTCTTTCTTCATGATGTAACTTTGATCATTTGAAATGGGTTTTGGGGGGAAAATTCTGGTTCCCTCAATTTTTCTATATTGTTGTAATTGTTTTTGGTTATTTTATATTTTGTTGTAATTTTTATTATTTTATATATTGTTGTAATTTTTAAAATCGATGACTTGATATTTTATATATTGTAGTAATTCCCCAATGCTATATTTTTTATTATTTTATATGTTATAGTAAATCAATAATTTTTGTTATTTTATATATTGTTATAAATGTTTTGTTATTTTATATAATGTTGTAATTTTTAAAATCGATGACTTGATATTTTATATATTGTAGTAATTCACTATTGCTATATTTTTTATTATTTTATATATTGTAGTAAATCCATAATTTTTATTTATTGTTAAGGTTATGAGTTGGTTGTTTACCATATGAGTTTGTTGTTAAGGTTATGAGTTTGTTGATAAGCAACAACAAAGCTAAGCTTAACAACGAAGCCCTAACCTTAACAACAAAACCCTAACATTAACAACAGCCTTAACCTTAACAACGAAGCCCTAACCTTAACAACAAAGCCTTAACCTTATGGCGAAGCCCTAACCTTAACAACAAGCATAAGCTTAACAACGAAGCCATAACCTTAACAGCGAAGCTAACTAACCATAACAGCGGCTCTAACCTTAACAACAAAGTCTTAACCTTAATAACAAAGTCTTAACCAACAACGAAGCCTAACCATAACAACGGCTCTAACCTTATATGGCTCGTTTGTTGGCTGTTAAGGTTAGAACTTCGTTGTTAAGGTTATGGAGTTGTTGTTAAGGTTAGAACTTGTTGAGAAGAGGCTTCATTGTTAAGTTATAGGAACTGTTGTTAAGGTTAGAACTTTTGTTAAGGTTTAACTTTGTTGTTAAGGTTAAAGACTTTCTTTGTTAGGTTAAGAACTTTGTTATTGGTTATAACTTTATTAAGCTTATCAACTAACTCATAACCTTTACAACAAACTCATAAGGTTAACAACCAACTCATAACCTTAACAACAAATAAAAATTATGGATTTACTACAATATATAAAATAATAAAAAATATTAGGGAATTACTACAATTTATAAAATATCAAGTCATCGATTTTAAAAATTACAACAATATATAAAATAAAAAAAAATACAACAATATATAAAATAACAAAATTATGGATTTACTACAATATATAAAATAATAAAAAATATAGTATTAGGGAATTACTACAATATATAAAATATCAAGTCATCAATTTTAAAAAAATTACAATAATATATAAAATAATAAAAATTACAACAATATATAAAATAACCAAAAACAATTACAACAATATAGAAAAATTTGGAGGAACTAGAATTTTCCCAAAACCCATTTCAAATTATCAAAGTTACATCATGAAGAGAGAGAGAGAGAGTCTTCACATGTGTTTTAATCTCTTGGGTTTTGTGTTTTGGGGGCTCGAGAATGGGGCTTTACTTTTGGGGGTTTGGGAGAGTTGGAAAAGTGGGAGGGAGGAACACTTCTTAGAGTTTTGGGGCTAGAAGCAATTTTCCCAAAGAAAAAAGTTTCACTATTTTCCGGATAACCAACTAAACATTAGAAATGTCACTTAATCCTATTAGAACTAGCGTACTGTGAAAATCACGTGCTTAGAATGCGAAAATGCCTCGGATGGAGAAAACCCCATTTATGTTCTTTTTAATAATTTTAAAAGTAATTTTCCCAAAACCCTTTTAAATTTGATCAAATGAGAGATTAAATTGATTTACTTAATGAACTAGTTAATTTAATTTAATAACTAGCATCGATTACACCGATATGTGCATGACATAGAATATAAAGGAATGTTATAGTTGAATTGTTAAGAAAAAAAATAATTTATAAGATTTTTTCTTTTTTTTTTCTTTTTCTTTTTTTTTTGGATTTTAAGTATAAGGGCATTTCTATATTTTTTTTAAGTGTGAGGGCATTCTCATATATTTTCCAAGTGAGACATTTTCTTAGTTTTTCTAAGTATGAGGGCATTTTAGGCACTCTAATATTGTGGCTCGCACAACATCCGAAAAATAAGAAAGTCATAGATTAGAAGTATGAGGATTCCCATGATGTACATGGAAACACCAAAATCAACAACTCGAGCAGAATAATGAATAATATTTTAATGTTGTCAAACACTTCATGTTAAAAACTTTGTTTATCTCTCTCTTTTTCAGCGCATTCAAAGGGTCACAATAATTACAAAATCTCATTCTTAATGTTAATTGGATGAAATGTTAGACTACTAGTAATACTGGAGATTAGTTTATTTTTCATGTAAATTAGACTTCATAAACAACAACTTTATAATGTTGTAAATGGAGTTATTATTCCAATTAGTTCCAATCAAACACGCCCTAAAGACAATACGCCACACAATTTAGGATAAATTTCATAGCCCCTACTCCCACCAACCCAAAAAAAAAGTTTCACCGTTTTTAAGATAACTCAATAAATATTAGAAATGTCACTTAACCACCTTAGATCTAATTGTGTATGTGAAAATCACGTGCACCCAAATGACAAAATGCACCTCATGGAGAAAACCGCTTTTATGTTCTTTTTAATAAATTAAAAAGTAATTTTCCCAAAATCCTTTTAAATTTTATTCAAATTAGATATTAAATTGATTTACTTAATGAATTAGTTATTTTAATTTAATAACTAGTATCGGTTACTGCATAATACGTGCATGAAGCGTAATATAAAGAAGTGTTGTAGTTGTATTGTTAAGGGGAAAAAATTAATTTATAAGATTTTTTTTTTGGATTTTTCAAGTGTAAGGGCGTTTCTATAATTTTTCTAAGTGTTAGCGTGTTTCCATGTTTTTCTTTTCCAAGTGAGGCATTTTCTTAGTTTTTCCAAGTATGAGGGCATTTTAGGTACTCTATAATTATGGCTCACACAACCAGAATGGGAGTTTCTCTTAACATATAGTATAGATAAGAGCGTGAACTTGAAAAGTTTCTGTTTCTCTTATCAGTTCATCTATCACGATTAGATGAGATAGTTGAAAATTTTGTGAACATTTGGGGGTTTTCGGAAAATCTCCAAACTTAAGGGAGTAAGTGAAAATTTTAAATTTTAGGGGTTATAAGAAATTTAAAGTGGGTTTTGTGAAATTTACCCCAAAATTTAAACTTGGAATAGAAAATTCTGGTCGGACGAGCTAGCGGGCAGCAGTAGGGAGAGGCTCGATGGGAGACTGGATCCGCGAATAATTGAGTAGCTGGGTGAGTATGGAAATTTTTCTTGATGCTTACATATCCATAACAAAGTGACTAAATTATATGTGCGATACTGCCGCCACACTAAAAGGTACATTTGAGGATGGAGGGAGGCAGGCGTTTGATGGATACACGAGTGAGGATTTTAATTTAATCGATATGAATGAGTATGGAGATATCATTGGAATAATATAAAGGACAGCTCATTGAGAGAAACATAAAACAGATGAGCAAGCTCTCAATTAACAATGATATCTAGGTTACAACGAACAAGGCCAAATATTTTGTAGGACAACATATACAATCGCAATAAATGGCATCTTTATCCATGAACCGACTTAGCTTATCTCTGATCTAGTAATAACTTATGTGGCCCTGAGATTTAGTTCAGATTCATATGATAGAGAGTGAATCGAATTTTAAGATTTTTTCAATATATTTATCGCGTAAATTCAATGATAATGGTGTGATACCAACAACAATAATGACAATAATGATGGCGATGATGATGGTAACGATGAGTTCTTAATCAGCAGAAGAACCCCGTAAATCTTTCTGGCCTCACACAACCTGAGATGGGCCTGACAAATTTACACTGTCGTATGAGAGTGCTTAGTTAATAGCACTAAGGATATTATTAGAATCATCCATAGATAGTAGAATTAAAATTTCTAAACTAACCCCTAACTACACATAAATGCTATAGATCACTCTATTTAATTTATAGGATGTTTTGATAGAATCTTCATTCAATTAATAGTGTTGGATGCTAATTAGTTAAGGACACACGGTGTTGATGTAGGACAAAAACTATGTAGGATCGAAAAGTCAAAGTTCCGAATGGGCGAAATTCATACTGACTCAAGCGGCAGACCAGAGCAGACTCATTGCTTGGCCATGAGATCGCTATTTTTGGGCATCGAGATCGTTTAGGGCCTCAAAATGCAGGTTTACTATTTTATTATTTCATGTTAGGTAATTTAGTAATTTTGTTTTAAACTTCTGTAAGAGTTTTAGGGTTTTCCTTTAAATACTTTGCAATTTGGTAGTAGCCGTCATCTTTAGAATTAAATAAATTTTTTTTGAAGAAAGTTTTTGGCATTTTATCTTTGAGGAAGTCCTCGTGGTAAGGCTTTCTTAGAAGAAGTCCTCGTGGTAAGGCTTCTTTATTTTCGCATTGCGTCGGTTGGTATCCTCCTCCTCGCTTGGAAAGCACTTCGTCCCAATTTCAGGATAAAGAGGATCATCAGGGAAGTACTGGACCAAATCAGCAACATTGAATGTCAGAGAGATCGCCCACCCATCTGGAAGGTCGAGAACATAGGCATTATCATTGATCTTCTTCAAAATCGGCAAGGCCAATCTTCTTCGATTTGGCTTGTTATATGTCCCCAGAAACCTCTCATTAGCAAATGCACCATTACCAAATCACCTTTAGCAAACACCTTAGAGCGACGACCCTTATCAGTAGATTGTTTATATTTAGCATTGGACGCTTCAATGTTACGTTTAACCTTAGCATGTATTTCATTAATCTTCGACCATATGTTGTGACAATACTATATCCCGGCAATTTGGTAAAGGTATCAAATCAAGTGTGTACTGTGGAGGTCATTGATACACAATCTCAAACAGAGTCTTACCAGTTGTACGATTGACTACGTTATTAAAAGCAAACTCAGCAGGAGTGAGAGTCAAATCCCACTGCTTTGGTCTATCACTGCACAAACACCGAATAATCGACCCCAGGGTGTTCGCGGGGAAAGTTGGTTTCTCTATCTTCATTGCCGAACTCGTTAGAGCTTTATGCTTTTACAAATGAATTCGGAAAAAAAGTTTGCCTTTTTATAAGGCTACAACGAAAATCAAAGAAAAGAAAAATTACAACTTTTCTCCTTAAACAAACACGGGATCCGTTTATCGAATCCTCGCTTGCGTGGGTGTCTTTGCCTGTGCCGGGGTTTATCCGTGGACCACCGCGTGATCGTAATCCGAAGTCAGATCTACACGATCGAGGGAATTATTTCATGAATGAAATAATCACCTAAGTAAGTGAAATCGACCAAGCGAGATCACTACTCTTCTCGGGATCAAAACAAGGTTTGATCTCGAGGAATCACGTGTAGATCTTACCTAGAATCTCTTGAACTCCTTTGTTTTGTGCCGCCGGGTTCGCCAAAATCCTAGATCTGGTCGTCGGATCGCCTCCCCTTCTTTCTTCAAGTCGGATCGTGCAAAATTCATATTTTGATCCGTGAGCTTGACTTCTTTTCAAAATTTGGATCCTAGCAAATGAGACCCCCTCTCTATTTATAGCCTTGTAAAGCGGGTAAAGCAGGTCGGGTCAGAAAAACAGCGCCTAGCCACCTCTTGGTGGCTCGGCCACCGAGCCACCACTTTCCAAATGGTGGCTCGACCGCCGTAAGTGGCTCTTCTTTCGGTCATTTCCATGCTTCGATTTTTTTTTTGAGTCCGATTCGTTGATCCGAGTGATTTGGTTGAGTTGTCGGTTTCGTTGATTGAAGCTTGAATTAGGTTTATCCCATATCGCATGTGATTTGTCGCCGTTGACTTGCCCGTTCGACTTCGCTTCATGCGTTTATGTCGCGATCATTTGTTGTTGCGTCGTCGGCGGTTAAATGGTTATGTCGTCGGATGGCTCGCGATCGTCAACTCCTCGTCATCAAGCTATGTTCGGGAACTTATAGGTAATTTTCAGCGTCTCTGATACCCCTCCAAAGCATTTCGGTCTGGCTCTTTTATAGAAGATGCGAAATACTGAATATGATAAACCCCAACCCGATTCGGTTAGCGGGATCGAAAATGACTTGAATCTTGACTTCTCTAATTCTTTCGGACTATCCGGTGCTTTGTAGAATGGTAGAAAGTATCGGTTGCTACATTTATTATCGACATTTGTCCGAAATTTTGACGAAGGCGATGAATGAATTTTTCCGAAGGCGATGAATGAATTTTTGCTTTAGCTTCGTGTTGGTGAGTTGTCGTCGAATTGACCATCCAATTTCATGAGATTTAACCTTTAATCGGTGAATTCTCCATTGCGATGCTTGTCATAGAACTGATCACTGCGGGAGAAATTTTCTTGAGATTCATCCTTTAATCGGTGAATTTTCTATTGCGACGCGTTGACCGGCGTCGGAAATTTTTTTCTTGAAATTCAACCTTCAATCGGCGATTTTCCGTTGCGGCGCTTCGTGTAGAACTGATCCTGTGAGGAGAAATTAGGGTTTGTCGAGTTATCCTTAAGAATATTTTTATGAAATATTCTCGAAACTTCTCAACAAAATAGAAACAGTTTAGACTCATATACCTTTTGGAGTCTACACGGTTTAAGCTCTTAAAGCGTTGGGCTGGGAGAACGGTTTATACTTGTATACTCACAGGTGTCGGGGTTAATTTATCCTCATATACCCATTTGGAGGTAGCCGAGTTATCCTTAAAATATAAAATATTTTCCGGGAACTTCGATAAAAATAGAAAATAGTTTATACTCATATACCTTTTGGAGTACTCTCCTCGGGATGATCTGTTCGATGATGTTTCACTGAGCGGCAATCCACGAGGATCTGGGGTTCGTTCTTCTACGGTATGGGCTCCCTCTCCGTTAATTGCGGACTAGCTATTTTTGACTAATACAACTACAATCTAATGAATCTGAAATTCACTTTGTCATTGGCGGGAACTCCTCTGAGGCTTATTTTCCGATTCCTCATTCGATGCTCCTCGAGATCGGCGACCCGGCGTCTACCGTGCACTGTTGATCTGCGTGAGACCAACTCCGATGGTGTGCGTCAGGCGGTTACCCCTCCGCGGCTCCGCTTACCCATGAAGCTATGCCGATGGAATCGTCAGTGATTTATCCGACTAAGGATATCGCCCGGTCTTTGTCTTGAGATTACGAAATATCCACCCCTTTATTTTTGCGGGGCTTACATCTCAACTTCCGCGATCGTGATTTCAAACAATGACCACGATCGGATTATTATTTGCATGGAAGTCCGCTCATTCTTCTCCCTCATGAATATGATGATCGACAAGCTTCTCCGTAGTGAGGCTCTCTCCGTCGATTCGGTGGCCCTTGACCCCGAGCGGCTTTGATAAGGAATCTGGTTACCCGAGTTAGCCAAAGCCATTGATGATGATCTTGATCGCTGGATCTCTGAAGTTCGGGAGTTCGAGCAGCCGGTGCTTCTTCATTACATAATCGGGATGAGTCTCATCTGGAAGCATGGCGAAATGCTCGCATTTTTACTGGATTCGAGGTTCAAATCAGTGGGGCACTGTAGATCGGGTTAAGACCGCGCTTAGAAATCCGCATCCGAGCCCATTCATTCTGTATTGTGTCAAGTGAGAGATAAGCAACTTAGGCGGGAACTCGGATGAAGAGAACTTCAACATGCGGGTGACAAGGGTCAACGAAGAGGAAGCTCAAACCGCCCTATCCAAGAAGCTGGAGCTCTCGGAACAAAAGCTATCCGAAGTTGAGGAGGAAGCTGCGAAGATGCTGAATGCCAATGAGGAGTTTTTTAGGGCTGAGCTGCAGGAGGAGCTCCAACAAGCTTACAACGATGAGTTGTCCCAGCTAGAACAACAAATCTTTTGCCATAAACTTGATATTTGAGTAACTGTAATTTCTTTGTTGAAAGACTCGACTCGAATAAATTTTGATTCTCCTTCGTTTATTATGATTTCTCATTTCGTTTGAAATAATCAACCACAATACTCATAGGATTATTGGCAAATCCTCAGCCATCAACGGATTTGACGAGCCTTTACCGATTACCGTTTGAATTGGGCTAGCATGCGGATTATCTGAACCCGTTCCGCACGTGACGTTGTGCTAAAAGAATGAAGCTCTTTTAGGCTTAGCGCTACGATGTTAAATATGTAGACTTTGTCATCTTTTACGGGTAAGAGACTAACCGGCAAAGCGTGTTAGGCATTGACTTTAAGGTTATTGGCCAACCCCCAGGCCTCAACGGATTTGACGAGCCTTTACCAATTACCGTTTGAATCGGGCTAGCATGCGGATTATCTAAACCCGTTCCACACGTGACGTTGTGCTAAAAGAATGAAACTCTTTTAGACTTGGTGCTATGATGTTGAATACATAGACTTCGTCTTTCTCACGAGAATAGACTACCCGGCTACATGTATTAGATGCAGGCCTATCCCTACTTAGGCTTCAGGATAAAATTCCCTAGACTTGAATTCTAGTGTCTTCTTCAATCGGTAAAGAGTAAACCCGCAGCGTGTTAGGCGTTGACTTATCCCTACTAGGATTAGATAAAATTCCCCAAGATGAATCTTGATATCCTTTTCACGGAGAAAGGTTAACCGGTCCGTGTGTTAGGCGTGGACTCATCCACTTAGGCTTGAGATAAAATACCCGGACTTGAATTCTAGTGTCTTCTTCAATGGAGAAAAGACTAAAGAAGAAAGGTGAAACTAATGTGGGAAAGGAAGAATTTTATATTACGTCTCGATGATGGAGAGGAAGGATTTTATATCTGTCTCAGTCTTCTTTTAAGGGTAAAGACAAACCCAAAAAAGAGAGGAAAAATTTTATATCCTATCTCTTGCTCACGGAGAGGAAGAATTTTATATTCTATCTCTAGGAAAAGGAAAAAAGTGGGATCTCCACTTGAGAATCTCGGGGGTGAAACTAAGAGTGGGATCTCCACTCAGAATCGAAAAGATTGGATAACTATCACTTTTATAGGATTTGCTACACGATCCGAAAATGACTTTCGTTTATCACAAGGGGATCTTAGCATTGAAAGTGGACCTCTTGTTCGTGGAAGGAATTAAGAGTTTTCTTTGGTGGATTGGACCGAGAAAGATTTTTTGACTCACCGCCATGAATTTGATCGGTGAGGGAATTTATGGCGGAGAGACGATTCGGGGTTATCCTCAAGGACAATGGGTGAAATATTCCACGAGGAATTTCCGTCAAAATGGGTTATCGAATATACTAAGGATAGTACTTTTTAGGGAACTTCCCATTTATTGGCATTAATTGCCTATGCCATTTCTTTTCTTTGGACTGACTTTGGGGTAATGACCCTACATCAATCAAGGCCGGATCTTATCCTTGAGATGGTAGCGACTTGGTTGGATGGTGAAGCTGCTGTGGAATGTGTAGTACCTTAGGTTTGTGACCTTATTTGCCTCCTCCGATTCACGATTGGTAGCAGCTGGATCTTATTATTCTCCAGGAGGTATTTGAAAATACCGGGAACCTCGTCTTCCTTGAAAGAATAGACTTTGAGAAACCTTGGTTACGATGACTTACGTTTTTGAGTTAGTTCTTTGCCATTGGGCTGCGGTGGAACGTTGGCTTCGCGTCCGCGCTTTGTTTGTGAGCATTAGCCATTTCTTTGGCCTCTTTCTATCTTTTTCCTCTTGAGGAATCGCTCGGCTTACTCATCGCGTACCTTCAAGTCCTTCCATATTTTGGACGGCGCTGTTCCCATTGCTTCCAGAACGTCCAACAAAAGGTTATTGTGGCAGGTCTAGAGAATGAACTCCTCAGTTATCGGGTCCCGATAATTTATTGCCTTGTTTCGAAACCGTTTGGCGAAGCTATCCACCGTTTCTCCGTCTTTACGCTTTTCATCCAACAGCGTGCGATGGATATCTCGGTGTCGTCATCGAAGAAATTAGCGAGGAACATGGTTTCCATGTCGTCTATATGCGCTCCTGGCGGGCGGCGATACCAATTGAAGGCGACTCCTCGAAGTGCCAGCGAATGACCGAACTATCAAGGGCTTGTTACGGAAATAACTCGGGTGGGACTTGAAGTAGATCAAATCTTGAGTGGGTGAACCCTTCCGTCGAGCGTAAAGTTTATTAGGTTGAACTTGCGGATCACGGGATTGATTCCCACTCCCTTGGAGTGCGGACACGGTATACCGTCTTCTTTACCTCTTGGTAAATCAAAGTGTTGATCTTACTCTCGAGGTCCTTTATCTTCTCATTATCACTCACGTCTCCGTTCGGTGATTTTGATGAGGGCGGCGGTGTTACCAGCATGCGTTCGGGAGTGACCTCCGCGTTACGTTTGTCACGGGGATTATTGGCGTTACGGTCTTCATCCCGTCCGTTATATTGTCTACTTGGTTATTGCAGCGACTTGATTCACCTTGGCGATTCGTTAGAGCTTGGATTTCTTTGGTCATGCATCTCTCTCATTTCTTTGCATGGTCATCGCATCTCGGCTGGAAGTTCTCCTTTTGCTGGCCAAAGCCTCCTCAAGCATCTTGGCCACTTGTTACGCGCGATCATGTGTGCCTCATGAGGTTGCCCTCATTGGAAGGCGTATTGTCGGAGGCAATTGCGGGCCGTCGACAATCGTCATCCGGGGCCCCCTGCGCTTTGTGATAATTGGGCGTCGATAGTCGGGACCAAACCGAGTTATTCGTTGAGATACCCCGGGAATGGCGTGTGTTGATGTCTCTTTGCTAGTCATGTTGATGGTGACTTTTGGCAATTCATCGCCTTGAGACACTGATCTTCTGCGGAAATGCCTTGACCTGGATTTTGACATTTCCGTGCTAAGCCTATCGAAGACCGACACCTTCTCCGGAGCCGTCTTGGTACAATTGCACTCCAACAACACCGCCCTGATCAATTTGGAACATGGACAATACGCGTTCAGTTCTGGGGAACTTCTCTTTCGGGATTTACTCGTACCCCCAGCACGATAGTACAACTCATCGACATGAGTGCCGGAGCAACCCATCGTGTGTGGGTACGACTTCTCAGGTATAACGTCCTCGTCGCTAGACGAGAACGTCTCCATCTGAGGATGAACTGCCTTATTAGGGCTTTTAAAAGTCACTCGCCGCGATGTACGCCTTCGCGAGTGTGAATTTTTGATGGGCTCTTGAACTTCAATTAGCGACCCGGTCGCGAGCACTTCTGAGGAGTCTTTCGTCATGGTTGAGTGCGACCCCACCTTTAGGAGTGACGGGACTTCATCAATGGGCCCAAGCGTTCTTTGATCAAAATTTTGCCTCGATCATCATGCAGCGGACCGGCGTTCTAAAATCATTTTCTTACTTTGGGATGAGCCGGCGGGATCGACCGAAGCGGGTACAGAGGTAGACGGCGATTTAGATGGGATCGCGGGTGGAATCGACCACCGAGCCACAAATGGTGGCTCGACCACCAGCCAGCCGTGGCGCTTCTTCGGTCTTTTCGCTGATTTCCATTTTTGAGTCCGATTCCGTTGATCCGAATCGATTTGGTTGGAGTTGTCGGTTTCGTTGATTGACTTGAAATTAGGTTTATCCCATCGCTCACATGTGATTTGTCGCTTCGTTGACTTGCACGCTTCGTCGACTCGCTTCATGCGTTTGTGTCGCGATCATTTGTTGTTGCGTCGTCGACAGTTCGTCGTTATGTCGTCGGATGGCTCGCCGATCGTCAACTCCTCGTCACAAGCTATGTTCGGGAACTTATAGGTAATTTTCAACGTCTACAGATACCCCCTCCAAAGCATTTCGGTCTCGCTCTTTTATAGAAGATGCCGAAATACTTTGAATATAGGCTAACCTTGATCGGTGTAGCAGGATCGAAAATGACTTGAATCTTGACTTCTCTAATTCTTTCGGACTATCCGGTGCTTTGTAGAATGGTAAAGTCGCGGTGCTACATTTATTATCTGACCGCTGTCGAAATTTTGACCCGAAGCTGATGAATGAATTTTTTCCCGAAGCTGATGAATGAATTTTTTTGCTTTAGCTCGTGTTGGTGAGTTGTCGTCGAATTGACCATCCAATTTCATGAGATTTAACCTTTAATCGGTGAATTCTCCATTGCGATGCTTGTCATAGAAGCGATCCTGCGGAGAAATTTTCTTGAGATTCATCCTTTAATCGGTGAATTTTCTATTGCGGCCAGCGTTGGCCGTCGAAATTTTTCTTGAAATTCAACCTTTCGGCGATTTTCCGTTCGCTTCGTCGTAGAATCACACGGGAAATTAGGGTTTGTCGAGTTATCCTTAAGAATATTTTTATGGAAATATTCTCGAAACTCTCAACAAAATAGGAAGCAGTTTAGACTCATATACCTTTTGGAGTCTACGGTTTAAGCTCTTAAAGTTGGAGGGAGAACCGGTTTATACTTGTAGAAGTGTGGGGGTTAATTTATCCTCATATACCCATTTGGAGGTAGCGAGTTATCCTTAAAATATAAAATATTTTCGGAACTTCGATAAAAATAGAAAATAGTTTATACTCATATACCTTTTGGAGTACTCTCCTCGGGATGATCCTTCGATGATGTTTCACAGCCGGCAATCCACGAGGATCGGGGTTCGTTCTTCTACGGTATGGGCTCCCTCTCCCGTTAATTGCGGGACTAGCTATTTTTGACTAATACAACTACAATCTAATGAATCGAGAAATTCACTTTGTATTTGGCGGGAACTCCTCACGAGGCTTATTTTCCGATTCCTCATTCGATGCTCCTCGAATGCGGCGTCTACGTTACTGTTGATCACCGTGAGACCAACTCGATGGTGGTGCGTCAGCGGCGGTTACCCCTCGGCGGCTCCGCTTACCCATGAAGCTATCTTGGAGATGGAATCATGCAGTTTATCCGACTAAGGATATCTCGCGTCTTTGTCTTGAGATTCTGAAATATCCACCCCTTTATTTTTGCAGGGCTTACATCTCAACTTCACGATCTGGCGAAGGCGCTGATTTCAAACAATGACCCTGATCGGATTATTATTTGCATGGAAGTCCGCTCATTCTTCTCCCTCATGAATATGATGATCGACAAGCTTCTCCGTAGTGAGCTCTCTCTCCGTCAGTTCAGGCCGGCCCTTGACCCCAGAACGGCTTTGATAAGGAATGCTGGTTACCCAGAGTTAGCCAAAGCCATTGATGATGATCTTGATCGCCTGGATCTCAAGCTTCAGAAGTTGCAGGAGTTGCGAGCAACCGGTGCTTCTTCGTACATAACCAATCAGGATGAGTCTCATCTGGAAGCATGGCGAAATGCTCGCATTTTTACTGGATTCGAGGTTCAAATCGTGGGGCACTGTAGATCGAGGTTAAGACCGCGCTAGAAATCCGCATCCACGAGCCACATTCATTCGTATTGTGTCAAGTGAGGCGAGATAAGCGCTTAACAGCGGGAACTTGATGAAGGAAGAGAACTTCAACGATGCAGGTGACAAGGGTCAGAAGAGGAAGCTCAAACCGCCCTATCCAAGATGGAGCTCTCGGAACAAAAGCTATCCGAAGTTGAGGAGGAAGGCTGCGAAGAGAATGCCATGATGAGGAGTTTTTAGTGAGCTGCGGAGGAGCTCCAACAAGCTTACAGATGAGTTGTCGGCTAGAACAACAAATCTTTTGCCATAAACTTGATATTTGAGTAACTGTAATTTCTTTGTTGAAAGACTCGACTCGAATAAATTTTGATTCTCCTTCGTTTATTATGATTTCTCATTTCGTTTGAAATAATCAACCACAATACTCATAGGATTATTGGCAAATCCTCAGCCATCAACGGATTTGACGAGCCTTTACCGATTACCGTTTGAATTGGGCTAGCATGCGGATTATCTGAACCCGTTCCGCACGTGACGTTGTGCTAAAAGAATGAAGCTCTTTTAGGCTTAGCGCTACGATGTTAAATATGTAGACTTTGTCATCTTTTACGGGTAAGAGACTAACCGGCAAAGCGTGTTAGGCATTGACTTTAAGGTTATTGGCCCCGGGCCTCAGCGGTTTGTGAGCCTTTACCAATTACCGTTTGAATCGGGCTAGCATGCGGATTATCTAAACCCGTTCCACCGCGTGGCGTTGTGCTAAAAGAATGAAACTCTTTTAGACTTGGTGCTATGATGTTGAATACATAGACTTGTCTTTCTCGCGAGAATAGACTACCCGGCTACATGTATTGATGATCGAGGCCTATCCCTACTTAGGCTTGGGATAAAATTCCCTAGACTTGAATTCTAGTGTCTTCTTCAATCGGTAAAAAGTAAACCGCAAGCGTTAGCGTTGACTTATCCTACTAGGGATTCAGGATAAAATTCCCCAAGATGAATCTTGATATCCTTTTCGGAGAAAGGTTAGGTCCGTGTGTTAGGCGTGGACTCATCCACTTAGGCTGAGATAAAATACCCGGACTTGAATTCTAGTGTCTTCTTCAATGGAGAAAAGACTAAACCGAAGAAAGGTGAAACTAATGTGGGAAAGGAAGAATTTTATATTACGTCTCCGATGATGATGGAAGGAAGGATTTTATATCTGTCTCAGTCTTCTTTTAAGGGTAAAGACAAACCCAAAAAAGAGAGGAAAAATTTTATATCCTATCTCTTGCTCACGGAGAGGAAGAATTTTATATTCTATCTCTAGGAAAAGGAAACTAAAAGTGGGATCTCCACTTGAGAATCTCGAGGGGTGAAACTAAGAGTGGGATCTCCACTCAGAATCGAAAAGATTGGATAACTATCACTTTTATAGGATTTTTGCACGATCATGACTTTCTCGTTTATCACAAGGGGATCTTAGCATTGAAAGTGGACCTCTTGTTCGTGGAAGGAATTAAGGGGATTTCTTTGGATTGGACGAGAAAGATTTTTTGACTCAGCCAATGAATTTGATCGGTGAGGAATTTATGGGGAGGACGGTCGGGGTTATCCTCAAGGACAATGGGTGAAATATTCCGAGGAATTTCGAGTCAAAATGGGTTATCCGAATATACTAAGGATAGTACTTTTAGGGAACTTCCCATTTATTGGCATTAATTGCCTATCGCCATTTCTTTTCTTTGGGACTGACTTTGGGGTAATGACCCTACATCAATCAAGGCGGATCTTATCCTTGAGATGGTAGCACGACTTGGTTGGATGGTGTGAACCTTTCTACGTGGATGTGTAGTACCTTAGGTTCGTGACCTTATTTGCCTCCTCCGATTCACGATTGGTAGCGGTTGGATCTTATTATTCTCCGGAGGTATTTGAAAATCTAGGAACCTCGTCTTCCTTGAAAGAATAGACTTTGAGAAACCTTGGTTACGGCGACTTCGTTTTGAGTTAGTTCTTTGCCATTGGGTGGAGCGTTTGGCTTGCGTCCCTTTGCTTCGTTTGTGAGCATTAGCCATTTCTTTGGCCTCTTTCTATCTTTTTCCTCTTGAGGAATCGCTCGGCTTACTCATCGCGTACCTTCAAGTCCTTCCATATTTTGGACGGCGCTGTTCCCATTGCTTCCAGCACGTCCAACAAAAGGTTATTGTGGCAGGTCTAGAGAATGAACTCCTCAGTTATCGGGTCCCGATAATTTATTGCCTTGTTTCGAAACCGTTTGATGAAGCTATCCACCGTTTCTCCGTCTTTCTGCTTTTCATCCAACAAGCGTGCGATGGATATCTCGGTGTCGTCATCGAAGAAATTAGCGAGGAACATGGTTTCCATGTCGTCGACTATTGCGCTCCGGCTTGGGGCGATACCAATTGAAGCGACTCCTCGAAGAGTGCCAGCGAATGACCGAACTATCAGGGGCTTGTTACCGGAAATAACTCCCAGGTGGGACTTGAAGTAGATCAAATGCTGAGTGGGTGAACCCTTCCCGTCGAACGGCGTAAAGTTTATTAGGTTGAACTTGCCGGATCGGGATTGATTCCCACTCCCTTGGAATGGGACCACGGTATACGTCTTCTTTACCTCTTGGTAAAATCAAAGTGTTGATCTTACTCGAGGTCCTTTATCTTCTCATTATCACTCGTCTCCGTTCGGTGATTTTGATGAGGACGGCGGTGTTACCAGCTGTCGTTCGGGGTGACCTCCGCATTCGTTTGTCACGGGGATTATTGGCGTTACGGTCTTCATCCCCGTCCGGTAATATTGTCTACTTGGTTATTACAGCGACTTGATTCACCTTGGCGATTCGTTAGAGCTTGGATTTCTTTGGTCATGCATCTCTCTCATTTCTTTGCATGGTCATGCATCTCGGTGGAAGTTCTCCTTTTGCTTGGCCAAAGCCTCCTCAAGCATCTTGGCCACTTGTTCTGCACTGATCATGTGTGCCTCATGAGGTTGCCCCTCGCTGGAAGCTGTATTGTCGGAGGCAATTGCAGAGCCGGCGTCGACAATCGTCATCGAGGGTAACCCCTCGCGCTTTGTGATAATGGGCGTCGATAGTCGGGACCGCAACCGAGTTATTCGTTGAGATACCCCGGGAATGGCGTGTGTTGATGTCTCTTTGCTAGTCATGTTGATGGTGACTTTTGGCAATTCATCGCCTTGAGACACTGATCTTCTGCGGAAATGCCTTGACCTGGATTTTGACATTTCCGTGCTAAGCCTATCGAAGACCGACACCTTCTCCGGAGCCGTCTTGGTACAATTGCACTCCAACAACACCGCCCTGATCAATTTGGAACATGGACAATGCAGCGTTGATTCAGGGAACTTCTCTTCGGGATTACTTCCCCGGCCGCGATAGTACAACTCATCGACATGAGTCGCGGAGCAACCCATCGTGTGTGGAGTGCGACTTCTCGGGTATAGCGTCCTGCGTCGCTAGGCGAGCGTCTCCATCGAGGATGAACGCCTTATTAGGGCTTTTAAAAGTCACTGCGCGCGATATCGCCTAGCGAGTGTGAATTTTGATGGGCTCTTGAACTTCAATTCAGCGGCCCGGTCGCGAGCAGCCTCTGAGGAGTCTTTGTCATGGTTGAGTGGATGCGACCCCACACTTAGGAGTGACGGGACTTCATCAATGGGCCCAAGCGTTCTTTGATCAAAATTTTGCCTCGATCATCATGCAGCGGACCGGCGTTCTAAAATCATTTTCTTACTTTGGGATGGCCGGTGGGATCGGCCAAATAGTCTGGTGAGCGGCGATTTAGATGGGATCATGGGAGGTGGAATCGACCAAAACCACCAAATGGTGGCTCCGGCACGCCCAAGTGGCGGCTTCTTCGGTCTTTTCGCTGATTTCCATTTTTGAGTCGATTCCGTTGATCCGAGTCGATTTGGTTGGAGTTGTCGGTTTCGTTGAGAAGCTTGAATTAGGTTTATCCCATAGCTCACATGTGATTTGTAAACCGTTGACTTGCAGCGTCGACTCACTTCAAGCATTTGCATCAGCGGTCATTTGTTGTTGCGTCGTCGGCGTTTCGTCGTTATGTCGCGGATGGCTCGCCGATCATCAACTCCTCATCACAAGCTATGTTGGGAACTTATAGGTAATTTTCAATGCCTACGGTCGATTGACCACTTCAGTTTGCCCATCGTTTGGGGTTGAAAGAACTTACGAGCGCAACTCAGTCCAAAACATATACCACAATGAACGCCAAAAATGACTAAGAAACTTGGTATCCCGATCTAAAGTTATGGATTTAGGAATACCATGCAGGTGAACCATCTCTCGGAAAAATAACCCACCAATGTGAGCAGCATCTGAAGTCTTCTTGCACTGGATAAAGTGCGCCATCTTCGAAAATCGATCAATTACTACAAAAATAGAATTATGAGCTCTTTGCGTACGTGGTAGTCCCAACACAAAATCCATAGAAAGATCTTCCCAAGGAGCTGCATGAATAGGTAAAGGCTTGTACAAGCCCGTGTTCTGAGATTGTCCCTTGCTAGTCTAACAAACCATACACTTTTGCACAACTCGAGAGACATCGCGCTTCAACTGTGGCCAATAGTAATATTTTTACACCAAGCAATTGTTTTATCCCTACCTGTAGGCGTTGAAAAATACTTAAGATCCCGAAACCAACTCGTGGCGGGAGTCGGGCGAATGACAACCCATCGAATGATGCTGACGCCTGATCGTTAAGACGCTGAATCCTCGGCGGCACAACCCACACAAGTACCCGTTTAAACTCGACTTGAATGGACGATCGGATTTCGACCGCTTGAACCTGAACGAACCAAGAATTAGTCCTAATCAAATACGACGGAATCTAAGTCCGAGAAAGCCAAGAGTCGTGGAACGGCAAACGGGAAAGAAGCGTGCCAAGCGCCGTCTACCAACTTTGGCCGAAGTTACCTCGCCAAGTGGGTCGGGTGGCCGCCATTAATGGCGTGCCACCTTCGCCAACTTGGCCGAGGTACCTCGCCAAGGGTCGGCGGGTGCTCGCCAAGGGCCGGAGCCGGCCGCCTCCTTATGCTATATATAGGGGGTTCTCCTCACTTCCGGAGGGGATTTTTTCGATAAGGTCGGATTTTGGGAGGATTGCTTGGATTTTTCCGGACTTCTCGAAGAGCCCTCATGAGATCTACTGACGCACGGGTTCGAAAGCAACAAGGAGTACAAGTCCAGCCAACGCCGGATCTACAAGCAAGGTAACTGAATTCGGGTCGAACTACAGATACCTCTAGGTTAAGCTTCGTCTTTAACTCTCGTGGATAGCCGGATTTCTCCTAGTAGATTCACCCGCCTCCTGATCCTCTCCTTCGTGAGTGTGATCCCGCAGTGATCCTCCCTTCGAGTGTGATCCCCTCAGCCGCTTTCTCAGTGAAACGAGCCCCTTTACATCTGTAGTTCCAACCCGAAGCTACACTGAGATTGAATTGCGCTGGGTGGTCCACGGACACAATAAGTCCTCGCACGTGCAAAGAACCCACGCAAGCGAGGACCTCGATATACCGTAGATCCTCGTGTTTGTTCACAAGGATAAAAGTTGTAATCTTTTGATTTTCATTGTAAGCCTTTAAAATAAAAGGCATTTCTTTTGAATTTTGTTGTAGGCCAAAGAAGCCGTAAACAAGTTCAAATCAATGACAATCATCCCGACTTTACCACGAACAAGCCGGCGACCACTGGGAGCCACCCTACTGATCGGAGGTCGCCGCCGCAACCGCGATCCCTATCCCTGGAAGAAGAGGTCGAGTTCGAGTTCACTGTGAGAAGTTCGAGAGTACCTATCCTCACCCTCCTCCGTGATCCGCCCCCGCCGCCCAAGAAGGTCTCCACGCAGGAGAACCCGATGGGCCTCGATATAGAGCCCCGTGACGGCGAGTCCAACCTCCGCCCGTAGCGCAGAAATCCCTTCGGGCGCTTGAAGTCCGTGATGGTGCTCGAGATGAACGCCGACGATGCGCCGGCGCTTCCAAGCGAAGCTCGCCAAAGGCGATGACAAAGCATGGCTTAAGTTGCTGCAAGGCCATGCAATCCATGGATGGGGTCCGCTAATAAGCGGATCTAAGATCCAACCACGCAGAGGCTTCAGGCTTCTCGCGATCGACGGCTTATCCAAGCCGCCAACCGACGAAGTGGGTCCGTCAAACGGAACCGCTCCACACTTCGTGAGCGCGATCCGGAAAGCCAAGACTCCTTGGCGCAAGCACGAAGCTTTGGTGCGCAAGAAGCTCGCGGAGTTAAAAGTGGCAAAGAAGCCACCAACGCACGCAGTGTTGGAGGACCAAGTCTAATGGTGCCCCAACCTCAGCTACCCACACTCCCGCCTCTGGCTTAAGCCGAAGGATATAGGCGCTGTAAATCCAACGCCAAAGTCCAAGACGACGACGCCAAAGACAAGCGTGCTCTCGACCAATCGCTGGTGAAGCCAACTCCGCCACCACCACCAAACCAACTATCAAGGATCGCCTCGGTCCTCAAGAGAATCACGGGTCACTCCTCATGCGTGAGGTCGCACCTGCTCCAACAAGGACAAGAAGATTCTGCGGCCTCTCCTATCGGATTGAACGCCGTCGATCTCGCTCACTACGCCGGGACAGTTCTGGCCATCAGAGCCGCGCATCAGAATATCGACCGACCACTGGCATCCCACGCATTAGATCCCGACCGCCTTTGTTGCACGGCGATCAGCGACGATTCGCATCATCATCCCATCCAGATTAAAACCTTTGGCAATTTCTCATTACCTTAATTTAAAATTCTTTTGCATCCGGCCTCTAGTAAAGTCAAGCATCCAAAAATTTTAGTCCCAGCAATCTATTTAGCCCCTCATATTTTACATCTCACCCTCTTTTTTTCTCCTTTTGCCATTTTGTTCTCATCTCTTTTTCTTCTCAAAGTTTAACTTCATCTTCCTTCTTTCATTTTCCATTCTTTCATCTTCTTCTTATTTTTTTTCATCTTTCATCTTCTTCTTATTTTTCATCCAAAGAAAATCTACAAGAGGATACTTAACCACTAAGATGTTGAGATCCTCATTTCATCACCAATTTATATCTTTGAAAATTAACCTAGATTAGTGAAGACTTT